>CM062225.1:25786768-26243070 GCA_031216235.1 Syzygium jambos
ATCACTCAATTTGCTCAGCCACATGCATGACACCAGCGCCATGAAAGCGAGATGGTTGTGGAGCGGAGTGTGCTGTCGCATCAACGTTATCCATGAAATGAATGGGGATTACAGGCAAGTGTTTAGGACAAATGATCAGAGTCCTGTCGGCCTTGACTTCCATTGGAGTAAAGAGACTAGTACGGTGGACTTTTGGAAGTGTACACCTTTCAAGTTGTTTCAATATGATATTTCGTTGCTTGGTTGGATTCACTAACGAACGTACCCCTGGTTACAGAAGCACTGTGCATAAATTTTGCCGAACTTAAACTTTTTTACATATGATGAAGAAGCTATGAAGTAACTAAACTTTAGGGATGAGTCATCTCCTACTCTAATCCCGTTTCCTATTTCCGTCGCGGAACCGTGGCACGTGTTCATTGCAACTCTAATTCTTACCTCATCTGAATTACATCTCCACCAAACCCTAACCATTAATCCTCTCTCTTTTTACCACTGTGCCTTTAGCCACGCCTCCCTCCACAGTTGCCACAGCGAAGTTTCCGTGTGGTGGTCTCCAAGTTGAGCCACTACCATGGGTCGAGGTTGCACCACCATCCCCCGTCTCTCCTCCACCGCCACCCCCACCCCCACCCCCACCCCCACCCCCCGGTTGTTACTGATCCTCAACGACTCCACCACAGCCATTGAGATCTTGCCTAGCTTTGATTCTTGCTTGCGAACATGGAGGAGCCGACACCTCTAGATCAGGAGGGACATCCTCCCTGACCTAGGAAGAGCTCGATGTCGACATCGAGTTGAGAGAGAGAGAGCGAGCGAGAGTGAGAGAGAGAGAAGGGGAGGGGACAAAAAGTCTTTGCGAGTACCAACTGACGCTAAATTTTAGTGAAATCGTATCACTAATGTGCCATTATTCCCTGGGAAGACGAAATCCTCCAATCTAACACGGTTTTTGTTGGGAAAAAAAATAATATTTGCGAAAAAGACCCGGATAATTTTCCCACTACTATTTCTGTGACAATTAAATAGGATAAAATATTTGATGAAAGGGATAAAGACGAATAGTAAATAACACCAGAATTTTAACGTGGAAACCCTCCAAGGTGAAGGAAAAAATCACGGGACCGTAGTCCACTTCAAACTTCCACTATGATAAATAATGGGATACAACTTTACCCTAAGGTGGATCTCTCACTGTCTTCAATTTGTGGATCTGAACCTCTCACAAATTGAATAACTCTCTCGAAGATAACTCTCTTGGAAGAAGAAAATTGTTTCTTCCGCTATACTCTGATCTTCTTGCTTTTTGTATATATCTTTCCATTGAGGAGGACTCCTATTTATAGGAGCAAATGCAATTCCAATTTGGAATTGTACGATATAAAAATCACGGTGATTTGTTTCCGGAATACTCATGATTTTCTGGATGTAAAAGATCATTTTGATTTATCTCCCGATCTCTCTTGATTTTCTTTCCCCTTCCCTTTGGCCTCTCCAATTGGGAGTGACCTACTCAACAGTTTTTAACAGTTCAGAGGCATCATTCTAAATGACATCAACTTTACAAAAAGGAAATTGTCCTCCCCAAGCATTTCCCATTTCTCTTTCCCTTTATCTTTTCACACAGCCAGTCCAAGCAATTATTAGCATACACAGAAGAAAAGCCCTCAACTTTAGCGCTATAAATAGCACTCTCGACACCTTTCAAAACACTTGCCCACCTGCCTCAAAAATACCCATTCCCCCCTGAAAATTGCTTGTGAACTCCAGTATCTCCTCTCACTAAAGCCACAAATCATGAACCACAACCTGTTGGACGCCCTCAACGTCCGGGTCGTCGGGGAGGGAGACCGGGTCCTCGTCCTCGCTCACGGCTTCGGGACCGACCAGTCCGCGTGGCAGCGCGTCCTGCCCTACTTCCTCCCGCACTATCGCGTCGTCCTCTACGACCTCGTGTGCGCCGGCAGCGTCAATCCGGGCTACTTCGATTTCCGGCGGTACTCCACGCTCGATGGCTACGTCGATGACTTGCTCTTCATTCTCGACGCCCTGTGCATTGACCGTTGCGCGTATGTCGGGCACTCACTGTCGGCCATGATTGGAATCCTAGCTGCCATCCGCCGCCCGAGCCTCTTCACCAAGCTCGTCCTCATCGGAGCCTCTCCAAGGTACACACACAGTCGGGACTCGAGCAGGCTCGAATTAACTTGTTATCGAATCGAAGTGAAATAATTAATGCTCCTATCGATAATGATATGAGGATACATGATATCAGAGCACGATGTTACGTGTGAGAATTTGAGAGTCCTCCTTAATTCGGCTATTTTTATGAGTATTTTCACGCCTCGATTTTAGATTTTCAATCATATATAAGGACATGTACTTAATTAGTTCAATGTCAAATTGGATTTTTCATCCATCGCCTTCATTTTCATCATAATTAAACCTTCGACTTTTTCGCCGAACACTAAGAGCATGTGTTATTAGGTTCGTGAACGATGAAGATTACCATTGCGGGTTCGAGCAAGAGCAGATCGAGCAAGTTTTCACGGCGATGCAGTCGAATTACGAGGCGTGGGTGACCCGTCATGCGCCCTTAGCCGTGGGGTCCGATGTTCCGGACGCGGTCCGCGAGTTCAGTCGGACCTTGTTCAACATGAGGCCCGACATATCTCTCTTCGTGCTGCGCACGGTGTTCAATAGCGACTTAAGGGGCGTGCTGGGCATCGTGACGGTGCCTTGCTGCATAATCCGGACCGCTCACGACGTCTTGCTGCCGGCGTCGGCGGCGACGTACTTGACGGACCACTTGGGCGGTCCGAACACGATGGAGGTGCTGAACACGGAGGGCCACTTGCCGCACCTCACCGCACCGGGACAGTTGGCCCAGGTGCTCCGCCGAGTGCTTTAGCGGTGAACGGCGCTGGCGTCACCGTGAGATCGGTTGCCATTTGCGATGAGTGTTGTGAAGAGATTGTTTTTTCCTTTTTTTAGAGAGTTGGGTTTTGATTGAGGAGAAGCAGGATTGACACGAGATGAAAGATGTTAAATCTTTCGATTCGTGGACTCGACAGGAGGAAAGCTTTTGACTTTGGTGGAACTGATGATGGATGATGTGATATATAAAAAGAACATGGGTCGAAAGATCATGAACAAAAACCCTCACTTCCCCTTGAATTTGCACTGTGATCAGTTGTTATTAAATCATAAAAAAAGAATTGCAAGATGAGTTTTCTTTTAGGAAAGGATTGGTTTCATTCGGATTTCGGATAAAAAAAAGAAAAAAGAAAGCGAGAAACGAAATTCAAGTGGCTAGATTCAAATTCTACATATAACATTCTGCGAATCATCGAACTTATTGAGACTGATTTGAAAAATAGTTATATGGACCAACGTAATAGACTTTTAGAATTGGAGAATACACAATCTGCAAATCTCACCTTCACGTTTCACTCTTTTGTGCATGGACTGCAAATGATTGCTTGTCAACAAGCATGCACGTTAGAAGAGTTACCTTTTGGAGTTAGCTTTGATCTGAAGCTAATATTTTGTACCCTCAAACAACTACTTAATGAGATTTCTAAGCAACACTTTTTGGAATCCCAAAAAATAAAAAAACAAGCATGCACGGCCATCATTGCCCTTGGTCTAATGCGGAAAAATTAACAAATCTTGCAATTGAATCAACTCAAGTGAATGAGACTAGTAAAAAAGTAAACGAAATTTATATGGTTCGATTCGAATATTTTTTTTTGGTAAGGTTGGTTCGATCCGAATATTTTTTTTTGGGTAAGATTGGTTCGATCTGAATATTAGTACCTACTTCATGGGGAAAGTGGGCTGTAAATAATTTACTGATCGATCTTAGATTACACTAAATCCACAGTGTTTCACCTCTCAAAAGCTTACTCCGCGGCTTGAAATACTCACCATCTTAGCAAAAAAGAAAACGCCTCAATTGGAGGTAAACTTTGCGCACAAAATATCATCATGTGTTTCTGTTCCTGCGCACGGCTAAACAAGAGGTCCCACCTTTTATGTCCCCCTTCCCATGTGCGGCCGAAACAAGTCCACCGTGCACCTCCTTTTTAAGGAGTCCAGCCATGCGGTCAACCTTGGATTTGGTTCGCTCCCACGGTCAACTTTGGATAATTTGATTTGCTTTTTTTTTTCAGATTTTCTGAGGTTGGGTAGCACAGCAAATAAATTAGTTCAATAAGTGAAAGCTTCAACACAGTGGAAAATGATTTCCACGTTTAGAGAAGGAAAAAGTGACGCGAATGGTTTTTGGACTTTGTCCCGATATGCGATATGCTTTTTAAATTTTTAATTTATTCAGTGTGGTCCTTAAATTTTAACCTGATGTATAATGTGGTTCTTAAGCATTTTGATTTATTCAATATCGTCCTTGAACTTTTGATACCTGTTTAATTTAATACATGAATCATATGAAAATGTTCAATATAGCAAGTTCAGGGATTACATAACCATAAGTCTAGGGACTATAAAGTAAAAGTTCAGGAACCGCATTAAATATTAAGTTAAAATTTAAGAACTGAAATTACATTACATAACCATAAGTCTAGGAACTATAAAGTAAAAGTTCAGGAACCGCATTAAATATTAAGTTAAAATTTAAGAACTGAAATTACATTACATGTTGAATTAAAGTTCAGAAACGGTCTATGTAATTAGTCCTTTCGAAAAAAGGTAAATCATTTTCCTCCTCTTTCTCTGTCCTCGATCTCGTGCACTTCCTCCGAAGCCATCACTCTCTCTCTCTCCCTCCATCCCTTCAATCTTCTCCACCACCCCACCCAAATCATCGTCCAAGCTCTCCTTAGACACTATAACCTTATCCCACGCCTCAAAATCTCCAATAAAACGTAGCAACTGTCAATCTTCAAGTCAATCTATAATTGATTCGTGTCGGAACCTTCATAGAGACGAGACGTTTCACAGCAAGCCTAAAGCTTGCATGCTCGACCCGTGACCGAAATTTTGGAAAAGAGCACATAAACCACCATTTAACCTTTGCAGGGAATGGAAGTCAATGAACTTGGACGCTTTGGGGACCTCGTCCAAGAAGATCTCGCACTCGATGTCTCCGAGATTCGTGTGCAGAGTGACAGACTGCGGCGAAACAAAGATGGGTAGGGGAAGAAATGAATGCAGGACAAGCGTTCGGTGAAATTCTCGTGAGAAAACCTCGCCATCTCGACTGTGGCCGCAAGGATTGGTTGAAAATATGAGTAGAAGGAGGAGGAGATTTTATGCTTGTTTCATTGAACTGAGCGCCATCACCGAGTCATTCGGAGCAAATGAACGGCGTTTTGCCTCATAGGACCGATTTTTCCAAAGAGCTCCGCTTCTGTTTTGGCCAAAATGTTCTTAGCCCATATAAAGTTAGATATAACATCCATGCTTTGTCCGATTTGTTTGAAATATAAATCCATCGATCTGTAATTTTTTATTCAAAATGACCCTATTTTTGTCATTGAAAAATTATTTAGTCAGTCCATTAATGTGATTTCGTGATGTGCCCATGTCTCATCAAGCAATTATCGTGTGATTGTGCCCGAATCCTGAGTACCAAGCTCCCGCGCCTTAGTAATCGACGTCGGAGCCGGGGTCCACGAGACCGGGCTCATGTATTCGGTGCTCATGCTCAAGTTGCTAGTGGCTAGGTTGGAGAAACTCAGCTCCCGCACCGACACTTGAGCTTAAGATCCCATCGCCCGGGCACAAGTCCCCTGAGGTAGGGCCAAACCCCGAATGCTCAAGCTAGGATCCTCAGCACTATACCTATCAAAATGGGTTAGTTATATTTAGTAAATGGGTCATAAATGGGTAAAAGTCTTATATTGGTGTTAAATGGGTTGAAATGGGTCATAAATGAGTTTACAACTGATTTAAACTCAACACATCTCTCTCGCTCTCACTCAATCTTGCACTCACTCACTTCGTACTCTTATTTCAGCTTGGGTATGAATTTTTCTATATTTAATTAAATATAAAAGTGTTTTAGCAATATGAGTTTGATCGTGTATGGGTTGGATATGGGTCGGGTCGGGTCGAGTAGGGGTGTCAAAAATACCCACTCAAACATGACCCGACCCGAACCGACCCGAACCGACCCGATCCAAACAGGAAATTTTCGTATTGGGTCGGGTTATCCTTAACTTGTTTGGGTAACAGTACAAACAAGGCTTAAGCTTGTTTTGGATCTACCTGAGCCCGCTCGAAACAAACAAGAGCCATTTGTTCTTCTTGCTCCAAGCCCACCCCAAACCCTATCATCTTCTTCCTGAGCTCCGGATCCGCAACTAGCAATTAAGTAGTGAGACGTGAAGGCAACTGGCGGCGACGATCGGCGTCTTCGCCGCCGGCGCCACCCTAATTGCGGCTAGCATCACCAAGTCGGCGAAATAGGGTTCTGCAGTGTTCCAAAAATATTCTCATGGGTTCGTGACCAGAAGTTCTCTATTCAACGAAGGTGAATCTACGAGGGAGGGAGCGAAGGAAGAAGAGAGAGGTCAGTCGAATCGAACGTGTGCCTTTAGATTGTGATTGTACTCGCCGTCGTGTGTCAGTCTATAAGTCCCATGTTCAGTTCGCTCTTTAGAACCCTACTTTGCCGCGCCTGTTCTTGCCCACCACCACTCTCGGATCGATCTCCACCGCTACGACCACGGGTCTACCTTCTTTCGCGGTCTCTTATCTCGTGAATTCATGTAGGTTGTCTCCGGAATCGGCGTTGTTCATTTCCGAAAGCGTTGCCTTTGAAACCTCGAAGAGACCCAACGAAATTTGATGCTTACAGTAGGTGGGGTTCGTCTAGAGATGATGCCATGAGTGCTTTTGTTTGTTGAAGAATGGGGAACCCATCTGTTGACTCACTGTGCTTTTCGAGGTGTTTTGTGTATGCGTGTTCATCTCATTTTGCATTAGCCGATTTTGCATGTCATACAAACTGTTCGATAAAATTACTGGGTCAAGTGATGACGATGACCCTGCAACGACCTTGTTAAGTGGAGTAAAGGAGATTCTATTATAGTAGGAAATTTGTCAAGTGAAGATTGTGACAAATGAATGCAATCTGTTCGCAAGGCTTATATATTTTTTCACTTATTTTGGCAGGTTTGCTGTTTTGTGCTCCAGAGTTGGATCTCAAAGAAGTTTATGACTGGATGGTAACATGATTAGCTACTTGTTCATATGCAATGATTGGTTGCTTACTACTTTTGGATGACTAATATAATTGAAGTTTATTTGCAGTGTTGTTCTATTCCCGGTTGCGGTCACATTTTTTATCACACGGTGATTTATTGAATTTGTTGATGGTTTTTTCAGTCCCCTCTAACCCAGCTAGGGATAAACATATTTGGTAAGGAGCGAGCACTTAGTGAAAAACATGTTCTTTTGTCATATTCTGCGAATATTTGTTGACTGTTTCCACTTGATTCGTGTAGGAAACCTTAGGCTTTTGCATTCCTCTTTCCTTGGATCTTTCCTATCAATTTTCATTTTAGATATTTGGGCACATCAATGACTTGATCTTTGTCTTTGTTATCCAGTAAATAGAATATTAGCTTTCCGTGATAACTTAATAAGAAGTGGGATCTATCCTCTTCTTCCTCTACATATCTTAATCTCTGGTGACCCCTTTTTGCTTGGAAACTTCTTTCTCTATGTACTCTCACTCCCTTCCCAAACTTCTTAATAAGGCCCCGATTCACAATCGGTAGCTTGACTTAAATGTGGTTTTTTGAAGGCATGAATTTGGAACTATCATTCTACACTTATGTAGATACAAAGTACTCTCGTATACTTTATGTTGTGACCTTTTCAACTTAGTCTGATGAAGCCATCCTCTTATTGATAACATGTTCTCTTACTTGTAACATAATGATTTACAAAGCTCTAAATCTTTTATCTTGCAGGGATGGGCTTTGTCACATCTCTGATGTTTGTATTCCTTGTTGGGGTTTTTTTTTTATCATGGCCGGGTTCCACTGTCTTCTGGATTAGAGAGTGGTTTATCAAGTGAATGCCATTCGTTAAGCATATATACTCAGCCTCTAAGCAAATTAGTGCAGCAATTTCTCCTGATAAAGATTATTAGATCTTTGTTCAGCATACTAATCATTGTGAATAGTACTCTTGAATGGTTGATTGCTGTGGTACAGAGATTCTTGATTGTTGCATCGCGGAAACATTACACAGTTGACATTGTTGTTGCATGGTAAAATCCTTTTTTTTTTGTTAGTATCTCTCTTTGGCACTACTGATGCATTTTTAGCTAAAGCTCATATTGTGTTTAACCTGTAGGTATAATATCAATTTGGTGGTCTTCTTCATTGACAAGAAATTGCCAGGTTAGCCTGTGTAACCTTTGCATCTGTCGTGTCTTTATAATAACAATGTGCACTTAGGCTGTTTTTCAGTCTGTTTCTACCTAACTCCGCAAACATGTTTTTGAACCGCAGAGTAGTCCCATTACTGTGTTCTTTTCTTAATTCAACCTGGCATGTTTGTACAACAATGCAAAGGCCTTGTTTAGTCATCTGTCGTTGCGTAGATGTATGTTTCGTTGCATGGTTTTGTTGATAGCATATATCAATTATTGGGCAATGATGGCTTTTGTTGATTCTAGAATGTTAATTATTTTTGCTGATTGCTAGATGCCTTCATCAACGGATTCTAGCCACACAAATAGAAGGAAAAGATCCATTATGTGGGATCATTTAAAAGGCTTCCATGTACAGACAAGAACCAAGAAAAGGCTGAATGTTTATATTGCGGGGTCCACATTGGTTGTTCTAGTACTCAAGGGACTAGTTCAATGCATCATCATTTAGATAGATGCAAGGAATATCCATATGCAAACATCGAGAAAAGGCAAAAAACGCCTCGGGTCATCCTGTTGGGGTTGGTAGTTCACCATGGAAATTTGACCAAGATGCTAGTAGAAAAGAACTAGCAACCATGTTCATTATTGGTTAATTGCCCTTTAAGTTTGTAGAAAATGAGGGTTTTCAGCGATTTGTGTATAGAATCCAGCCAAAATTCTCAATCCCTACGCGTAACACATTGAGGAGTGATTGTTACGCGTTATATGCGGAGGAAAGAAGAAAATTGATGAAATATTTTACCGACACATGTCCTAGAGTTTGTTTGACGACTGACACATGGACCTCTTGTCAAAATTTGACTTATATGTCTCTCGCTGCTCATTTTGTTGATGCTGATTGGAAATTGCAGAAGAAAATCCTAAATTTTTGTCAAATCCCAGGTCATTCTGCCGAGATAATAGGAAAGGCAATTGAGAAATATTTGATTGGTTGGGGGATTCAAAGTATTTTTTTAATCACCGTGGATAACGCAAGTTCAAATGATTTAGGAATTCAATACTTGAAAAGAAGACTTAACTCTCAAAACACTCTGGTATTGAGAGGTGAGTTACTCCACATGAGGCGTTTTGCTCATATATTGAGTTTGATCGTGAGAGAGTGGTTAAAACACATAAATGATTCTATTGTTAGAATACGTTCGGTTGTACGTTATGTGAGGTCTTCTCCTAAGAGGTTGAGGCGGTTTAAGGATTGTGCTGCACTAGAGAATATTGAGTCAAAGAGTCTTGTATGTTTGGATGTGGAGACTCGTTGGAACTCGACATATATGATGTTGCAGGCGGCTTTGAAGTTTCAAAAAGTTTTTTTTTATTGGAAATTCAAGATAGCCAATTTGTTGAAGAACCATCCAAGGCGAAAGGGTTGCCTACTAATGATGATTGGGATTATGCCCATCACCTTCTTCCTTTCTTGAAGTTGTTCTTTGATACGACTTCAAAAGTTTTGGGTTCTTCTTATGTCACTAGTAATGATTTGGCAAAGGATGTCTATGGGCTTTTTGGGATGATTAATGAATATTGTGAGAATAAGGATAAAAGTTTGCAGGAAATGGCTAAAAAAATGAAAACCAAATTCAGTAAATATTATGGCAACGTGAACAACATCAATCTTAATTTGTTCATTGCTGGCATACTTGACCCTCGATATAAGTGAGAATATGTGAAATGATTGATTAATGATGTTTATGAGAGCAAGCTAGCAGAAATTTTACATGATAAAGTAACATCATCGCTAACATCATTGTACGAGCAATACCGCACTGGTAAATACCCCCAAGGCAACTTAAGATTAAAGGGTACAAGGACAGTAAATGTGTCAAAGTCTCCCGTGGTTGGTGCAGACTTTATGACTGCAAAGTATCTTAGCCAAACAGAACAACAAATTTTGGAAGAAAAATCTAAATTGGATAAATATTTGGAGGAAGGATGTGAACGTTATAACCTCGACTTTGTTATCTTAACTTGGTTTGGCCGTACCCGTATCAACTGTAGCATCAGAGGCCGCATTCAACACGAGAGGTTGTGTACTCGATGTCTTTCGTAGCTCCTTCACCCCAAGAATGGTGGAGGGTCTTATATGTACTCAAGATTGGATCCTCGCCACTTTCACTTTCAATTGAGGATAACTTAGAAAAACAAGAAAATTTTGAGTCAAGTCAGAAAACAAAATTATGGAATATTTATTCTTTTCTATATTACAATGGATACTTAAGTTCTTATTTTGATTTTGAAGTTAATGCAGAGTGTTCAACTACAATTATGGAGCCGAATTCGATATTGATTTCTCTTGATGATTGAGGAAGTTGGAAATTTTTTTTTTTTTTGTAAGGTAAGCATGTGTATAACTAATCAAATCACCAAATACAACCTAAGCCAAAACCAGGACCTGACCCTATTTGGACACAGATGTCCAGGCAAGGTCAAGAGAGGTTCAGCAGGAACTATACAACGTGCCAAAGGCCGACTAAATACAAGCGAAGGAAAAACAGAAACAACGAGGCCAGCAACCCAACCAAAGCTTGGAGGTGAACAACCCAAAACTCCGAAGGACAGCAACAAGGGACACCGGAACAGCCAGACCCTGCTCTACAAGAAGATAGAAGGGGGAAGATCCCACTTTCTTTGTAATTTACGGTTCCTGTGTGTATCCTCAACTCTCCCCATGGAGATTGGTACTTGCTAAACCAATTTTTTTTATTCTTATTGCAAATTTACTTTTTCATATTCAGATTAGGCATTTAACAATTGTTGTCTTCTTCATTTCTTATTTGCAGGTTGTATAACATTGGAGCTGCTTTGGTGGAGTTGCTTTGGTTTGCTTTGCTTTAAAGTAGATTTGATTCACTTTGGATGGAGTTGCTTTGGTTTCTCTTTGGATCACTACGACTATCAACAGAATGCTGGCATCCGGCTGGTGTTAAACATCAAATTGAATTCAAATGAAATGTTTTTATAGTTACTTGATTGGACATTAGAGACATTTTCCCTTGAGATCACCGATTTGTCATTTTTTCTCTATTGGGCATGGGTAGATGCGAGAGTACATGATCTTGACTAGCCCTTTAACTTTGTTTAAACATTATTGATCTAGCCTCATGCAACTTCTCTCTTTTTGTTTCATTCCGTTTGAAAGCTGGTGTTAAAATGGGTTGTTAACCTGTGTAAATAGGAATTTCTCGTGCCATCATCATCTACTTGTGTACTTCTTTGTTTAAACAGGCGAACAAGACAACCTAAGTTCTATTTATGGAGTGTTCTGTTTCCTTCTTAAGAGAAGATGTAGGTGGTCAAGCAAAAATCTAAAACACGAACTCGACCCGAACCTGACCCGACCCGATCCCGCAACTATATCATGTTCGGGTCTTGTTTCGAGTCGGGCCAAGTAAACATATGCATTGTTTTGGGTCGGGTCAGGTATCATGAAAACCAGACCCGACCCATTAAAACCCCTAGGGTCGAGTATGGCTCAAGAAAATTGCATTGCGCATAAATGGGTCATAAACGAGTTAATAGGTTAAATTAGGTCGGACCATTTATGACCCGACCCAAACCCGACTCGACCCACCCAATTGACAGGTCTACTTAGCACCCCGAAAATAATTTGACATAGCATATGTATCTTTTATATCACACAAATGGTACATGTTTCTTTCGGAAAATCAAAGCAAGTTTTTCTTACCAATCAACGGAAAATATTTTTCAATTCATTTTCAAGTTTTGCCCAAATTACGAAAACTGTTAAAATGATTTCATAGAAAATATTTTCCAGATATGTCACATTTTCTGCAAACAAACAAGCTCAATAGGTTATATATATGTATGTGTGTTTGACTGGCACGAGAACTTCAAGCATGAAATCTTTGAAGCTAGAATAGGAATCAGAGTCCAACAAGGTCTTTCCAGGAACGCCTCATCCCATACGGACCGGTCTATGTCCCAAATGAGGCCAAGTTTCGTACACGGGCTCAAACTCAATACATAATTTGATATACAATATTATAACATTCAATGTTAGTGTACTTTATATTGTTCCTATGATTTTTCGGAGGTACTGTCGAGCATTATTTTACTCGATCAGAAAGAAATTATTAGCATCAAGTCGCTACTCTCATGTCGAGCGAATTATTGATACTCCGAATTACTATCATTGATTATTATCCAGTAATTGCCAACATGTGCTGGACGTGTACATAACTTGTCATCCAAGATTAAAAAAAGTACATCGATTGTTAATTTACCTAAAAAGTAGGTCGATCATTGATTAAGTACCTAGAAAATAGATTGATGGGATAATGATACAAATAGTCTCTGAACTTTGGCGCAATTTGTAATGTAGTTCCTGAACTTTCAATTTGTTTAATACGGTTCATGAACTTTAGCCCAATGTGCAATGTAATCCATAAAATTTTAATTAATGAAAGGACTAACATTGAACATTTTCATATTGTTCAAGGACTAGTTTGAACATATATAAAAAATTCAATGATAACATTGAACAAATTAAAAGTTCAGGGACCATATTGCGTATTGGATCAAAGTTCAAGAACCATTTGTGTCATTTTCCTTGAATTGATCATCAATTAAGTAAAGGGGTGAGTAAGAGAGACCGGCTGAACCAGAAACTAGCTGGATCGGACCGCATCGGCCAATTGGGTTCGGTTTTCGAGAGTGCTGATCCGGTTCCCAGTTCCTAAAAATGGAATCGGTATCCGGGTAGTCTGATTCCCGATTTTAAGGGGGAATTGGACTTAACAGGACCGATGAGATCAGACCGATTATATATATTTATTTTGAAGAATAAGAAGCAAACACAGCGAACTTTGAGAGCTCACAATTTGGACATCAGCCTTCCACCAACGCGAGGCAAAAGGAAAAATCAATTGCACGAATTCACTTGTGTCTTGTCACTAGCAAATCAACCTGATGAATTCTATTGAAGAGATAAGAAGCAACCAAAAGCGCTCATCCCAAACAGAAACCGGCAATATTCATAGAAATGAGAATTAGCGTGAATAACAACATTTCTCTTCCCTGATCTTATTTTTGGCTAGAAATTAAAAAATTTATTTCTCTTTTCCGAACAAATTTTCTAAGCAAAAAGTAATGTTTGATAATAACACAAAATTTTTATTCCCTAAATGAAATTCGTTTGATACCGACGCAAAATTTCTATTCCCGTCGGCAGTTAAGCGGCAGTGGCGGCGGACAACCAGTGAGGGGCAGCAAGGTGGCGACGAGCGGTGGCCAATGACCAACGAGTGGCGACGGCGCAGGCGACCAGCCAACAGTAATGGAGGACGTGCAGCGAGTAGCGATAGCGGATGGTCGACGAGCGGCAAGTGAGCAGCGGTGGGCGGCAAGAGTGAAAAATAACATAGTGTTATTTTTGTTTTTGCTCCAGAAATATAAAAGTAAAAAATTTTAACTTCTCGTTTTCGTTCCAAATCTATTTCTGGGCCAAAATTTGTTCCAAAAATAAAAAAAAATTAAATTATTTTACCAAACGGATTTCTATTCGAAACATTTTCTCTGAAAAAACAGGAAAACAGAATGGTTATCATTCGCGCCCTGAAAGTCCAACATGAGTTTACTTGAGACAGAGAACAGGAATTCCGCCGGTTTCATTGTACCGTCCGGAACCAGACCGAACCGGGAGCTGATCACTCCTAATTAAGTACCTATTATTGAGTATATATAAATGGGGCTCTATTTTTATTTCGATTACGAGTGAAATCTCCCCCTTTTTTAAAAAAAAATCTAGCAAAATTAAATAACTGAATAAACGAAAAAGAAAAAGAAAGAATCCGCGACAGGCAAGTATCATTTCCGGTCTCGATTTTCCAGCTCCCCCTTGCTTGCTCCGGGGGAAAAAGACCGGCCTGAAAATTTTTCGAAAGGGTTTTAGATAAACCCTACGCTCCCTTCGTCTCTCTCTCTCTCTCTCGCTCGCGCTCTCTCGTTTCTTCGCCCTTCGCCATCTCCGATCGCCGAGGAGATTCGTCTCCAGGATTCTCCCTCCATTCTTTCCCCCTCCCTGATCGGGACAGCCATGGGCAGCAAAGGACCCTCCCTCTTCTCCGATTTCGGGAAGAAGGCGAAAGGTTCGCCTCCCCCCCCCCCCCCCCTCCCTCTCTCTCTCTCTCTCCGTGCCCGCGCGCGTGTTTTGCTCTTCGGTTTTTTGAGGCTGGGGTCGGTTCGGTTCGTTTTTTGTGGCTGCAGACTTGCTCGCGAAGGACTACAGCTCCGATCAGAAGTTCACCCTCGCCAGCGACAGCGTGACCGGTCTGGTAATCGGTGCTTCGTTTCTCTTTTCCGATTCCCCGTGCGCTTCCTGCCTCGTGCTCGTTTCGCCGCTCTAGGTTTTGCTGTTTCTCGGAGCTTTCTCTTTTTCTTTTTTTCCCTCGGGTTTCGCTTGTTTCGGCACGTGCCCGCTTTGTGATTCGGGCACCGAGAGCGGGTCGAGCTCGTGCGATGACCGGTTCCGTTTGGCGGGCCCGCCGTGTTTTCGGCCGCTCGCTGAATGTTTCTCAATAATCGTTGAGGATTTGGCAGTGTTTTTCTTGTTGCTTGAGTTGGGAGCTGATGTCTGTCGCAGCAATGAACAAAACTGAGAATGTCTGCAAATTTGCCTCGATGAGCAAGATTCATTGCTGGGGTGTGCGAAAAAGTGTGTCGAATCCGCAATTCGCGTCGAAGTCCTAATTATAGAGATGGGAGAATGTAATAACCTTGGGTTCAATTTTGCCTGCATTAGCAATGGCTCTTTATTCTCTTTTGTGGGGAGGTTGGGATGGGAAAAGAAAGTAGTATTAATTAAGACAGAGAAGGGAAAGCTTCTATAGAGAGGGATGTCTTAATTTTATAGATGGAAGAACGTGATAGCCTCGGATCCAATTTCACACGCGTTAGCAATAGCTCTTTTTTCTCTTTTGTGAGAAGAATGGCATGGGAAAAAGAAACTAGTATTGATCAAGACGAAGAGGGGAAGGCTCCTATACAGAGGGAAAGGGCTTAGGAATATATTGCCGTTGAAGTTTGCTGAGATGTTTCATTGTTGGTATGACGAAATGGGTGAATGCTGCTTCACTGTCTTCCCAAAATGAGTGACGGTAAAATATTTATAAATGAAAATCTGTACCGATTTTGCGTCTAAATCCATGCCTTGGGAAGTAAATATCAGTGCATTCTTATCTGCTTGGTTATTGTCCATGCTTTTTCCTCAGGGAAGTAAGCAGGATTGACACATGGCTTCTTGAATGCTTTCTCTAATTTTTTTTATTTTTTGGATGTTCTTTGTTTCTTCATCAGCTGCATACAATATGCAATTGGTCAGGTCAAATGATAAAAGAGTGAACAGCTTATTATGATCGCACTTCTTTCGGGGCCGTGTGTAGTTGAGCTAGTGTTCGCTATGTGAATGTTTCATTGAAAAAAAAATCAAAGGACTACACTTATCTCATATATCAGGCATCTGATGTGTTTCCTTGACCTAATCGATTTATGGCTCTTCCATGGTGACCATGAACGCGCTCTTGTTTTGCATTGTGCTGGAGGCATCTGCCTTTTGCTTCACTGACCAGCTCTGTGCCTTGATATATTGTTTTCTCTTTGTACTACTGCTTTTTTTGTGACATTATATTGTTGGTGGTTCATCTCTTTTCCCCGAGTCGTGAGAGTGATGTAAATATGAACTTAATTTCTTTAGGCCCTTAGCTCCACTGTGGGGAAGAACGGAGCTCTGTCCTCTGGGAATGTGACAGCACAATACAAGCGGGATAATAGCGTGCTTGATGTCAAAGTTGACACAGAATCAAATGTAGCTCCTTATCTTTTGCTTCTCAAAGTTGGGTTAAATGTTGTCTTCTTTTCTAATAAGAAATTTACTAGTGCAGCAAATCTCAACCACCCTCACTGTCACAGACATCTTGCCATCAACAAAAGCTATTGCTTCCTTAAAGCTACCTGATTACGACTCTGGCAAGGTACCAACTCTGCTAAACACGAGTTTCCGAGTTATTGCTACAAAGGGAGAATTTCTGACATTCTAGTGCCGTTTCTTTAGTTGGAGGCGCAATATTTTCATGAACATGCAACCTTCAGCATGGCTGTTACAGCATCTCAATCCCCGGTTGTTGATGTATCTGCGACGATTGGCACGCCAAGTATTGCTTTTGGTGCAGAGACAAGTTACACAACAGATTCTTATAAATTTGTGAAGTATAATGCTGGGGTCAGCATGACAAAGCCTTATTCCAATGCGTCGGTAATCCTGTGAGTATGTCTAGCATCGGCAGCTTAACCATAGTTTGATAGTGAAAACTTTGTGTGCTTGAGATTGTTAGTTTAGCTAAGATAATGTCAAAGAATGGCTCATTAATATGTTGATATAACTTGAAGTGAACCTGTAGGAATATTAATTGGACACTAGCATAAAGTTATTAAAGAAATTATTTAAAATTGACTCGCAAAAGAGATTGACTTTCTATTGAATTATTATTGATGGGTGATATATCGTGGCCTTCATATGGTGCCTTTAAGCCATGCCAGATACCTTTTGACAAAGAATAACATAGTTTCTTCTGTATATAGGGCTGATAAAGGTGACTCGCTGAGGTTTTCTTATATGCACCACCTAGATCAGCTGAACAGGGGAGCTGTTGTGGGTGAAATTAGTAGGAAGTTCTCCACGAATGAGAACACCCTCACTGTTGGATGTTCCTACGTGGTTGACCCCAACACAATCGTGAAGGCGAAACTCAACAATCATGGCAATCTCGGGGCTCTTCTACAGCATGAGCTCAAACCAAAGTCCTACTTAACTATTTCCGGAGCTTTCGACACCAAGGCCTTGGAAAAATATCCCAAGTTCGGGTTGGCACTTTCTCTTAAGCCTTGAGAAGTCCTCCATGAAAGATTACGATACTGATGCTGCAGCAGATAGAACATATAAAAGATCTCTTGATACTGTTGTTGGTGATGCCAGATTGCAACTTACTGCTATGGGTTTCGTCCCCGTTTACCCCTTTTGTTAGCAACTTAGGCTAAGTGGATTTGATTTTTGCCGGTGATTTTCCCGGCCTGTGGTAATGTAGCTCCATTGACATATGAAACTCCCCTTCCCTAAAAGTACGAGAGGGTTTTGATTGAAAGGGCCAGAAGTTCATCTGTCGCTTTCTCTCTCTTGTGGATAGGCACAGTTATTCAAAAGATTACTCAATATTAGATTGCCCAATTTCATAAGCAAGCCACTTTATATGAAACAAGTAAATACTTTTACAGGTCTGCAAACCAAGTTCTGCAGCGGCCCTATCTCCTTCGTATCTTCTTCCGCTAGTCTGATAAATGTCAATGCTCCAACGGAAACAAGACCGAAATTAGGGTTTGGTCCATGTCCGGCGAGGAGATCCTGTGTCAATGGAGATCCCAAAACTTTAGAAGCCTATTCCACTTCTTGCTTCCTAGGTTTTCACTCTCTTGCTGATGAAGCAAGGGTTAGCACTTCGATCCACACGAAACAATTTGCAGTCGACATGAAACGCAGGTGATTTATGGTGCGATGTGTTTGTGCATATTATGTCACAGCACGAATTGCACTTTCCACCCTATACTCTTGAATGCAGCATCCATCAAGAACTTTTGATTAGTGAAGAAAAACGGCCCAGCGACAAGTTTTTATTGGCAAAGACCAGACCTGATCATGGGCAAGGCCGCCTGCCTGCGCACGCAAAGTCTCCCATCTTAGCGGGTTTGGCCTAGTAGTATTTAGTTGTTAAGTCCAATCCTAATCCGAGAAATAACGCGTGCCTTTTCTTTTTGCGAGTGTTGGACATGGACAGCGAGTTAGGCTCAAACCTTACCACCCGAGCAACACGGGCTCAGGTTAGTCCACCGATCACCATTAGGAGAAGATGCACCCTAGAGGATACGACTTTGCACTGTAACCCAATATCTCAAGTTTTAGATTCTTAACAAAGTGAATTACCACGTCGCAGAAATGTCCCCCCATCGCTAATCTTGATGCTCCAAGCGCCCTTTTCGCTCCGGATCTTTCCCTGAAGCATAAAGTGTAATTACCGCATGTGGACACCGCAGAAGCTTCCTATGTTTTTTCAGCTAGCTACTATTCCAACCTAGACAAATCCGAATGGGACCACTAGAATCCAGAGCACTACTCTAGCCATGAAAACCAAATGCCATCGCATTAAAGTCACCATCGTCTGTTCAACATCTATTCGTGAACAGCCCAAGATTCGTCCGTTTATGATCCAATGACAGTCAATTCCTTCTTCGAGGATTGTAGAAGCTCCTTACATCTTCGCTTTTCTTCATGTTGGGGAATTCCTAAGCGTCCTTCGACCTCGAGACTCTCCCATCCAACTCTTTCGCTTCTTTGAATTGACCGGTTAGCGAGTGCTCCATAAATCGGCTTATTGTTTAACATGAAATTAATAAGGACAAATTCTTGCCTAAACCCAAATCCCGATAGACGGAGTCAATCATATTTGTTGATCACGTGGGTTTAAATTAATGAGCATGATTGCGTGTTTTTTATAGGTTATGTGGTCCTCGATCTAGCTGTGCAAAGCTGATCAGGAACATTATGAAGCAACTCTTATTGAACTTGTTTAGCTCAACAACCACAATGAACAATTTGGCGGAAAACAAATTTCTTCTCCATGAGCGGTTGGAATCGTTGGATGTATGACTTGTAGTCGACTAGAGTAATTATTCATGTTGAAAAGCACGCGTTGTTGCAACGATGGACTCGATAAATCCTTTTGTAATTTAAAAGAAGAAGAAGGAGAAGAAAAATTAGCAAAGAAAATGATACGCATGAGGAATTGGTTAGATGCCTCGAGGGAAAACTTTTTTTTCAGCTGGAAGACCGCGCACAAGATTAAGTTATAAAACTAAGCCTAAAAAGCTTGTTAGTGAGACCTCATAAAATATGACATCGACGGCCATAAATTTTAAGGGTTAATACCCGAAAAATCCTTCACTGATACATTTATGATAAATTTACCCCAAACTATTTTTTTGACCCAAACTGGTACACTTGTGACAATTTTACCCCGAATTATTTTTTTGACCATAAAAAATCCCAAACTATTACACTTGTGACAATTTTATCCCGAACTAAATTTTTTACCATCAAAAATCCCAAACTGGTACACCTGCGACAATTTTACCTCGACCTAATTTTTTAATATTATTTTTTATTTTTCGATTTTTATTTTATTTTTTCTTTTCTTTTCTTTTTCCTTTCGTTTTTTTTTTCGCTTCATCTTTTTTATCTTCAACCTATGGCCGGTCGTTGGTCCAGCGATCGGCCATAGACGGGGGCCGACGAGGTCGGCCCCGTCGGCCGCTAATGAGGTCGACCTTGCCGTTGCTGTGCGAGGCCGACCTTGCTAGCAAATGGCGAGGTCGGCCACGGGTGGGCAAGGCCAACCTCGCCATTTGCCGGCGAGGGTTTGTCCTCACCGTCACTGCCGAAGCTCGGCCCCGCCAGCCGCTGGCGAGGCCAACCTCACTGTCGCTCAGAAACCAAATCAATGGCCAGCGCAACATATCAAAATGCCACAAAAGACGGGGATTCGGCGTACCGTTTTGGATCGGCAGGGCTTCTTGCAGGAGCTACAGACGAGATTGAGGACGGCCTCAGTGGACTCGAAGAAGTTGGAGTGAGAGGTGAGCTTGGCATGCCCTTGAGCTTCCTCCACAAACTTCAAGAGGGTGCCACACTTGAGAGAGACACCGGCCATGGCTCCGGTCCTCCTATCGGGGAAGGGAAAATCAAGAGAGAAACGCTTCACGCTCAGAGCGATGCGGCTTCGCGATCGCCGGACGGAACGATTGGGATTTCACCGTTGCTGGCGAGGACGACCCCTCACCGGTAACTGGCGAGGTCGAACCTCGCTAGGGGTGGGCAAGGCCGACCTCGCCGGCCATAGGTTGAAGATAAAGAAAATGAAGGACAAAAAAAAGGAAAGGAAAAAGAAAAGAAAAAAATAAAAAAATAATCGAAAAAATAAAAAAATAATATTAAAAAATTAGGTCGAAGTAAAATCGTTGCAGGTGTACTAGTTTGGGGTTTTTTGTGGTCAAAAAAATCGTTCGAGGTAAAATTATCACAGGTGTACAAGTTTGGAGTTTTTTGTGGTCAAAAAAGTAATTTCGGGTAAATTTGTTATAAGTGTACTAGTTTAGGGTTTTTCGTGGTATTAACCCAAATTTTAATTAACCTCGAATCGCCAAAACTAACCTCAATCAATTGGGACATCAAGAATTTCTGGCTTAGGAACCGGAGGTCATCCGTTTAAATCCCAATAATTATACGCAAACAGCTTTGAATTACGGCCATCGGCTAGTCGAGCCTCTGCTCCGCACGCTTCTCTCCATTATCACCCGTGGTTTTGAACATAACCCTAAAGGGCTCAAGCAGAGACAGGGGAAGGAACTCTCCAGTATGGTGGAGAGATCTCACCATAAGTTCTATCAGTATTTCTTCTCTCCTAAAAAGAAAAACAACGGGACAGAACTTAGGAGCCTATGAATGGGAAATAGGGGTGTGTAAAGGAATCGGGAACTGCCCGGAACTGGACCGGACCGGCCCGGAGCCGGCTGTTTCAATAAGGACCAGTCTGGTTCCCGGTTCTAGGCGTGGAATTGCCAACTTGCCCACCTGGATTGAACCGATAATATATATATGCATATATGTCATATATATAATTTTTAAGAAAAATTTCAACCAAAAAAAAAACATTTTTAGAAAAATGAAAATCATAAAATACCTAATTTGAAGCTCGATTCTCAACTCCCATCAACTCACAGACACGCCTCTAGCCGTTCATCGCCTCCTTTTCTTACTCTCGGTCACTTCCATTTGCGTGAAACTTGGTGGGACTAGTTCCACGAACTCTCCCGGGAACCGAACCGGACCGGCGGTCCGGTTCTTAGGTGAATCCATATAATCAACTGGCGGTTCTCAATTTCAATTTTTCGGAATCAACCATTAATGGGTGATTCCCGATTCCATGTTGGGAACACCCCGCCCGGACCATGCTCACCCCTAATGGGGAAGGTATATTACGTGTCAACTTCAGCTAGCTACCACCAGATAGATAGATAGATATAGTAGTCTCCCACGCCTAAAGTGGCATAGAGGAGCTTCGGCTCTTGCTTGGTTGGCCTGTGCTTCGCACAATGACATATAATCGGGCAAAAGTACACTACAAGTGCCATAACTTGTATATGGCGATCGCTTTAATACCATAACTTTTTTTCGGATCATTTTGATGCCAACTTTTTTGAAAAACGATCATTTTAGTATCAATGCTGACGTGGCTCGCCGAAAATCCAATGTGGCGTTAACACGGCTCGCCAAAGAGGTCCAGTCAGCATTAAAAACCAAAAACGACGCCTTTAACCCGCTAACGTGTATTTTTTTAAAAAATATTATATTATATTATATAAATAAATAAATAAGCCCTGCAGCAGCGGCGAGGGAGCCCTCGCCGCTGCTGCAATCTTTTTTGCAATAATAATAATAATATTATTATTTTAATTATTATTATTTTTATAAAAATTAAAAAATTCGAAAAAAAAAGCCACGTAATTTTCACGTGTACAAATCAGACCATTTTTTTTAATATAAATGCCAGATCAGCTTTTTGGCCGGAATTTTGGCCGAAGTCACTAAAGTGATCTATTTTCTTCCGACTTGACACCAAAGTGATCCGAAAAAAAGTTATGGCATCAAAGTAATCGTCGTACATAACTTATGGCACTTGTAGTATACTTTTGCCCATATAATCGTCTTGCCAACCAAGTATCCCTAGTTTATGTGTAACCGGCTTTGAATTACGGCCATCGGCTAGTCAAGCCTCTGCTCCACGCGCGTCTCTTCATTTTCACCCCGGCCCCAACAGAAAAAAAAAGGGCCTCCAAATTCAAGAGGAAAACCAGTGCGTCAACGCCACGTGTCCCGCCTCATCTGTCCACTTTATTTTTCTTTCGTGACTCTTTTTTTTTTGTTGACTTCTCATGTGGACCTTTCGGCAGTTTATTTCCCGTTTACAAGCAAAGGAAAAAGTGCCCCAAATAATTACACTGGACCATCTATAATTTGCAAACCCAGGTCTCAATTTCGCGAAAAGCGATGCCAAAAGTCGTAACCTAATAAGGAACAGACTAGATTTTTTTTTTGATTTAGCGAAAAAAAAAGGACTATAATTTTTTTGGGCACAAAATTGAATAAAAAAGCACTTTTTATGTTTGCTCCGAAATTTTTTTCCTTGAAAATTAAATCCTGAAAAACTCATGGAAAATATTGAGCGACTCTTCCGGATGTTACTATCTGTATATTATAAAGGGCTTTTTGCTAGGCGTGAAGCATATTTAAGATATTATCTGAATTTTCAAAAACTCATGAAAAAGATCTACGTTACTTCATTCGTAAAAACTTACTTGTGGTGAAATTTCTGGGTGTCTTCGGGTAAAAATGTTAAAGTGTGGGATTCGTAACGTGTTAATTAGACAGAAAAATGAAATGTAAAAGTCGATCTATGCATCCAAGAGAATCAGAATTTAATTGAAAAAAGACAAAAAAAAAAAAGAAGAAGCTAAAAAAGTAAAGATGTAAAGAAATCAATTCGAACAAAATCTTTTCTTTTTTTCAAAAAAAGAGTGCCTTCGCAAAAAAGTCAAAAGGGGGGGTGGAAAAAACAAAATAAAGTCAAAAAGGGAATATCTTTTTGAACTCACACAGGCTAACAAGACAAGCATTCCCGCCAGCAAAATTAGCAAATTGGAGCGGCGAGATAAAGACACGTGCTTCACGTCACAAGATCACGTGCTCGACAGCAATTGATCTCTGTAATACACATCCAAGAAAAATGATAAGCACGTGGCCATGACAGACAGCTAAGCTGATTAAAGTGTGTGTTTGGTAACTTGTGATTTTATTATTTTATTTTTGAGAACAAAAAAAGAAGATAAATCTATTCGGTAAATTTTTTGTTCCTAGACAATAATTTGTTTCCAGAATCAGTTTTGAAACAAAATCAAGAATAAAAAAAAAGTTGATTATTGATTCTGAAAACAAGAATTAGAAATAGAAGAAATTTTTTTTTCTTTTTCTTCTTTCCTTCCTGGGTGTGGCCGATTCTTCTTCTTTTTTGGCTTGTGGCCGGTGGCCGGCAAGGGCCGCCCTGGCCCTTGCCGGCCATTTCCAGCCCTCACCTTAGCCGGGCGAGGGCCTCCCTCGAGGCTCACGGCCTGGACGAGGGCAGCGGCGAGGGTCCAGCCTTCACTAGATATAGTGAGGGCGGCCCTCGCTTAGGTCGCAAGCCTCAATGATGGCCCTCGCCGACCCTGGCCTGTGTCTAGTCGCCAGCCATAGCCAAGAAGGAGCAAAAGAAAAAAGAAAAGAAAGAAATGTTTAAATGTTATTAATAAAAAGAAATTTTATGCAATTACCAAACGCATTTCCATTATTTTTTTATTTCAAGAATGAGAATTTTGGGCAGTTACCAAACGTCTCCAAATGCTTAGAAATTATTTCTAGAAACAGAATAAAAAAAACCATTTCTGAGTAGGAGTTGTTTTCGGGAATAGAATGATTATCAAACGCACCCTAATGCATTATTCAATGGTTATTGATTTATAAAAAAAATCTGACAAGCCCACAAATCCCCAAAAATTCAATCGTAAAAAAAAAAGGTGACGGTTGAATCGTCAAAAACAAATCTCGATCATTCATCGAAAATCTTTGAAATATTTGTCGAATTCAACGTCTTTAGAACAATGAATCCATCTTTCGAGTGATCATAGAAGCTCTCGTTTTTCTTTCCAATCGACTCGGATTCTGCAATTTTTTTTTTATCCGAAGTTAATGAATAATGATGTCCCCTCAGCTACTTTTTTATATAAATGAAATGTCGCGTGATGACCTTATTATTGGTACTTTAGAGAAAAGTTATCCAGTAGCCGTACCGTTAATGTGAAAAATATATTGGGATATAACGTTTTTAGCACGGTAAATCAATCTCTCGAGTGATCGTGATATATGCACTTAGATTTGGCATTTTTTCCGTTGATCCAGAGCTGATGAATAATGACGTCACCGCAGCTCCTTTTTGACTTACAGTAGAAGGGGGGGTGTTCTTGAGCACCATGCGGGCGATCCAAGGTCGGATTAGTGTTAGAAAGGAGTCAAAAAACCAAAAAAGGTTGAATGAAAAAGCGATGAGATTAGTCAAAAAGCAGTACTTAAGCAACGACTTGAAAATAGCTAATCCATCCAATTCACCTTTAATCATGTAAAAAGGCCAAATGTAGCTTTAGTACGCCATCAATTTCGCCTCATTATTTGGTGAATGTCTTCGCACGATATAATCATGGCAAGAACCATCAAAGATGCTAGTTCCTTCTTGTTTTTACCGGTAATAAAAATAAAAATATTATGACCAAATAAAAAGTAAAACGTGCAAGCCAATCTATACATACATCCAATAGATTCGAAATTTTTATTGCTACAAGACAAAAGGCCATAAAAAAAAGGTAAAAATCAATGTGAACGAAATTTTTTGTTTTACGGAAAAGAAATCACCAAAAATCCCAAATTGTGCCAACTGTAATTCATTTACCCCCAAAATTTTTATGTGATATAAAAAATTGCAAACTTGTACCTATGTGAACATTTACCTATCCGTAAATGAGTACCGTTAAAAATTCGCCTACATAGACGCCAAAGAGCATACGATTTTAACATAGCACCTATGTGGCTTAAGCAAAATAAAAACAATCTTGTTTTGATTGAAAATTCATTGTATATATTTCACATAAATACAAGTTTGGAGCTTTTTATGTATAAAAAAAAGTTTAGGTAAATGTGTAACGGTATATATAGTTTGGGATTTTTGATATTATAAATAAAATTCAGGGTAAATGTGTCACAATAATTAAGCCTTTTGGTGTCTTTTTTTTGTGTTATTAGACAAAAATAAAAGAGAAAATTCCAAATAAGGGCATGAAGTGCTTTCATTTTCTCAAATAAAGGCCTAAAGTGGATCTTGTTTCAAATAAGGGCCTGAAGTGGTTTATTAGTCTCAAATAAAGACCTAACCTTGCTAGCTGAAAAGCATTTTCGTCATTTACCTTTTTTGAATTTTTTTTCCTTTTTCTAGTTTTTCCTTTTCTTTTTTCTTTTCCATCTTTCCTCCTCCGGTCGCCAACCGATTGCCTAGCCAAGGTGAGATGACCCTCGCCTGCCCAGCCCAGAGGAGGCGACCCTTGCCTGCCCAGGCGAGAAGGGCTAGATTTGGTAAGGGACGCCCTCGCCGGATCTAGCAAGGCCGCCCCTCGCCTGACTTTGGCAAGGGCAGCCCTTGCTCGAGGCTTGTAGAGGTCGCCGGCGATGACCACAGGAGGGAAGAGAAAAAAGGAAAAAGGAAAAAGAAAGGAAAAGAAAAGAAAGTAAAAAAATATATTTATTTTTTTTTACTAAAATACCCCTTCTCCATTGTCGAATTAGTCACCAATTAGCCAAAAGTCCTCATTTAAAATGATATAATCACTTCAGATCCTTATTTGAGATTAATAAGTCACTTCGGGTCTTTATTTGAGATAAATCACATTTCAAGTCCTTATTTGAAAAAATATATGTATTTTAGATTTTTGTTTGAAAATGTTATAAAATAAAATAAATTTGTTGTTTTGGCAAGAGCGCCTTCACGGTAAAGTCAAAAGGCAATCTCTTTTGAACTCGCACCCGCGAACAAGCATTC
The DNA here is from genome assembly GCA_031216235.1 of Syzygium jambos. Taxonomy (NCBI): domain Eukaryota; kingdom Viridiplantae; phylum Streptophyta; class Magnoliopsida; order Myrtales; family Myrtaceae; genus Syzygium; species Syzygium jambos. The sequence goes on from CM062225.1 coordinate 25,812,971, forward strand.
CCGCCAGCAATTCTGCAATCGCAGCGGCGAGATAAAGACACGTGCTTCGCATCACAAGATCACGTGCATGCCAGCCATTGATCTTTGTAATTCATCCAAGAAAAAATAATAGGCACGTGGCCACGACAGGCAGCTAAGTTGACCACATGTTATTCGATGCCTATCGTTTTATAAACAGATTTTTATTTTTTGGGCACACCCGCAAGTATTTGTCGGGTACCATACTTTCGCGTCGAAAATGCAACGAAATGCACTAGCATACGACATCTATAGCGAGGAATCGATTTCTCCAATGACCATAGGAGCTGTCGTTTTTCATTCTAAATTATCGGCTTGAATTTTGCATTTTTTTTTTATCGATCTAGAGTTAACGAATAATGATTTCACCGTAGCCCCCTTTTGAACTTTATAGTAGAGGCGGGGTGTTCTTGAGCACCGCGTGGGTGATCAAAGGTTGGAATAGTGTCAAAAAAGAGTCAAAAGCCCAAAAAGGGTTGAATGAAAAAGTGACGAGCCTAGTAAAAAAAGTAGTACTTAAGCAATGATTTGTAGTAACTAATCCATCCAATCTCACCTTTAATTATGTAAAAGAGCCGAATGTAGCTTTAGCACGCTATCAATTTCGCCTCGTTATTTGGAGAATGTCTTCGCACGATATAATCATGGCAAGAACAATCGAAGATGCTACTTCCTTCTCGAAGTCAATAATTAGAAGTGCTCGAGTGCGTTTCTTATAGCCGAAGGGTGTCTTCGGGTGTTAGCTTTGCTTTCCATATTTTGCTTTCCTTTTCGAATCTTACCGCTCATACATTTCGGTATTTATTAATAAAAATTACGCAAATCCTTTCAAAACATATAGCACGTGTTCGAGTAATTAAATATTAAATCATCGTTCCTCTCAACGACTTAAGTTTTTAGAACAGTTGAGAGTTGTCCTATAAAATCTCACATGATATCAAAGCCAAAAGGTTCCAAATTCAAATCTTTCCGGGCCCTATTTACCTTCCAATTAAATATGTCCACAAGTACAAGAATGGTCCTGGTAGTTGTAACAGAGTCACATGAGCTCTGGAACGGGAAATCACGTACAATTGAAACGAGGGTGAAATCGAGTCAGTTTACACGTGCATAAGTTTGGTACACTTCAATTATTACTCAAGATTAACGCTCCCAATTTCTAATTGTGCACGAGTTACTCGAAAGTCAACTCCCATCAATTCATGGCCGCGCCTTTAGCCGTTCATGGCCTCCCTCTCTCGCTCTCGATCATCTCTATTTGCGTGAAATTTGGTGGGACTGGTTTCATGGACCCATGCGATCTGGTTTCCGGGTGGATCCATGGAACCAACGGACGATTTTCAGCTCTAATTTTCGGAACCGGTCCTTAGTGGGAGGTTCCCGGTTCCACGTTGGGACTCGGACCACGCTCACTCCTAACCCGAATATCTTCTCGCTATAAGTTCGGACTCATCAATACTCAACTCAATAAACCCACAAACCTAATCGAGCTTGTGATATATTTTTTAGGAATATTTAATTGTTGCAATGATAGACACAAAAATTACACTCAAGCTCAAGCTCGACTTAATTTACTAGTAGATTATGTTTGAGTTGAGCTCGCACATGTCACGTTTTTTGTCGAGTCTAGCTTTAGCGACGAACTTAACACCCCATCAACTCGAATGGAATTTCAATTGCCGAGCATGTCAGTCAAGTCGAGCTCTATTTTAAAATCGGCAAGAGATGAAATAAGGTTCGGAGTTCAAATCCCGGATCAACAAATTTTACGAAGCTGAAATTAGGGCGCGCGCTTGAAAACTGTTTTGCCAAGGGGCTTTGGGCTCTAAAGTCTCCTCGGCAAATGCAAATTACCGTTTGTGAAATATTTGGAGAGCTGTGGAAATGCAATGACCTTTAGTCCGTGATAGGTCCGAAGTCACTTTTAAGTTTTGAGCATTTCCGAAGGCATATAGCTTTTTTTCCTTCCGACTTTGCCATCACTGAATTTTCGTAATTTTAGAAATGTCCCTACCTCATGCAACATTACCGGCAATGATTCGGGTTGCCGGCGGGCGACCGGCGAGCCTACGGCGAGGCCAAGCGCGGCTACTAGCGAGCCAGATTCGGCGCCCGACAGCCTCGCCCGGGGTCGCGCGACCTCAGGCGAGGCTGCCGGGCGCGATTTTTCCAAACGCCATTTAAACCAAAGTTATTCCCTGATACACTTCACAACTGCGAATTATCAACCACCGCTTCCATTTCGGAATAAAAAAGGGGGGGCTCTTTTAACCTAAGAAGGCCTTTGCATTTTGCGCAAGATTTTCCCCGAGGAACCAAACTAAGCTGCACACATTGTTAAGCATGATATTAAATCATCATAAGTTGTCAAAATTACTCTCCGGTAACCACAGTACAGAGAAATCTGCATGGCGACAAAGGCTAAGCAAAAGAAATTAAAAAAGGGAGAGGGAGAGAGGGAGAGAGAGAGAGAGAGAGAGAGAGAGAGCGAGAATCTGTGTTCCTCTCTCCTCCAAAATTTTCAAAGCAAAAACTGCACTCCCCCTGCCAGCCTCTCTGCAACAAACCAGCTCATGCCCCTCGCCCACATCACCATCATCGCACGCCCCCATCAAACCCCTCTCTCTCTCTCTCTCTCGAGCGACGGAGCAAAGGCAAGGAAGGAAGCCCCAATCATTCCCCAAGTCACCATCACGCTCCTTCACCCTCTCCTCTCCTCTCCCTCTCCCTCCTCCCTCGTAAACCCAGTCGCCGCCCCTTTCGTCTTCCCTCCTCCTCCTCCTCGTCGCCTTCGACTCCTCCGTCCCGATTCGAAGCCGCTCTCCGACGACGGCGGCGACGCCGCCGCCGAGTCGCCCGCTTTGGGATTCGCGCCGGTTTCCCCGCCGGTGAGCCCCCTCCCCTCCCATGGCCTAGTTCTCTTCGCTCCGTCTCGCCGCTTTCGCGCGCCGCATTTCCCGTCTCCTTGCCTTCGTCTTGAGATATGGTTGGCGCGGGTTCCTCCGGTTGGCGTTGCGTTCTTGCGGCTCCCTCGTTTTCTTGGCCGGGACGATTCGAACGTGGCGAAAGCTGGGGGGGCGGCATTATCTTTGGCTTGCCTTTTCGGTTCAGTTGCGAATGCCGCGCTTTTTCCCTCCGGTTTTTTTTTTTCCTCGTCTTTTCCGCGCTTTGAATCTCTCCGGTCCGCTTTGCTCCGGGGGATCTGCGTTTCGCTTTTTGATTTTTGGAACGTGCCTTTCGATCGGCTTTCTCGTCGCTGTCGCTTTTGCGGTCGTTTTTGCTAAACCATCGGCAAATGCGATCCCCGTGAATTTGTTATTTGGCTAGTTCTGAAGACATTCTTGCTTACAATTTTTTGCATGTTTGACGGTGTCCTGTTCGGCTTCCGCTGTTGAAGGTTTCGTCGACCGTGAAGGAGCGCTTGGAGAAGTGACGCTATCCCCTCGGTTTCCCTTCCCTTGTGCTGTTTGAATCCCGCGCGTTTTCTCCGAGGCGGAAAACTATGTTGTGCGCTTGCTCTGGGGAGCAGTTCAAATTCGAGGATCCGCCCCAGTCGCCGCAGTCCTTGGCTACGAGGGATTTCTCCGCAAGCGGTCTCTCGTCGAGGACTGGCGACTGGGATTCTAAATTCGAGGATACCCAAGTCGATGAAGTTGAATCTACTCTTAAAGAAGCTCTCTCCTTGAACTATGAGGTGAGTTCGATATTCTGGATCGCTCTAATCCAATGACTGGTCATGGGTCTATTGATTTTCGGTAATTGAATCGAGCTTTGCCTTCGTCTGTTTTGCTTTAGGAAGCGAGGGCTTTGTTGGGGAGGCTAGAATATCAAAGAGGGAATTATGATGCTGCCCTTCAGGTATTTCAGGGCATTGATATCAGAGGCTTAATCCCACGGATGAAAAAGGCTATTACAGAGAGGACGCGCCCGAGGAAACCCCGTTCGAGAGGCGATAATGTTCCTGTAAATGTCCTGTCGATGCATTCCGTCAGCCTGCTTCTTGAGGCAATCTTGCTCAAAGCTAGATCTCTGGAAGGTCTCGGGCGTTACGTAGGTATCGCATTTTCCCTTTCCCTTTTGATGTTGTTGATGTGTCTTCAAGTCTATTCAAGAAGCTGTTTCTATTTATAGCTCAGACTACAAAACTCTCTTGGATGCACTAAGCATTGATACTCCCAGACCTTCTCAAATCTCTTCTTTATTTTTTTGCACGATTAGGTAAGTTGTGCAGTTTAGTAATTGATAGGATGTTTCATTTGACGTACTTGAATTTGTGTAGAGATTTTAGCAGCTACAAAACTCTCCGTAATTATATGATGCCACCGCCTACAAGTGGAGATAGACCCTTTTTATTTTTTTGCTATGATTCTTCAGAATAACTTTATACTTCCCCTTCCACCAGAGGCTGCAAAGGAGTGCAAGATAATTTTGGATACAGTTGAGTCAGCGCTGCCTAATGGGATGCCTGAGGGGATTGCTGATGATTGCAAATTGCAGGAGATGTTTCACAAAGCTCTAGAGTTGCAGCCCGATCTTTGGATAAGGGCAGGCTCACTTGATGAAGCCATTGCTGCTTACCGCAGAACTCTAATGAGACCGTGGAACCTGGATCCCCAGAAATTGGCCACCGTGCAGAAGGAATTAGCTTCCATATTACTTTATGGTGGGATTGAAGCCAGCCTTCCCCATCAATTACCATCATGGGCCCCAACTGCCCCAAAAAGTAACGTAGAAGAAGCCATCCTTTTGCTGCTGATACTCATGAGAAAAGTGACATTTGGCGAGATAGGTTGGGATGGTGACATCATTGATCATCTATCCTATGCTCTCTCAGTCACCGGACAGTATGAATTATTAGCAACTCATTTTGAGCAGGTCCTTCCTGGGGTATACAGTCGAGCAGACAGATGGTACTTTCTGGCACTATGCTATGCTGCTGCTGGACATAATGATACAGCATTGAACCTTCTAAAGAAGATTTCTGGTTCTTCAGAAGCGAAGCACAAGCCCCACATTCCTTCCCTTTTGTTGGGCGCAAAGCTTTGCTCCCAAGGCTTGAAGCATGCAAATGACGGCGTAAAATTTGCACGTGAAGTCATTGAGCTCGGCACTACTTGTACAAAGCATTTCTCGAGTCAAGCCCATAAATTTCTTGGAATCTGCTATGGTAATGCTGTGCGAGCATCTGTTTCTGATTCAGAAAGAATTCTACTGCGGAGAGAGTCTTTGAATTACCTAAATCATGCTGCCCTTTCTGGAAAGGACGATCCAGAAATAATGTACAACCTTGCACTGGAAAATGCTGTTCAAAGAAATCTGGAGGCAGCTTTCGAGAGTGCATTGAAGTACTCAGAAACAGAAGCGGGAAACACTGGAAGATGTTGCAAGCTATTAACACTCATACTTTCTTCGGAGCAGCGATATATTGATGCTGAAAGTGTAGTTGATTTTGCTTTGGATGAAGCTGGAAGATTGGACCAACTGGAACTTCTTCGGTTGAAAGCTGTGCTTCAGATAACTCGGGAACAGCCCCAGCAGGCAATAGAAACCTACAGAATCTCGCTCGCTCTGATTCAAGCTCAAAGGGATATTGAAGCAAAGACTTCAGATCAAGTGAAACAAGTTACCTCTGAGGTGTGTATTCTTAACAGTATTCCGGGATAATCAATGGACCTCCAAGAAGAGATAATCATCTTCTGATGATCAATTTCTGATCTTGATTATATATATATAACTGGAATAATCAGGTATAAATTTGTGTAGTCCTTGCATTTGGAAGCAAGCAGTGTTTGCCTTGAATGATAGTAACTCAACTCAGTTATATTAGTTGTCTTGGCTTTTTTTTCATTGATATTTATGCATCTGCTCGAAATGTTATTTTCCTGGAGTTGCTAGAGATGGCGTCCGTAAAGGATCTTGCTTGACTTCCATTAGTAAACTTCCACTGTTCAAGCTATTACTCTGTAGGTTTTCCTTTTCTCTTCACTGTGAATGGTTTTCTCGGCATGAATCTACTAAGAGAAATATCAAACTGAGAGGAACGATATTGTTTACTGATATCTATTTTGTCTGCCTCTCCAGGCACAAGAAGAAAGAAATCTGGAAATTTCAGTTTGGCAGGATTTGGCCCTTCTTTATGCTAAACTTGGTTCATGGGCCGATGCAGAAACTTGTTTGGACAAAGCCAAGTCAATCCACTTCTATTCTCCTAGAAGCTGGCACGCGACAGGTAAGCTTTCTGTTTAATGTGGCATAAAGGGCTAAAAGAGTGGTGCTCATAAATCTGACTCTGTATTTGCCGTCCATGAAACAATTTCAGGTTTGGTATTTGAAGCTCGATCATTGTACAAGGAAGCTCTTGTCTCCTTTTCGCTGTCCTTGTCGTTGGAACCAGATTATGTCCCTAGCATTGTTTCAACTGCAGAGGTGCTGATGAAACTCGGATCGCATTCCCTCCCCATTGCAAGAAGTTTCTTGATGAACGCATTACGCATAGAACCCATGCATCATGAAGCATGGTTCAATCTTGGGAAGCTCTCCAAAACGGAAGGCTCCCTACATCAAGCAGCGGATTTTTTCCAAGCTGCATATGAGCTGAAGCTATCAGCTCCCGTTGAAAACTTTGTATAGAGATCTTTCCATTGTTGAGGGCCATCATCAAAAGCAGTACGTGAGAGCATAGTACATGGCAGCGGAACTGTTGGCCATTCGATTTACTGCTCTTTACCGGCCTGCCAGATGAAATGGCATCGCAATCCCATCTATGCTGGAGTTCATACGTCATTGTGCTAAATTGATGCTTCTCTTGAAAGAATTATCTGATGCCTGCAACTAATGCGTACTTACATTGTAAAATAATACTCATTGCAGATGATGGTGGAATTGCTGGCGATGAGTTGATCTAGAAAACCTGTTTGACTTTATTGTAATCATGTGCATTCTTTCAGTTCTGGTTTCCACGCCTCGGTTAATTGAGGTCGCAACTTGCAAGCTCGTAGAAAAAAAACTGCAGTGGCCCTGGCAAACTTCCAGAAATTCAACTGAAAGCGGTCCCTTTTGGGTGTCCTGGCTTCAGATCGGGAGTTCTTGCACGGGTCAGTCACAGAGCGCAAAACACAGCTGTTAGGAATATCTGAGGCCCATGTGGGATCTAACTCATCAATGGTTGAGATGCATCTGGTCTATGACGGACTGGATCTTTTCCAATTGAGAAAGAGCAAAAGATTCTAGACAGCCTCAGTAGAGTCCGAAACTATGCGAGATGACCAATTCGTGCACTACAGGCTTTGTATACTGTCGATGATGAGCTCTTTTTTCATTTTACTTTTCCTAATTTTTCTGGAAGTGATCAGCAGTCGACGAAGAAAAGCTAGTGCATTACTAAGCAATAAACCATCGGCCTGTAGGGAATTTCTAGGAGCACCCGTAGATAACAACAATCAAACAAACCAGTCGCCATCCCTGCCACGCCGCGGAAGCATATCTGGAGTTCTCGTAAACTTTTGTTCCCTTGCAGAAAAATTGTTGTCAATGTTCGAAGTTTACTGAAGTTAACTGTGGAGAGCAAGATGATCATATCGGACGCTCGGCTATACTGTTGAAAATGTTCATCAATTGAGGGACAGGAGTTCAAACGCTGTCACTCTGCCATGGACTAATTTTGCCTTTGAACTCGGTGGTAGTGTCAAAGATAAGTATGATCCTCAGACGTGAGGCATACAGAGACCTCAAGCGCCATACAGGCATACACCATGTCTTACAACTTTTCATAAGAGAGATCAAGACAAGTATTCCAAAGGGCCCAGAAGCACATTGCCGGAGCAAAGAACATACATTTCTTTTTCATCCAGCATCTTCCAAACAGATACAGAATTTACATACAGCAAAATTCCACCAACAGTCAATCCAAATAGATTCAGAATTTACAGAGAGCAGATTTCCACCCATGCATAATAATCATTTACAACCCCAAAAAAGAAAAAAAGAAAAAAGAAGAAGACAATTATGATAATAGTAAACAAAAGATGGAGGAAGAGACCAGGACTGGAAGAGATATAAAAAAATCACATAAACTCGCCGCAGCCTGGATTAGCCAACATCATGCCTCAGCCCATCGACCACTGCACCGAAGGATGCACCAAGAGAAGAGTCAGAAGCACGCGCTAAAAGTTTTATGTTGTGCTAAGGAATTAAACTATATCTACAGAGGCAACAAAAAGTACATTGTTCTCTATGGAAAGTGCAATGGCTGCAAGACAACCATCGAGATAAAACTCTAAAAATGAAAAGTGGAAAGGATATATTCGAGAGAGAGAGATGATGACAAAGGGCCCGTGGCTCAGTTATAATTTGTTGCAGTTGACGAGTACATAATTAAGAATTGCAAGCAGCAAAGAGCAAGATTATTGCACCACAACCTTAAGAACTGGTTCGCCTTTATTGGTAGCTGCGGATTGCTTATTCATTGCCTGTAACTGCGCGCGTGCAGCCCTTCCTGCTGCGGACTTTTCAAATTCTTCTTGCCTGAAATGCAGAGCGATACATTCACCTATGAGGAATAAAATTTGGAGAACAGAACAGAAGCATCAAGTAGATTTGCCATTCTTTATCCCAATACATATGCCGACACTCAAGTAAGGAAAACCTTATGCTCTCTCAGGGTACTTCTCTAGAATGCAATATGCAATTGCTGTTAAAATATTCAATTTGTGTTTACAGTCTCACAATATCACAGTGATATGTTTAGATATAAAGCTCCATTTGATGACTTGACGATGGTCCCACTTCACACACAGAAACAGAAAGTTCTTACACCTGTTCAGATTTGCTCAAGCAAAGTTGTCAGCAAATGAACTCAGGACTACTGTCAACAAGGAACAGGGCAAGCTGGCTTCGACAAATCCAAAATCATATGCAGCGAAAACTAAAGACTCCTGAATGTAGAAAAGCGCGAAAGTCGATCGGTACTTGAGGTTCTCAAATGTCCAGTGATCCTTTGCGATCTACCGAAACAAGGCCCCTACTTATCGAGTCGGTTCTGGTAAAGGCATAGGAACCGGGGCCATAAGGTGGGGCTCGGACTCGAAAAGGCAAAGTGCAGAAATTACAGAAGAGCTAAAAAATGCAATCCGAATGAACGAACACCAACTGAGGATAACAAAACATAGCTCAGATAGAAATACATAACTAGGGTTTTCCAGTTACACATAGGCGAAAACTAATTCGTAAGCTACAAATCAAGCAAGAAACGGCGACAATCTCCAGAGAAGCTGATGAATCCCACGCACTCAACAAAACCCAAGTCAATTCATTCAATCCAAGCGGCAACAACCAAGACCCGGTTTCATTACAGGGTGGGTCGACATTAAACCTGGGAAACGATCCTTAATTCGAACAAAATCCTATCGAGCACGATGAGAGCATTCATGGGCAGAGACGTGATGATGATGCAAAACGACTCAAACCAGATTGAAGAAGCCAAAGAGCCAAAAAAAGAGACAGAAAGACAGAAAGACAGAAAGACGAATCCAATTGCGAATCGCGAAGCTCCACGAGAACGAATCGACCGACAAAGAACAGGCTAAAAAATTATAGGCGGAGCGGTTCTTGCAGCCGCCGCAGAGAAACGGGGACGGAAAGAGAGCGCTCGCCTTCTCTGGGCGGCTTCGGCGGCCTTGGCGCGGGCTTCGGCGGAGGCCGCCCGGTCCTCCTCGCGCCGCCGCTGCTTGTTCCCTCCGTCGAAGCACGCGCACCAACCCATCTCCCCCCTCCGCCCTCCGGAGCCTCGCCGTCGTTCGCGAGATCGCCCGCGCTATACGGACACGAACCTTCTCCCTCCTCCTGATTCGTCCCGCTCTCTTTCCTCGGGGAATTCCACACCTGTTGTTTTTGTCTGAATCTCGGCGCACGCGTCTTCCGATGATGGGCCCCGCGAGGCTTCCCGCCTATCGGGGGCCCGCCACGTCGTCCTCCGAAATGCTCCCCGTGGGAAAAAGCCATCCTGCGAATGACATGTTTCCGCACCGACCAAAAAAAAAATTGTTTTTTTGCATGTTTCGCCACCGGCACGTCGTCACGCTACGCATCTTCACGATCAGTCCGGCACTTTTTTTTACCTGCCGCGCATCTGTCTCGTGTCGTTGGGAATATCCCCCGCGACATCCATTTTTGCAATGGTGAAGATCGAACTGGCCTGTTCTGGGCCATTTCTGAAGTCACCGATCTGATTTTCGATTACATAAAATTGAAATCAGTAAATTTCGATCCGGTTCATAATTCTAATGGTGGAAGCGTCAATCCGAGTTTATTATTTTTTTATTTTTTTTCAAATTTCTTTCATTTCATACAAATTTGAGAGAAAAACCTTACCCGCCACGCACATTCTACCTCCTTGCTCATGGAGTTAGCTTCTTAAAAAATATGAAAAATCCCTCACTTGGGTCAATCCCCAGTCAAGGACACATATGCCCTATCTCTCTCCTTCATTCTTAAAAAGAAGAAGAGCGAATTCCTCTCTCTCTCATCAATCGCGAATTCGAATAGAATCAAGGCAGAAGCGGCGTCTGCAACTCGGCTTCGGATCACTGGAAATCTCCAAAATATGTATGAGCTTTTGCAATCTTTTGTGAAGTGTGTTTTGTGCAGTCGTTGCTGGTTTGCTAGTGGTGGTCGATAGGAGCCGTTATGGTAGACGAGGGAGGAGTGGGCTCCGGAACTCCCGAGGCGGAGGGCGGCTGTTTGGGCGAGCTCGATTGGGAAAGGCCTGCTGTCGAAAACCCTAGCCGCAACGCCCTCCACTCTGTCGTTGCAGGGTGATAATGATCGGTGCGAAGGTGAGTTCCGAAGCCGTCTTGAATGGAAAAAAAGAGAGGATGATACGTGTGAAGGGGGAAAAGTGCCAAAAAAGTCCTAAACCTTTTGTATTAGTACCAATTTAATTCTAAATCTTTTTTTGGTGCCAATTCAGTCCTAAACCTTTTGCATTGGTGCCAATTTAGTCCTAAACCTTTTTTTGGTCTTAATTAAGTCCTAAACCTTTTAAATTGGTGCAAATTCAGTCTTAAACCTTTTGTTTTTGTGCCAATTTAGTCCTTCCGGTCAATTTTGACCGGAATTTACTGACATGGATGGCTGCCGGCCGGTTACCGGCGCCGACGTGGACAAATTAAATAATATCTTAATATTTTTTTGAATTTTTATTTTTTTCCTTTTTTTTGGCTTTCTCCTTCCTTTGGCCGATCGCCGGTCTGCCGACCGGCCAGAGGCCAGTGGCCGGCGAGCTCGACCTCGCCAGATCCGGCGAGGTCAGGCCTCCCCTGACCATGGCGAGGCTCGAGCCCTCGTCGCCGGATCTGGCAAGGCCGGGCCTTGCCTGCGGCTGGGCGAGGTCGGGCGAAGTGGCGAGGCTCTAGCCCTCGCCGGAGGCCGCGGCGAGGGCGAGCCTCGCCCACTTCGCCCGACCTCGCCCAATCGCCGGCGAGGCCCGGCCTCGCCGGATCCGGCGAGCGAGGCCCGGCCATGGCGAGGCTCGCCGGCGAGGGCTCGAGCCTCGCCATGGTCGGGCGAGGCCCGACCTCGCCGGATCTGGCGAGGTCGAGCCTCGCCGGTGGCTGGGCGAGGCTCGACCTCGCCAGATCTGGCGAGGCCGACCTCGCCAGTGGCCGGCGAGGTCGAGCTCGCCGGCCTCTGACCTCGCCCTTGCCGGGCGAGGCCGCCCTCCCTAGTGGCCGGCAAGGTTGAGCTCGCCGTCCTCTGGCCGGTCGCCGGACCGGCGACCGGCCAGAGGAAGGAAAAAGCCAAAAAAAAAGTGGAAAAAAAGGAAAAAATAAAAATTCAAAAAATATTAAAATATTATTTATTTTGTTCACGTCAGCGCCACATCGGCGCCGGTGACCGGTCGCCGGCCGGCAGCCGTCCATGTCAGCAAATTCCGGTCAAAATTGATCGGAATGACTAAATTGGCACAAAAACAAAATGTTTAGGACTGAATTGACACTAATTTAAAAGGTTTAGAACTTAATTGGCACCAAAAAAAGGTTTAAGACTAAATTGACATCAATGCAAAAGGTTTAGGACTGAATTGGTACCGAAAAAAGGTTTAGACTAAATTGGCACTAATGCAAAAGGTTTAGGACTTTTTTGGCACTTTTCCCTGTGAGAAGGGAACCAACAATTCCATTTATCGACCCAGAAATCGGACCGAATTGGTCGTTTCGATCTCGTTCAAGGACCATATGGTTCGATCCGGTTCCCACGTAACCAATCACCATCTCAACATCGATCTTGACAAATTTTATTTTTTTATTTTCTAGTTGATATTTTTCATTTGCCCTTATGTTCTTATTCAATGTCAATTTAATCCTCAAAATCTTACTTTGCTCAATTTCCATCCTCCTACTATTTTATTAAAGGATTAATACTACAAAAAACTCCAAACTGGTACGTCTCTAATAAATTTACCTAAAATTTATTTTTTGACCACAAAAAATCCCAAACTGGTACATTTTTGACAAATTTACCTTCCGTTCGTTTCCGTTAAATTTTACTGTCAAATTGTTAAGTTGGATCACACGTGACAGTTGGCAAGTATACCGATTTGGGCCTTTGTTTATCACGGGTGAATCAATTAATTCAATTTAACGGAAACTAACGGAGGGTAATTGGGTAAATTTATCACATGTATATCAGTTTGAGATTTTTGGAAGTCAAGAAATGAGTTTAGGGTCTTTCGTGACATTAAGTAGGATTGTGTAAAGGAACCGAGCCCCGCTCGGACCCCTCAAAATCAGATCGGATCGGCAGTTCCCGGTTCCAATTTACCAGAACTAGTGAGTACCGGTTCGATTCCCGGTTTTAGGTGTAGAACTGCCCACCCGGATCTGACCGATAATATATAAATATAATTTTTAAGAAAAATTTCCAATAATATTTTTTAAAGAAAATTGAAAACCCTAAAATCTCTAGTCTAAAACTCAACGTCCATCAACTAAGTATTCATCTCGTCTCTCTCACTTTATCTGAGCCGTTTCTCTATCTCTCAATCATGGTCTCAACTCTTAAGCTTATCGCCTATTGACTCACGGTCTTGACTTTTAACTTTTATCAACTCACGGCCAAGCCTCCGGCCGTTCATTGCCCCCCTCTCTCAGTTTCGGTCACTTTCATTTGCACGGAGTTTGGTGAAATTGGTTCCATGGACTCATTCAAAAATCGGATCGGACAAGCAATCCGGTTCTTAAGTGATCGTTTGTGAGTAGTTTGCGATTCTACGGCGAGAACTGTCCACCCGGAGGAGGCTCACCCCTCGTATTAAGCCTTTCTTAAATTGCAAGAGGAGAGGCGCGAAACGACTCGTTTCGAGCCGGGTCGTCCCCCAATCTCTCTGCGTCTCCTCCTTCTTCGTCACTTTCGCTGCGAGCAGAGCACGAATTGCTACTGCCCCACCATCGCCACCTTCTTCATCGGCTGTCGGAAGCTGCTCGGGCTCGAGAAGCAGCGGGGTTGACGATGAGCTCGAAGACCTCCGACGAGGCGTCTCCGCTGGATCCCATCCCCATAGACGCCTCCCTCACGCTCGTCCCGCGCGTGAGGCTCACCCTCACCGTGCACCCGGCCAGCCCCTCCTCCCTCGCCAAGCCCCTCGACGACTGGCAGCTCAAGAAGGCCCTGCTCGACTTCCTCAAGGGCTCGCTCGCGGCGCCGCTCTCCGTCCCCGACGGCGACCTCGAGATCAGGCGCTTGAAGGACGTCCGGAAGCGGCGGCGCGACGATCCGGTCGCGCACGGCTCGCTCGTGATCCGCGACCTGGGCTTCCTGAGGAGCTCGAGGGGCTCGCACGCGGAGGACAGCGGCGGGGAGGACGGGGTTAGGGTTTTGTTGGAGAAGTACGCGGAATGGAAGAGGTATCTGGTGGAGAAGATGAACGGCATGGATTTGGTGCTTGGAGGCGTGAAGTTCGTGCTGGGTGTCGAAGCGCCGGCCTCGGATAGTTTCGAAGGGATGAGGAAGGAGTGGGAGGTGTTTTACGCTTTTGGAAATCGAGGTGGCTATAACGCCTATTTCTCTTTCGGCGTGTGCACGTGTTTGTGTGTCTTTTGGATTGAGAATCGCGAAAATGGCTGTGCAATGCGTTTGCTTTTTCTGTGTACGAGGGTCGGTGTAGTTGAATGTAACAAATGTTTTGCAGGGCATTCGAGGGGAGGAAGGCAGGAGCCGGATACTGTCGTGTTGCGAGGGGTGCCGTCGAGGTGGTTTGCCGAGCCTAGAGTGTCGTCGAAGCCCTCGATGTTGGTCACGCATACGATCTTCTCCACGTTTGGAAGTATAAGGTAGTGTTGATGTTATTTTCAGAGCAATTGAAGTTGATGTCGAGATGGATATTTGTGTGCTTGGGTTGAGATGTTCAAGTGAGAATGCAAAAGTTAGACTTTGGATGAGATGGTGCTTAATACCCTTTTAAGGTTGTTATCCTTTATTTTGATGACCGAGGGTATGAGCTGAAGTATTATTATCTGTATCTCTCTTGTGGGTTTTCGCTCCCAACTTAGCAATTTTTCAATGTGTAGTAAAAGATGAGTATTTTCCTTGCATTTGATAGGAATATCAATGTGGCTGAGGACGACGACTTTGGTCGGGGGAGAGATGAGGATACAGATGGCTTAGTTTCAGGTCTCCATTGCAAGATTGTGGTCCAATTTGAAAAACACAGGGATTTCCACAATGCTATGAAAGCTTTATGTGGCCGATCATTGGAAAAGGTTTGAACATGGTCTTTTATATGCCATTTAAATTTGGGCTAGATCCTTGTCATTATGCTCCCATATGAATCACTTAGTTGAGCATCTCATGCATCTCCTATTCTGTTACCCTATGATCTTGTTGCATTCTTGCTTTTGGCATGAGATCTGGGCATTTATAAGCAGATCGAGGTGTTCATAGATTGAACCATGTACTTCTTCTGCACATATCTTGAGGTTTTTGTCATTACCAAAAGTAAGGGGGATATCCTTGGATAAATTCACTTACATTGGATGAAGATGATCCGGTTATCTCTTTTGAAATATTTGCTATAATAAGGGTAAACTTCTTTTGGTCCTGAGGTGAAATAGGACAAGATTGGTTAGTAATATTTATTCCTTTAAGCCTTGGCTTAGTAGCCACACATCTCTCTTGAGATGTGGGAGGTTCAACTTGTACCTCCGGGAGGTGCGGGGAGGGAAAAAAACTTATCAAGAGAAAGGAAAAAAGGGGCCCTAATACAAGCATCGAACATAGGTAGCACACGGCGAAGTAATATTTATTTTGTTGTAAAGTAACATAAGAATTTTCAATTCTAGAGTACCGTTGGCTTTATCATAACATTGGGACTATAGATGTTAATGTTCCGAATTGCTAGTGTACCGTAAAAAAGAACCACAGCATTCCAAATTGCAGATCTCTGATTGAGAAGATAATATATTTTTGTATCCCGTCGTGGACATCTAAAGCGTATGTCCTCATGAGGAAAGATGTTTCGCTTAGCAAGTGCATGGAAAGCGCCTTGATGCATGTTTGATGCGCATGCCTTGCTATTCCCAGCGGTATATTTGTTGTTCATAAATATACTCGGATCCTCCTATTATCTAGCTCAGTTGCTTTCTGCCTTTTTTGGTCATTTCTTGCCTTTAGGGGTTATTACTACCGGTTGAGTTTAGTGCAACTGTCAGCATGCTAAAAAGCATCTTAGGAAGTATAAGCCCTGGGTTTGTAGGAGATACTGCTGCCAACTGGCGGATATATGTTTTGATAAACTTCTTTTAATTCGTTACGTGCTCAGCAGTGACTAACATTGTGTGCTCGAGCAGCAAGGATCACGATTGAGAGCTGACTATGAGGTTTCCTGGGACAAGGATGGCTTTTTCCGGAACTCTAGAAGTGAAACTCAAGAGAAAAGCAGCAGGATGACTTCATTGGCATCGGGACCATACAGAAGCGAATTTCCGAAACACATTTCTCGCCACAGCCCCGAGAAAACTCGGCCAAAGAGATTCAGGGTGAGTTTTCTTACTCTCGTGTCTATTTTCTTTCGAATTGAGCATTAAAATGGCATGCATCTCCTTGACTTTTTCCATTTTAGCAAGTTTAATGGTCAACAGGATAATTTGTAAATTGAGTTCTTTCCTTGTACCAAATACAGGAATAAGGAAGAGGGCTTTGCGTAATCTTATCATTCTCCCGATTCCCCGTCTCTACGTGAAGTTGCATATTCTTGGGATTTTGACGATGGTTATCCGTCTTTTCGTCTTCTGGATGTAACTTGTAACAATAGCCTTCAGTGCTTGATGAGACATCACCCCGACATGTTTAATGAATGCTCATGTTTGCCATATACAGAGGGTGTAGTCGATTTTTTATGACAATTTACCCAAAAAATGTATAGTGGCAACACTTTTTTCTCTTCCTCAGTAAATACTCATGGGTCCCTTTGGGAAAGGCTTTCCCAAGCGGCTTCGGGCCTCCAAAATCCTGTGGACCAGATTTTGGTTGTTTGGGGAAATTTTTAGAAACTACCTTGAGGAAAAGTGAGCTTTGGGAAGGCCGAAAGCCCAAGGCATATTTTTTTTTTTCCAAAACTTCCCTCACTAATATTTTAATTTTCTGGTTTTGCTCTCGTTATAATTGTTCATCATTTTCTCTACGTGAGGTTGGCTGGTGAGGCCAAATCTAGCTGCGAGGGGCCGAAGACGAGCCGATGTGGTCGCGTGACCTTCGGGAGGGGCCATGCGACCCAAACGGTCTTCGGGGTCATGTGGCCCAGGTGGCCCTCGGCAAGGGGCTGCGCTATGGGCCGTCTAAGGTCGTGCGACCGTAGATGACGCCGCTGACGCCAGATCTGGGTTGCCGGTAGCCTGAGCCCTTCGCCAACTCCGGTAAAGGGTTTGACTTTTTTTTTTCTTTTTTAATAAAAAATAAGAAAAGTCCTTTGCAAGAATAATTTTTCCAAATACTATTTTACGCAAAGTTTCTTTACAATGGATTTTTAAATTACAACTTAACAAACTTAATTTGCATTTCGAAAAACTACTTTAACTTAGAATCCATTTGTTTCGCTCAAAATGAATGGGCTGGAAAATATTTTTCAAAAAATTATTGTTTGTATCACTTGCAAGAACGAACAAATGAAAATTATTTTCATCCTTTACTAATATATTTAGATATAAGGTTTTGTTGATAGTGTAAAAATTTCTCAATGTCTAATTATTTCAAGCGATATGAGTAATTATTGTGAAGAAAATGTTTACTAAATCACTTATTTTTCGCGAAACAAAATATCCTTAAAATCCTTTGCATTTTTCTAAAGGTTTTCCCCAAAATGCTAACCAAACTAATATATCACACAATTTTAGTCTGCTTCTGCTATTAATAGTCGCGAGATGCATTTTCTTAGGGCATTTATGAGGCAAGATTAGCCTAATAGGATGCAGTGCATAAAAGCCTGCAGAGCATGTGATGCCTGTATTACTGACAGTACATAAAGCTGCGCTCTTGCCTCTTCAATACGAAAGTCCACCCAAGAATTAGCAAGTACAAAGTCTTTTCGTCTGAGAAGATAGTGGCGCAAATGAGACGGCATTCAATTTAGGATTTGACAATGCCGGCCTTTCTCTTGTTCTGCACCTTCTGGATGGTAGCAGTGTTCTGCACTGGCCAACAGTTGGTAGCTAGTAGACCTGTCAAATGGGTGGGTCGGGTTGGGTTTGGGTCGGGTCATAAATGGTCCGACCCAAATTGACCCATTAATCCGTTTATGACCCATTTATGCGCAATGCAATTTTGTTGACCCATACCCGACCCGACCCATACCCAACCCATACCCGATTAGACCCATATTGATAAAATGCTTACATATTTAATTAAATATAGGAAAATTCATACCCAAGCTGAAATAAGAGTGCAGAATGAGTGAGTGCAAGATTGAGTGAGGGTGAGAGAAATGCGTTGAGTTTAAATCAGTTGTAAACTCATTTATGACCCATTTGAGACCCATTTATGACCCATTTAACACTAATATAAGACTTCTACCCATTTATAACCCATTTACTAAATATAACTAACCCATTTATGACCCATTTACTAATAAATGGGTTAAGAAATGGGTTTATGACCCATTTTGACAGATCTAGTAGCTAGGGACAAGGTCGTCTTTACTTAATGGCAATAGATTTGTGTTTTGGATTTCGTGGAATTGGATGACAGAAATAATGTGGCATCCACATTCACTGGGATGTGTTGCTTGCTTGTCAAGGGCACATCCGATGCTTGTGGCCAATAAAATCGGGGCACGGATTTCGGGATCAAATTAGAGTACTGTGCGGAGAATTTTCTGGATATGAATTGACGTGGATTCGATATAATCTGATAACCATGAGAGGACACTGACTGAATGTGCTGTCTCGCTTGAAAAACAAGTTGGAAGTGAAAAGAACAGCAGGAACTTATAGAAGGTCCAAGAGGGTAAAGCCAGAAATACCAAGGTCAGTCCTCTCCTCCCTGTGGATGGATGCGTACCTTGTTCTGCCATACAACGATCAATTCCTAAAGGTGCAATACATCCTTTGGCTCGAACACCAACCCTGAAGTCAAGTATTGAGGACGAGGGATTTTTTTTTTTGATAATCCAGGGAACCCCCGCACGGCCGACAGCCGGGGAGTAAACCCTGAGGGCGACACGTGCTAGCCACCACACACGTGCTAGCCACCACACACGTGTCACTGGTTAAGTCACCTGCGGTGCCCGGGATTCGAACACTCAATATTTTGCGAGAGGAAGAGTGCGCGCTCCAGCAGCGCCACCCAGGCGGGTGGTGAGGACGAGGGATTCATGAAGGCTATTTTCAATGATTCCCTCGTGTGGATCGTTCTCAGTTGCTAGTTCAGTGCGGACCAGTATTTGCTTGCTGTGTAAGACGAGAAGTGCGTGTTTCGATTGCTTCGTCAATAGCTTCAGACTGATGGACCCAATTGATGATGCTCTCTCTGCCCTTTGATCGCATCGGTGATTTCGGCCAAAGTATAAAGAACTCTGCAACAGCTTTCAAATGCAAGCTTTCACTGATGTCTCTTGTTTCGCTTCTTTCCTTATGTGAGTGGTATTAGATGGTAAATTCAAGAGGATCATGGAGAAGTCCGTCCATATAACAAACGAAAAGCATGTACATCTTAAATCTTAGCATGAACAGAAGCTGTCATACTTCTCGCTTTTACAAACAAAACTACTTGGTCCATGATTCGTAATTTACATTTGAGAGGCATTTTATGAGGCCATGTCCAGAAAGAAGAGGACCTCCCAACAGCGAAGACATAAAAATCGTTTATGTAATCCCTAATCCTACATGTGATTTAGAGAGGAAATTCCCTTTTTTCTCTACAGAATAAACAAATTATTGTCTCTGTGACCCAAAAAAGGGACTGAAAAGTTAGATCAAATTAAGAGTAAGTCAAGGTAGTTTGGTCATCTTCACCAGCTTTTACAATGCCCATGTTGATGCGTCCTGCCATTTTCTTCACTGTTATTGCTCTTCGGGGTCGAAGATGCTCCACCAATTCTTGCTATTCACCCGCCCTCTTGCCAGATGTGTCCATCTTCTTCTTCTTCTTCACGACAGTCGAGCCTCTTCCTCTCAGTGCAGGAACCATGTACCACCCGATGGAAGCGCACACAATAGCAAATGACCTCCCAAACAAAGCCAACAACAGCAAGATCGTGATCATAGCCAAGAGCACATAGCAAGATGGCCTCCTCCATGAGAAGCTCTTCCTCTTTGCCTCCTCATTCAATTCCACCTTGGGTTCATCCACTGCTTTCACCTCCTCCGGAGACTCGACCATGGTTTCCGGATCACGGGTCGCACTCACGGTCTTCTTCCTCGCATCACTCCTCTCCGTCTTCTTCTTCTTCTCCTTGTTCTGATGATGAAGATCCTTCGACTTCACGACGACCGGCACGAACTCGTCCGAGCTCGACGTGATGAACCGGACGAAGGCTATATCCTGCGACCCGCTCTGTAGGTATATCTCCTTCCTCTTCTCCTCGAGGTCGGCCACGAGGGCCGAGAACTTGTCGAGCCCCCGGTTTGCATACGGGTTCTTGCTCTCCTTCCCAACGTAGCTGTTGCTGCTCCTCCTGAGCAAGCGGTGCCTCCTGGATTTCCCTGGGGATCTAGGGAAGTTGGTCCAATAGGGCTCATCATCTTCTCCTTCTTCAGGATGAAAAGTGCCACAGACGAACGAGTTGAGCATCTTGATATCGGATGTGAAGTTCTCGGTGGGAGGACTGAGATGAACTGATGTGGTTTCTGATAGAATGAATCTGGAGTCATGGCTTGGAAGATGAGAGAGACAGGTACTTATCAAGAGGGGGTGAAATACTAGGACCCAGCAAGAGCCAACTAAGTCAAATAAATGGTTTGAAAAGAGTAACATAGGCATTAGAAGCTTCTTATATGGAGTCTGCGTGGAATTTTTCCCTCCTGGGTTGGGAAGAGATCAAAACTGTGCCGCATTTAAATTGTTCTCTACTAATGAGAATAATGATGAGTTGCATGTCATTAATGACGATCTCATGCTGCATATCATCTAGAAGAAATCTTGCGTGCACCCAAATTATACGCGCCAAGAACGACATGAATCGCCGAATAACGAGAATTCTACGTGAGGCCAACATGATCTAATGACCAAGATCAATTGAGATCACGTGTTTTCTTTTTATTCGATTTCGCCAGTAAGATTTCGATAGTTCTCGAAGTAGGAAGGGGAGATTTGCTTCAATGTCGACGCGAAAAACCGCGCATTGACGGCTCACTCGCTTATTTCATTCTGCATAATACCATCCCATTCAAGCATACTAAGAACAGCGTCACGTCTTCTTCATTTGGTTATTTGGCAGCTGGGACGAGAGCGATTAAACTCGTCAAGATACCTGCCAGCTTTGACCCTCAATGCCTTTGTGTAAGTATTCCCATTTTTCTATTCCTCGCTTCGTAAATTGATGCCTCGTGCTAGCAAATAATTTCTCGAGAAATCCTTAGGCTCGGCGTAAGTGGTCCGCCCGTCGTCACGCTCGATTAGGTGAACTCAGTACGATGCGCGGAAAATTTCCAGAAGCATGTGAGCTCCGGCCCCGAGAAATTTCGCGGCATATTTACTTCCTTTTTTTTATGGGAACAGTATGGAGAACGCGTGAATTTTACTACCAATCTCTTTCCCTCTCTCTCTTTTTAGGTGTTGGACAAAGTCTTCACGCCAATAACCAGAAGCGAGACTTGCGCAGCAGGGTTGAAGTCAACTGCGTTCTGCTGGGTTCGGTCAACTCGTGTGTGCAGAATCTGGTGAACTATATGAACAGATAAAGTAATGCCAAGAATATATGAAAAGCGCGGGAAATAGACGACAAAAAAGAGTTCCAAAATTCCGATTCATATTCCGAAAGAATAATGCATGTGATAAATGAAGTTACTATGGTTTTCTAAGCACATCTCCACGACCAATTCGATAGCCTGGCCGATAATCCCATGCTCCGTTGAGATCTCGCATTTCAAGATTTTCGGCCCCCATTAAATCCCTATACGACGTGAATCTTTTTGACTGATTAGGTTTGGCCTGTTTAATTTGATGAGCATTAATTAGTATAGAATTTCATCTTATCATTTTTTTTGAATTAATACCTCGAAAAACCTCAAACTGGTACGCTTGTGACAAATTTACTCAAAATTAATTTTTTGATCACTAAAAACCTTAAACTGATACACCTGTGACAAATTTACCTCCCGTTAGTTTCTGTTAAATTTTACCGTCAATTTGCTGAGTTGGATGACATGTAGCAGTTGACGGGTATACTGGTTTAGAGTTTTACTTGTCGTTTGTCACAAGTGTACCAATTTAAAATTTTTTGTGGTATTAATACAATTTAACAGAGGGTAAATTCGTTTAATGTTTTTTATGATAAAAAATTAATTTGAGGTAAATTTATCATGTATGTATCAGTTCAACATTTTTCGCGATATTAATTTTTTTTTTCAGCTCTCGCACGTAAATTGAGGTAAATTGTGTAGCGGGGGAGGGGGGTCATTGACCCAGCCGGCTTATTTTTACTGCATCTAGAAGGTCACTCGGGAGGCAAGTAAATTCATAGACGGGTCTTAATAATCACACTCCATGTCATGTCAGGAGATATCAAATCCACTGCTCTTCTAAACGGATGAAACTCGGCGTGGATTTGACCGGATGCGAGTCTCATGTATGAGCAGTACATGATCCAAGGAAAAGTATATAAAAAAAATTACAATCTATTAAATTTCTATCAATTCAATCATAAACATTTTCAATTGGACCATTTTAATCGTAAATCTTGATATCAATTCAGTTCAGCTGGTAAATTTAGGTCGAAAATTATTGACGTGGACTCCGGCCTTCTCTCGTGATATGACCGGTTCTGACGTGAAATTTTTTTTGAATTTTTTATTACTTTTTATATTTTTTCTTTTCTTTCTTTTTCCCCAATTGTGGGCCAGTGAGGTCACTAACCACAAGCGAAGTTTGGTCGAGGGCCTCTGCGCCTCGTCGGCTTTCTCAGATCCTAGCGAGGGTCGCGACGCCCTTGCACAGATCGGGTGAGGGCACGGAGGCCCTCGCTTGTGGGGGGTGAGGGCGGCCCTCGCTTGTGGTGTGTGAGGATAGGGGTGATCGATTTCCGGTCCGGTCTGGTTCTAAGGTGGAATCGGGAACGGGACCGAGAGAACCGGTTCCCAATTTTGGGAACCGCGGATCGGATCGGTTGGTTCTAGGACCGGGAATCGGTCACTTAGAGTTTAGTTTTTTTTTTTTTATTAAACACTTAAGGTTTGGTTCACATGTTACTAATTTTTGTCAATGAAGTTCACTTAGGGTTTAATTTACATTTTACTAATTTTTATCAATGAATTTATGATAATGAAGTTCACTTAGAATTTAGTTCACATTTTATTAATTTTTGTAAAGAAAAAAATAACAAAAATATATATTAAATAGTCGGTCCAGTTCGGTTGGTCCAGTTCCCCCTTGGAACCGGGAACCGGACCGTCCGGAAACCGGTTCCTCTTTTAGGAACCGGGAACTGGACTGCTAGTACCGAGAACCGGACCAAACCCGTCGGTCCGGTCCGATCCGGTCTCGGTTTAGGCGGTCCAAGTTGCTCACCCCTACGTGAGGGTGACTAGACGAGGGTATCGCGACCCTCGCTGGCCACGCCCATGCTTGTGGCTGGCGAGCCCAAAGTGTAAAAAAAAGAAAAAAGAAAGAAAAGATAAGAAAAAAAAATAATAAAATAATAGAAATTTAGAAAAATAATAAAAAATTGTAAAACTTATCCATGTTAGTGTCGGATGTGCCACGTAAAACAACCTATGTCCACGTCAGTAATTTCCAACCTAAATTAGTTGGATAGACTAAATTAGTATCAATGTAAAAAGTCTCAGGACCAATTTGATACGTAAAATAGCCTAAGTCCACATTAGTAATTTCTAGCCTAAATTAGTCGAATAAACTGAATTAGTATCAATGTGAAAAGTCTCAGGACTAATTTGGTCCAATCGAAATGTTTATGACTGAAATGGTACAAATGTAATAAATTTAGGACTTTTTAAATACTTTTCGCAATGACCAACGACTATGATTACCTCTGATCCACCAATAAATTATTCAAGATAGTATGGGTGCGTTTGGTTCAGCTTTGGGAAGGGGCTTTGGGCCTCGAAAGCCCCTTCCCAAAATGTTGAAGCGTTTGGTTCAGCATTTGGCCTAGCATTGGCCAAATGCTAGCATTCCAAATGCTGAAAGCCCAAGGCTGGTCTAGACCAGCCTTGGGCTTTTAGCATTCCACGAATGCTACTGTTCATCCCTTTTTTTTTTTTTTAGGGTTTGAAGCTTCATCTTCTTCGGGCAGGCGACGGCGGCCGGCGAGGGTGACCGGCGAGGGAGAAGGGCCGGCGAGGTCGCCTGGGTTCGGGCGACCCTTGGCTAGCCAGATCCGCCGCCGCCGGCGGTCGCCCGAGGCCAGGCGACCCTCGGCGGTGGTCGCACGGCCGCCTGGGGTCGCGCGACCCAGGCGGCCGTCGCCTGGGTCGCGCGAGGCCAGGCGACGGCCGCCTGAGGTCGCGCGACCCCAGGCGGTCGTCGCCTGAGGTCGCGCGACCCCAGGCGGCCGTCGCCTGGGTCGCGCGACCCCAGGCGGCCGTCGCCTGGCCTTGGGCGACCGCCGGCGGCGGCAGATTTGGCTCGCCGGGGTCGCCTGACCTCGGGCTCCGGCGGCCGGCTCCGGCGATGGGTATGTTTTTTTTTTTTTTAATAAATAAGGTAATTTTCAAAGTCCATTTGCAAAAAAAGTTCACCAAACGCTATATTTTGCCCAAAGTAGCTTTAAAAAATATTTTCACCAAACATCATTTGCCTTTCCCCAATGGGCTTTCACCCAAAGGTATTTGCATTTTCCCAAGTGGCATTTTCAAAGTTGAACCAAACGCACCCTATGTCCCTTCGACATGGGTTTCTCAATAAGGATGGCTGTGGTATCCCAACCTATGGATGACATTTCTTTTTGGGATCTTGGATGAATGAATATATAAGTACAAAATATATAATGCAATTATCTAAAATAATCTAAGATAATTCGAAATAAAAATGTCATTCTAGTGTATAGTTATTGGTCAGACTGGAATTGCAAGGTATCGGCCAACTAAATCCCAAACCCTACAAAAATGTACTTTTAACTCTTATGAGATGTATTTTGACCGTTGGATTACGTTACCTTAGCAGGCATTTTACCGGTGGTCCCTCGTAAAAAATACAAGCAAAACCACAGTAAGGATACTAATAAATTGTTGTTCAGTATTGCTTTTACTGATCAACTTCACTTTTTAATTAATCGAAACATAATATATCTAATTTCAAGCATCTCAAATCAGTTTTCTTTTATCGTGAGGAAGCTCATGCCGTTCAGCCCCGAAGTTTCACGGACCTGCAAAGACGCGAGTCGAAACTTCGATAGGCCGTGTAAATGTGCAACGCCGACCGTGATTTTTTTTTGATGATTTCCTAAATTCTAAAAGCTATTTTGAATTGGTCCGAAAATTTTAGAAAAAACATCTTTTCAATTTAGCTTGAAGCCAAACCCGAACACTAACTAAGAGTCATCACAACGGGCAGATTAGCCCCATACAGAAAGCGACTGATGCAGCTATGCAATATAATATCTTACACCACACATTACTTGCACTTCGTTGATAAAGTGTACAATTTGATTATCTGGGCTCATCCCAGAACAATGGAAATAACATTTCAATAATCACAAAAAAAAATTGATAAACAATCAAACAAAAAATTAAATTCTCAAAAATCAATCATCGATGTCGACATCGGAAGCTCCTTGTTGCAAAGCCAGTGTGAAAATTCAAATAAATTGTTCAAGCTCTAGTATCTAGGGATGTATAACTCAACAGACTCGAAGAAATCCAAGATTTGCATCTGCATAGAATTATCATGACAAAGTGCTATTAAGTCATCCACGGTTGACTTGACATGCCATAGCTTAAAGAAATCCGAGTTTACATCTCAATCGAACTTCGCCATATAACGAGTGTAGGTAACAACACCTAACAAGTGTTTTCAAGTCATTCACGGTTGACTTAAAACGCCATATAACTCGCGAAAGTTCCAAGATTTACATCAGAATTTGAACTTCTCCATGACAAGTGTGGGTAACAACAACTAACAAGTGCTTTTTAAGTCATTCACGGCTTTCAAATTCTACAGCTTCCCTTGCAAAGTCACGGTTGAATATTTTTAAGATTAAGAAATCTCACCTAATTCGCATTATACTCTACAAGAATGCCAAAATCATAAGAGTGGGTAAGTTCCCTGATTTTTGATGGGCACGTTGTGCTTATCTGAAGACATTGATTGGAGGATGATTTGAAGAAGCAATCTCTTCACCTGCATACTCGCAGTTTCCACCTAATGCACGTCACAACTTCACCTCCTTCCTGTTAATTAGCATCATTGTCATCATCCTTCATGTACTTCTCCTGCACTGCTGCAACTGTAAGACTCGTTTGTCAAGGAAATCTCACTACATTTATGACATCACAAAAGGACAATAATGTGATCATAAGATTCGTTCATCATGACGGTCACACACCAGACAAAGTGAGTAAAACAATGGATGAAAACTAACATCCGAACTCGGATACTCCTGGAGCAGCACACAGAATTAACACCCACCAATATTTCTTACACGGTTACAGAAGAACTGCAATAGCAAGACTCCGTGCCAAGTGGAAGTTGCATGCCACTCTCCATTCTAAATAGCAGATACTCGGTCAACTGTCACGTGGTTTTCAACAATAAATGACCTAACTTCATCCCAGAACAAGCCAATTTCTTCCCTCCATCCATAGACCCATGATTTCCAATATCGTGCAATAGCAAATAATATACGACTAAGAATGCAACAAAATTGTCCAATGATCTGCATCATGTCACAGCAAAAGGACAACCTTTTTCTATAACATGAATATAAGAGAAACATCAAACGGGAACCACGATATCAGGTGAAGCACCCAAATAAAAGGATATCTGTAGTAGTCCCAATCAACCGGACCAATGGCTATCTTGCTGAATTCAACAGCACTAGGTTCCATGCCAGCAAATATAAAGCCGTTGCTCTTGTCTATAAGCTTCACGAGGTTCCCGACACTTTCTTTATCCTGGAAAGCACCTTTTTAACTTCAGAAAATGAAAGCAAAGAGGCTTCAACTGGAAATTTTCAATCAGATATTGCTTTTCTCAACTCTCTCGGAGTTATTCCAAGGGTATATACCATTGCTCCTAATATGGAAGGCAAGGAAGTGTACCTATACCTGGATATCCAGAGTAGTAAAATTGACGAGACTATAATCTTCTATTACATCGCAAAGTTCCTTCGTAAGCTTCCTAGGATAACAATCAAATCAGCTTCAACAAATCAGTAAATTTGGGATCAGTTGGATCCAATACAGTAGATACAAGACACAGTAACCAATGTGCACCACGAAAAAGAAGATCCGTTCATCCTAGTTAGAATTGGTAAAGAAAATATTGTCCTGCTTGGACAATGCAAGAATCTACTTAGTTACATATTATGGTTTCGATGATACAGATAAGGGCACTTACGATCTGATGCCAAATGAAAGTTAAATGCATAACTCCAAATTCAAGGTTACTGCAAGAATGTATGAAAGAAAAGAGAATATGAACTCGGAAGTTCATATTTACACACAACATAGACCTTGGTACTTGCCATTGCACTCCACAATATCACACCTGTACTTTGCAGAGCGAGGATCCTGGTCAAGATGGTGCTGTAGATAGGATAAATCTTGCACATCCGTGTAAAAATCAAGATTAAAAGCTGCAAAATGTCTGCAAACTGTCAGCATTAATCACTGAAATTTACCATCAGGTAAGTAAACTCTATATAGTTGCAGCACCTAGCTTCCCATAGCTCTCAATAAGATCGATCTTAGACAAGACATTGATGTGTGGGAGTTCCAAATGTAGCATTGTTGATAAAGAGAGAAGCAGAGCACTTATATATTTGCCTGGATCACTGCATAGATGGGAATCAATTAAATGCACTGCAGTCAACTGCATGAGAGTGAAAACATGTTTCGCTTAGTCAAACTGGGAGATTCCCCACAAGCAGATCAAACTGATAAAGTAGAATGTAGTAAACCACTAAGGAAGATGCATACACGGAGGTTCAACTTCTTTACAAGTTTCTCTATAACTCTTTTGGCATTTGAGTGAAGAAAAAATAACTCCACCTGGCCAGGGAAATCAAAGAGAAGATAGTGATCTGCAGAAATATTAAGTGTCAGGTATATTATTTGGTAACAAAGTATATAAACAAAAACCAAAACCAAAAATTTACGGAAAAGAGCATGGAGACATGCACAATGGCTTATGCTAGTAGGGAAAGGTGTTTGGGGGGGGGGGTGGGTTAAGAGAGAGAGGAGTGGGGCACAAGGGATTCAGAGAACACACTCAAATGGAATAAGCCACATATGTGCCTTTTATTATAGTATTAAGTAGTGAAAAATGACCACAAGAGTAGTTACAAAACTAGACTATATTCCAAACATGACTCTCCTCAAAACATGAACCAGCAGTTGATTTGCAAAGGTGGGTCGTGAGTGGCAAGTCAAACTTCATCACCCAACAAAATAGGCAGAGCCGCACAGAAACTGTTCGACTTGTCCTTATAAGCAAATCACCCTCCTTACCATGCTTGGTAACCGCACCAAAACAGACAGAGCCTTAATTTTGAGGATGAGAATAATGAAGGGCTTCTTCATTTAGTTTACAAAATTTTCTATACAAGATTTATCTGCATATGCACTCAAAGGGATAAAGACAACAAACACCAATATGGTGAAATATTAGATTTCTTAAAGGAAAATGAAGTTCGAAGAACAGTGGTACTCTCAATCAGCAACGAGCTTAGTCAGAGAACACAAAAACTATGGTTAGAAAATAGAACACGGTTTTACTTTAGTTCCTTATGATTTACTTAGGACAAAAAGTTTTTTCATCATCCCCTCTGACGTGCAAGTTGCCATTTAACTTAATGTAAAGCAAAAAATTGCAAATGAAGGGTCTATAAACTTGAACACATATAGTGCTCTGTTTACATTGTCGTTTTCAGGGTACCAAAGCTCAAAGCAGATGGATTAACTAAAGTCTAGTATTATTTAGTCACGGTACATTCCCTCTCCTGTCAATTTGCCTATTATCCCCGTCATTATGCCACTATTCCCATTCTCTGTTCGACATGGTTACATTTACCTAGTGTTTTTTTCTAGGGAATGCCCATCTTATACGGGAGTAGAGTGTAGAGCGATATGTTTAATTTACCTCATGAGCTAACTTCTTGCTAGTTTAAGATTTTAAATGAATTAGAGTAATCTCGCATAATTTCTATATAGAATATCAGGAAAATCAATGCATTGGTTAGCATTGCCAACACCGTCATTGCCAAAGCACTAGGATCTCATCCTATAATAGATTAAGATGGCGAACCAGAAAAAGGAACCACAAAGCAAAAAGAATGCCATATCATTTGGCAGTACATATACATATACAGAAAGCGACATTCATTATCCTAGGATACAAACCTTTTAAAAGAGGTTTCAGCTTAGATTCCAGCCAATCAATGTTCTTCTCTAGGTAATCCATACAGTAAACAAGACCTGGTCCAACACAACAAATAAAGGAATGTGAGTGGAAGCAACAAACTAAAAATAATAGTTAAATCACATAAGAACGGGATCCTCAGGGAAAATATAAAATCTGATTTTCCACAGACGAAGCCGTTATTTTGTGTGTTGTATTTGGAAAAAAAAAACCGCCTAGGTGTTGAAATCTAGTTTATAAACTCATTTGCATAACACATACTAGATGCCTTTGCTGTTAATTACTAAAAAGAGATATCTCTAAAGAAAGTTAAATGGAAAGTGCATGGTCACCTCCGTTAGGCCCAAGAGAATGCTCCATCATCACGTCACTTAGTTTTATAAGTTCCTCAATATTTGCAGCACATTCATACCTATTCTCATGTTAAGGGAAATACAGTGACAACAATTTCTACTACTTAGCGAAAAACAATAATTCAACACATTGATAATGCAGGAAAAAAAGGATACGGCAGAATATCATTGGCAGGATCCAAATTGATGACAGCAACTTTCCTGCATGCCACAAGAACTCAAGAATTTCTTAACCAAATCGAATGAAGTGAGCACAACCATCTTCCAGGAAATGATATGATATAAGCAGCGATAAGAACAGAAACCGCTAATCTCATTCAATTTCCTGTCTCCCATTCTTATAATCTCTCTTTTTCCACAATCTCAAAGTAGAAATCTGGACTAGACAAACAGATAGGTTTTCCACACTGATATAAAGAATCTGCATGGCCAATGAAGGTATGATATGTCAAGCATGGAGGACTAAAATTTAGGAAAATACCCCGGATTGTGACAGTACATAGCCACATATCATGATAAGCAGTACATTGAGTTCTGGTCTCACATCTACTATCCTGCACTTCCTTGCATGCCAGTGACTTGTACTTAAAACCAATCAAGAGAACACTCCTGTAAACCTTGTGCACTCTATTACTTGCCGGTGACTTGTGCTTAAAACCAGTCAAAATAATACTCTCAGAACCACCACCATGAGTTTGGCAGTGAAATTATTTTGAAAAAGAGCATACTAAGTGATCATTACAACAACACAGATGAGTAGTTTTGAGCTCACTCATTGATTGTTGACAAGTCAAAAGCCAGAAACAGCAAAGGCAAACATGTGACATGCACATATAACAAGTCATAAAAGTTGCGCAACCAGCTAAATTCATGAAGAGTGAACTTTACAGATATCCACATATAAAAGATCAAACACCATAGCAAGTGTGGAATGCTATGGTGAAGCTTAATATACACATGCGCTGGCAAGCTAGGGACACTCTTTGGAAGATGGCTGTTTTTAACTCCAAAGCTTATAGAGAGCAATGTCTTATTAGGTATAAGGGAAAGCCTTTCATGATGACAAACTAGTTGAAAACAACTAAGACTCAATGATAATTCAGTTTTTCGTGATTGCTATTATCACCAAGACAGTTAAAACTATTTCAACTACAAAATGTTTGCATCCTAGACTGGTGTACTGCAGTCAAGTATCACACCGGCCACAACCACCCAAAAACCTCACAAGACTGCTGACGATAAGGTACGAGTGGAGTAAGGTTTCTAGCGGCGAGGAAACGTAACTTGCTCCCCAATATGGGGTACACATAAGGGTGAATACCAGTCATCCCAGATCTCAAAAGGAATATATATATCCAAATTCCAAATATAGATGAAGAGAACATACCGACACAAACAGAGAATGAGAATACCTTCCGATGAGTTGGAGGAACTGAGACATGCCATTACAATAGGTAGTCTTTCCTGATCCTGGTGGACCAATAACCACTTGCCCAAACACCATCCTCTCTCTCTCAACCTCTTTCTCTGCAGGTAAAGTTTTCCTTATCTTAAAATGAAATAATAAAAATACGAAATCTACGATAAAGTTCTTTAAACATAGTTGTTTCTAATGAATCAAAAGATGATCCCAAATTTGCTTGCTTGTCATTAATTAAGTAAACATTTTTTTCTTATTACCAAGAGAAAGCATGGGTACATTCCAACTATATTAGTGACTAAAACAGGGCCTGTTCGGTGCATTGCCATGGAATCAAGGAGATGGAATCCCATTCCAAGCAATCAAATTCCTTAAAAGGGGATTTCATTTATATATATATATATATATATATATATATATAAAATATTTTGCATCCATTATAAAAATGAAGGGAAGTATCAATGTGATTTGCGAGATGATATTAAAACAAGTACAAAAGGCAACAAGCAAATAGTTTATCGAACCAACAGATACAAAATGGTCGACCAAATAATAAGAATAAGAAATTCACAGATAGAGAATAAAGAAATGGGTGTGAAGATTTCTCTATTATATACATGTCACTGTCCTCTCAAAGAAGTATATCTACAATTCACACAACCATTTTCCCAAACACCTCATGCGCAAGTCCATATGCGCCCAATAAAGAGCCAAGTCAAGCCTCTCGCACCAGCTGCGCCCAATAAACCCTATCTAGAAACGAGCAAGAATCGCATCCTCTTTCCATTCCTCCCCATCCAATTCCAACATCAACCAAACAAGGGCTACCGCAACTCATTTTCGCCTCAGAAATTTTGCGAATCCCGCAATCCCCAACGAAGCAGCTATCAAACATCAGGAAAAGGAAAGCTGCAAAAGAAATGAAAATCTGCAAGCACCTCCGCGGCGGCGTAGCGTAAGCGGCGAACTGGATCTTGAAGTCTCGTGAGAGCGCAAGCTAGTGCGACGGCGGTTTCGTGCGGTGGCGCGCCGGAGAGATGGAGGGAGATTTAGGGTTTTAGGGACTGGACCGTATGGTTCGCTCGGCGTCTGCGTCCTGCAGTTGAAGAAGGAAGCGGAGGAACTGGGACTAGCTCGAGAGCTTGGTTCAGTGAGTCAGTAGTACTCGTCTCGTCGGCACGACCGCCGGTGGCGGTGGCGCGGTGGCAGAGCGGGAACTAAGGGTAGCCGACGGATTGGAGATGGAAAGATCCCGGGCCGTTGGATTTGAGCCTAGTTTCACCCGGTTGTCGACTTTCTCCTATGATCGGATGCCCGAACCACTAGAAGATACATCCTGACACGCGCAAAATGAAGTATAAGATGTTGGGATAACTACGTAAATAATCCACGAACTTTGACTTAACGTGAAATATGATCTTTAAAATTTTAATTTATTCAATATGGTCCGTGAACTTTAGCCTAATATTTAATGTGGTTCATGAATTTTTAATTTGTTCAGTTCAGTCCCTAAACTTTTGGTACATGTTTAATATAGTTTTTGAACTATATAAAAATGTTCAATGTAATCTTTCTGTTAATTCAAGATTAGGGACTACATTGAACATTTTCATATAGTTCAGGGACTAAATTGAACATGTACCAAAATTTTAAGGACTATATTGAACAAATTAAAAGTTCATGAACTACATTAAATATTCGGTTAAAGTTCATGGATCATATTGAATGAATTAAAAGTTCAAAGATCATATTGTATATCGAGCCAAAGTTCATGGACTATTTATGTCATTTTCTCTAAAATGTTTTACACATTCGCGAATCGGCACCTGACCCGCTAAAAAATGGATGTAAATTTAAGGATGTTTTGCAATCTTACCTTTGTTGTTACGACCGAACCGTCACACACCTTTTTGAACCGTCATATTTTTTTTTTTGTTCTAAAACCGTCGCAATTTGAATGCTTTAAAAACAATACAAGTTCACAACGTTAAATTTTTTGTTACCACAGGAGGTCGTAAACTTTTGGAAACCATCTAATTGAAAAAGATTCAAAATTATCCATATTTGTTCTTGGTTAGGACGGATTGTTGTAAGCCTTCCCAAAGTGTTTCGCACGTCATAATTGGAAAAATAAAATGTGATGATATTTTTGTCCCTTTTTATAACGAAACATTGTAACATTTTGTAAATCGTCATAATCGAAAAACAAATTCCAAATTTAGAACGATTTTTGGTATTTGTCATGATTAAATATCATAACTCTTGAAAATCGTTGTGGTTGATAAATATTCAACTTTTATATGTTTTGTTCTAAGTTGTGTCCGACCGTGGTATACTTTTGAAAACCACAAAATCCATGTTTACTACGTTTTTATTCTTGGACATGATGCCTCCTCGTCTAAAACATCTGTAATCCGTCATTAGTTTGAAAATATAGACTCTGTTTGTTTCGTTGAAAATTAATGATTTGGAAAATATTTCCTCAAAATGATCATTTATATGTCTTACAAAAATGAATAAATGAACAATATTTTCATCGTTTACGGAAATATTTAGAATTAAATTGTTATAGATAATGAAAGCATTTGTCGTCGGCTAATTATTTTAAGAGTTATGAGTGATAATTTTTAGGAAAATATTTTCCAAATCAATAATTTTTTGCGAAATAAATAGAGCTATAGTAAGTCTTTGTAAATTGCGGTCGTTCAAAATTACCCACATAAGGATGTTTTGTTCTTTATTACAATGGACTATCGTAGATCTTTGGAAATGGTCTTATTTTTTTTTTTGGGTAGAAAAATGGTCTTAATTTAAAATATTCAAATTTATGAAGTTTTGCTCTACGAATCATCGTTAACTCTTTTTAAATCGTCATAATTGAAAAATTATCCAAACTTACAACGATTTGCTCTTAATTATGACAAATCTTTGTAAACTTTTGTAAACCGGCATTATTAAAATTCCATTGTCTTAGTAGGATCTATAAGACCCCTGTTCGTTGTAGAGAATTCGAGAATGGAATCCAAGATTTAGCTCTTGGATACAACTTAACACTATAAAAATTTGGAAACCGTCGATTTCGAATGAATCCAAATTTATGTCTATTTAGCTCTTAGTTATTTGGTAGAGTTGGAAGCGTGAAGCCCAAGTCTGCCGGAAGACTCCCCCGTATTTGGTTGGCTCCAACGTCGAGGTCACTTAGAGAAGAGAGATTGAGTATTCAACTTGGGATTGTACCAGATAATTGGTTCATTGCTGCAGCAAAATCATTGTAATTTCAGCAGGCTGCCTGGAACTGAGCGCGGGGGGTGGGGTGGGTGGTGGTGGGAAGGGGAACTACCACCAAAGTTATTTAGACGTATGCCCTCTCTAATGAAGGTAAGTTCCCAATGGAGGTAGGCACGCTCCAATTGAGATCATTTGCATACAAAGAAAACCACCGTAGCTTCGCTAATGAACTGACGTCCATAGAAATTCCTCCAGTTCGTTGATTGCATTACATAAATGAGGTTGACAAGATCAAAGCAAGCGAACAAGTTTTTGGGAATTTCACAGACCAATGAATTGTATCCTAGTCGTGAGAAACGTAGGAGGCGCAACCGCCCGACATGTTTGGGACCGAGGAGAGATTGACCGGGAGAGTCTTTGTGCTCCTAAGTTCAGTACCGGGAGAGAGAGTCCTTGTGCTCCCAATTTTGGAACCGGGATCCTTTGGTGCCCGTGACTGCATGTGCCCTCAGTTCACTGGCAAAATCTAATGCTATTATTCCCCAAGTTGAGCACATTAAAGGGATCTCCCATTATTCCAGCCTTAAATGCGAGCAGCGCGAGTTTGTCAGTTTGTTTGTGGCAGAGCACACTCGGTTAAAGCACAGTGCAAGAACTAAACAACCGAGAAGCAAGTTGCATAATAGTGACTATGCACTAATAAGTTTCATGACTAAAAGGGGAAGCGGGTATATATGGAAGCAAGGCGAGAAGAAACAAGATATGTATATCATAAGGATAATGACGTGTGCTGATTCAAGGTACGAAGAGAATGAAGGAGGGGAGGGGGGGGTGTTCTACTGTGACTACTGCACGGCGACACTAGCCCACACACTTATTTTTCCAATCCACTTCTTCGAGGGCTTGTGTGGATGTGGCGACTGGGAATCACAAAACGGGGCCCCGGGCATTAACAGACGGGGAGGCAAAAGTGAGTATATTCTGCAATGCAAGTCCAACAACTCAATAGATGAATAGCAGACTGGATACTCTTCTGTTGCTCTCCTGAATGATGCACTACTTTTGATTACCACATCGCAGCCCACAGCTTGATACAAGGAGATGACACATAATTTCAGTTAAATCCTTTTGTTTAATTTCAGTTAAATCCTTTTGTTTAGCCACCTTAATGTTCCTCTCAACTGATCAATATATAGTTCAGCTGTTCTCATTGTTGCTTTTGTGGTCCTCTTCATTTCTTTCAGGATAATCGCGCATTGAAGGTGGAAAGAAGCTGCTTCGGAAGAATGTGTCCATTCAGAACGAAGAAAAACAGTATTCAAAATTCTGTAACTTCTCCATTGCAAATAATCACTATTTATTTAGAGAAGTACGTTTAGGCATATTGGTGGTTAGTAATTTCTTGACGTAGTTAGTAATTTCTGCCTTTAAAAATTTACCTATTCATGTGATTAATGAATCCCCTGTGAAACAAGTGACTATCAATATGTTTATTAATAGTTTCATGTACATGTCATTAGGTGCTTTCCCATAAAAAAAAAAAGGGCGATCTAGTAACTTTACCATAATGCGGAAATAAAAGCAAGGATAGTAGTAAACTTCAGAAATATTAGTGCTGAATAATTTGCACTTGCACTCCCAGAAAAATCCAATACACTAGAGTTACACCATTCAACTAAAGCATACTTGGATAATTCGCACCACATTCATCAGACAGTTTATAAGTGTTCTTACATCACCACTTGCTAGAATGCTGAATCCAGAAGCTATGCATCCTTAAATTCACCCTCCAGAGCGACCGCATGGCCTATAGCTGACTAAAGCAACGGGGAGCCATTCCCACTCAATCTGCAGAAACCAAGCTTTATTTTGAATAAGATTTCCAATAACTAATCGATTGCAATTCCTCTTAATGAGTATCATACTAATGAAAAGAAACAAAAGAAACAGAAACCAGACAATTTATGTTGGATTCAATTTAAAATACTATGGAACCAAAATAAAATTCTAAGCAAAGCAACAGTTCTCGAGAATGTGTGTGCACTCTAGGCCTTGTGCTAGTTTAGTTATGTATAGATACAGATGGAGAATAATGATCTAGTATCATTTTGAGGTAAAAAGAATGATCCATCCTCTTCAGCTGTAGAATTTACCTGTCCGCTTCTGTTTGCTTAAACAACCATAAAGGTATAACAGCTAAACAGAAGCTGTTAGTAGTTCATCTTCTCCATGTAAACCCAGTGCAAAGAGTTTCTCCCTAATCTGTTGCAGCTGATTTGCAATTCCGCTGATGCTCATCCGTCTTCCGGGCACGCTGTGTGAACAAGCAACTCCAATATTGTACACCAAAACCAAACATTCTTGAAATGTGCAGTCGCTTTCGAAAAGCCAATGCTGGGGACTACGGTGGCCTAATTGGCTCTCTCTTTCTTGAAGCAAAACGCTGTCTGTAATTTCGAGTACTTGTCCGGGCAAAGCTTTTGCGACAAAATTATGAAGAGTCAAATTGTCTCTAAATACATCATCAGTGGGACTCAACCCTGTGAACATCTCCAGTAAGAGAATGCCGTAACTATAGACGTCCCCTTCTCTAGAAATCTCGCATCCCATTGCATATTCTGCCACACATTTAGATCATAGTGCAAGTCAAATTAAGTTGTGGATCAGCAAATCAGAAGGTAATGTGCCTAAGACTATAAGAGTTATCATTAGCTACCAAACTTGAGAGAGAGAGAGAGAGAGAGAGAGAGAGAGAGAGAGAGAGAGAGAGAGAGAGAGAGAGAGAGAGAGAGAGAGAGATTACCTGGTGGAGCATAACCAATTGTCCCTCTCAGCCCCACTGAGCTCATACGATTAGCTATAGTATCAAGAGATGATCCAAGAAGGAATTTCGCTAATCCAAAGTCACCAACATGTGCGACCATCTCTGCATCTAAGAGGATATTACTTGGCTTTATATCACAATGAACAATGGGGATGTGGCATTGATGATGAAGGTAATCCAGTGCAGAAGCAACACCTATAGCAATGTTTATCCTCCTAATCAAATTTAACTTTTTCGGGAGCTCATTCCCATGAGATGTTGTGTTTGGGTGTAGCCATCGTTCCAAGCTTCCATTGTCCATGAATTGATAGACCAAGGCCTTAAAATCATTTCCTTGATAATCACTACCCGAGCAAACTGTTAGTATCTTCAAGAGATTTCGATGTTTGATGTTCTTTAATGCCTCACACTCCACCATGAAGCTCTTCAGTGCACCACAACGGACTAAATGAAGCACCTTCACAGCAACAACAGTTGCATCGTCCTCAAGTATCCCCCTATAAACAGAACCAAAGCTGCCAACACCGATCAAATTCATTGAAGAAAAACCATCTGTTGCTTTTAGGAGTGCTCCATAGGACACCTTCGGACGTGAATCATTTATTGAACTTGAAGCTGGTTCATTTACTTTCTTCTTCAACCCATAAAGATATAAAAAAGTCAGGATAAGAGCTATTCCAAGAACTCCAAAAATAATAGAAGCATACAATATCGCTTTATTTATCTTTCTATTCTTGGAGCTTTTGGTGATGCAGTTGGGGAGGTGAAATTCTGGCAGTCCGCCGCAGAGCTCATTATTCCCAATAATAGAAGTACCGGTAGCATTCTTAAAGACTCCTTCATGTGGTAGCATGCCTTCAAACTTATTGTACGATAAATTCAGAAGTTTCAAGGAGCGAAATACTGTTAAAAATTCAGGAATTTGACCTGACAAATTATTGCGTGAAAGATCTAGTTCTTCGATGCCTCCTAATGATATGATTGATTGAGGAATGGATCCATGGAAGAGGTTGCCCCCCATCCTCAATAATGTCAATTGAGTGCAATGACCTAAAATGATGGGGATTTCGCCTACCAACAAATTGTTCGAGATGTCTAGCGCAGTCAAAGTTCTCAGGTTGCCGACTTCTGTAGGTAGAACCCCAATCAGATGGTTATGAGACAAGTTCAAAATGATTGTTAATGATGAAAGACCTATGAGCTGCGGAGGAATGGCACCACTAAGATTGTTATTAGACAGAATAAGCACATCAAGAGATCGGCAATTAGATAGATGGGGCGGAATTTGCCCTTGAAAGTTGTTCCCACCAAGATCTAGTTTGATTAACTTGGTTAGATTTCCCAAAGAAGATGGGATAGTGCCTCCCAGGTTGTTATCACGTAAGTACAATTCCCTTACATCTTGTAGAGCCCCCAAATTTGAGGGGATAACGCCTGATAACTGGTTATCATACATAGCCAATACTTCCAGATTAACCAGATCCCCAATTTCTTCTAGAATTTCACCGGATATATGATTCTTGCTTAACGAAAGTGCTTTGATAGTGGTGGATAAATTACCTATGCATTTAGGTAACACCCCGCCAAACTTGTTCGCGCCAATAATCAAGTACTCTAATCGGGTGCTATTAGTTAACGAGCAAAGGAAGCTCAAGTCTTCAGGTTTTCCACTTCCAAGTTGGTTAACACTGATTGTAAACCGACCAAGCCTATGCAGTTTTTCCAAAGAAGGCACTTTTTCGGAAAATCTGTTATAAGAAAATAGAAGCCAATCTACCTCTGTGCAATTCGATATCAACGGAGGAATTGGCCCCTCAAGTTGGTTCATAAAAACGATAAAAAGTCTAAGATTTGGGAGTTTGAGGCCTATGTCTGCAGGAAGAGTCCCTTGTATTCGGTTCTTTGCAACTTCAAACCAAACGATCGAAGAGAGATTGAGTAATGGAGATGGAATTGTACCTGACAATATGTTATCTCCTAAGCAAATCTTTCGCAAGTTTTTCAGGTGGCCTAGAACTTGGGGAATGCTCCCGCCCAAGTTGTTATGGGTTAAATAAAGTATCTCCAGTGAAGATAAGTTCCCGATAGACGAAGGCACACTTCCGATTAGATTGTTCCCATGCAAAGCGAACTCTTGTAGCTTCAGCATTGAACCGAGCTCTCTAGGAATTTCTCCAGTTAATTTGTTGTTCGCAAGCCGGAGGATGACCAGGTCCGAGCAACCCGACATGTTTTTGGGAATTTTGCCAACTAGTGAATTGTTATGTAATCGCAGGATACGCAGGCGGCGCAACCAGCCGAGTTGTGGAGGGATTTCTTGATTGAAGCTATTGTTTTGTAGCAACATCTCCCTTAAGAAGCTGAGATTTCCGATATGAGAAGAGATTGATCCGGAGAGTCCTTGTGATTGCAAATCCAAGACTGTGACTCTCTGGTGCCTACGGCCACATGTAACACCATACCATTGGCAAAACCCAATGCTATTGTTCCATGAGTTGAGCACGCCAAAAGGATCTCCGGTTATGCCGGCCTTAAATGCGAGAAGCGCGAGTTTGTCGGTTTCATTGGCGGTGGAGGAGGCTTGGTGAAAGCACAGGGTAAGAACAAGACCAAGAAGCAAGTGACATGATTGAAACACTGCAAAACTCGTGCTTACGAATTTCATGACTCAAAGCACAAGAAAGCGGGTAGATATGAAAGCAAGGCGAGAAGTAACAAGAGGCAAGATCAGTGCTAGCGGAGATTTATAAGGAGGAGTCGTTTTATGTGGACAGCTTTTTGAAGCACTGTTTTTCTTTTTCTTTTTTGTTCTTCTTTTTGTGAGTATCATCGGAGTGCTACGTAAAAAGAAAAAGAAGAAAGAGTATCTCCCAGTCAATAATGAGCATCTTCCCATTAAAATGCAACTAGTGGCTCTCTCTCTCTCTTAGGAAACGCGGTCACTATAGTCAATGAAGTTTGTCCATTTTATACCTTTGGACCATTTTTGGTTTCCATAAAATTGTTTGAAACGAAATATTGTTGTCATCGTCGGTGGACAACAATTCGGACTACTTTTCATCAAGTTGGAAGTCTTTTCATTTGATTCTGGAAGGGACTTTTTGTCTGGTTACTTATGCCGTGGGAAAGCCGCCGTGATGTTGATGTATACACATCTGCGTGTATTTCGGGGGCCGAAATTGCACGGCCCAATCACAATCCGTGGATCGGAGCCAATCACCGCTGGTCGGTTTCGTGGGTTTCCCGCAGATCCCACAAATTTCAATGGTTATGATTGCCCGTGATCCATGGGCCATGGTCCATGCAAATATTTCCTGGTACGTTGGGCTGGAAATTTGCAAGAAGGTGGACTGTCGGGATGTTTCCTTCAAGTCAATCGGTGCAATGCCCACACCATTACTTCATAGGAAGCTCAAATGGTCATGACTTTGATACTTCCCAGTCAACACTAAAAATTTGCCTCGTAAATTACGCCCGAGCCGTGTGTAAAAATTGACCCTTGCGTGAGATACTGTCTTGCCAATGAAACTCTTGCTCCATTCACAGAAACACACAAGTTAAATGATAAAGTCGTCTCCCTTCTTGCACGGAAAAGGAACCGAGAAATTTAATAGGTTTGCAATTTGAATTTTTACTCTCAACAGTTTGCAACGGAGGTGTAGAATTCTTGTGGCGGTAAGATACAGCTTTGAGCGTTTATATTTGAGAAAATTATCATTTCAATCCTAAACCTATTATATGCATTCTAATATAATCTCAAACCTTTATTTAAATATAATCCTAAACCTTTGCGTAAAATTCTAATATAATATTTTCGATCAATTTTAGCTTGAAATTGCTGACGTGGCATCTAGTCATCACTGGTCGTCCTACGAAGCACGACTGGCGATCTGACATGGACAACTTTTCACGAAATAACGCTATGTTAGCTTCAATTTCTAATTTTTTCTTTTTTCTTTTTTTTATTCTTTCCTTCTTTCCTACTGTTCATCTTCTTCCAAACTCTGGTTCTCAACAGTGTTTCATGTACAGCATAGCAGCATAAGAGTACTAATATAAACGTAATGAAAGTCCTTACTCGAGGGAGTTTGAGGCATCATAATTAAAATTTCTGCCGCATGCTCATAAGAGAAAAGCAATCTGACAGAATACAGATTGTAAAAGACTTATAGCCTTTCACTTCAAAAATGTCAGTTGGGTGCTGACATGAGTCCCCTCTAGCAACTCCGCAGGAAATTTAAGAATTTGTAAGATCTTCATTCATCTATGAGTATGTATTCAAAATCAAAAGGTCAATGAAGACAGGTAAAGCGACAAGAGTGCTATGAGAAAGCATTTGTGATATTCCTATTAATTGCTCAGTTTCTGTCTCCAAGCATAATTGCGCATTTCCGAATGCTAAAAGCATGATTAGTCAAGATGTTGGGCATGCATAACACAAGTTCTTCGAACTGTGTCTGGGCAAGTGCGTGTGGGCAAGTGCGTGTAATAAGGGATGGATGATGGATCCATCTAGATGGCTTTTCGGATGTTGACTTGAAGTCAACCAATGCCCACAAAGTCCTAAGGTCAACCTAATTTGGAAGATAAACAGAAGACCGATGATCAAGCGTGATTGATTAGATGGTCATTGTTATTAATAAATATCACTTGACTGACAGCTCAATCAGTCATAATGCAACTAGTGGGAAGGAAAAGAGAAAGATTATCTTCCCATTAAAATGCAACTGGTGGTACACTTTTTCTTTTAGCTTCAACCCCACCCACCAACCCACCCCCCACCAACTTTGGAAAATAATCCAAAGACTGATGAATCAAGCGTGATTGATTAGATGGTCATTTGTCATTAATAAATATCACTTGACTAACAACAGCTTAATCAGTTAAAATCATTTCATAGTTGATTGATAAACCTGTTCATCAGTGACAAACAGCGTTGTGAGGCATGTATGTGTGTATTAATAGCTCATTATATTTGAATGTGAATAGAAACTCTTCAAGAGGAAAATTAACTTTCGGCCGATTAATAGTTGATAATTTCTTCACGTGATTAACAAGTTTCATATGAAAATTAGGTTTGTGTTTATACTGAGTGGTGAACTTAAGGTGCCGCTCCGGCAAAAGAGAATTATACTTCGTCTTTTAACACAGCAACTTTTCACCATGGAAAGTAGGTGTGTGCATATCAATTTGTCTGGTCACAATTGGTGTATACACATCTGCATGTATTTCGGGGGCCGAAATTGCACAGCCCAATCACAATCCGTGGATTGGAGCCAATCACCGCTGGTCGGTTTCGTGGGTTTCCCGCAGATCCCACAAATTTCAATGGTTATGATTGCCCGTGATCCATGGGCCGTGGTCCATGCAAATATTTCCTGGTACGTTGGGCTGGAAATTTGCAAGAAGGTGGACTGTCGGGATGTTTCCTTCAAGTCAATCAGTGCAATGCCCACACCATTACTTCATAGGAAGCTCAAACGGTCACGACTTTGATACTTCCCAGTCAACACTAAAAATTTGCCTCGTAAATTACGCCCCGGCCGTGCGTAAAAATTGACCCTTGCGTGAGATACTGTCTTGCCAATGAAACTCTTGCTCCATTCACAGAAACACACAAGTTAAATGATAAAGTCGTCTCCCTTCTTGCACGGAAAAGGAACCGAGAAATTTAATAGGTTTGCAATTTGAATTTTTACTCTCAACAGTTTGCAACGGAGGTGTAGAATTCTTGCGGCGGTAAGATACAGCTTTGAGCATTTATATTTGAGAAAATTATCATTTCAATCCTAAACCTATTATACGCATTCTAATATAATCTCAAACCTTTATTTATATATAATCCTAAACCTTTGCGTGAAATTCTAATATAATATTTTCGATCAATTTTAGCTTGAAATTGCTGACGTGGCATCTAGTCATCATTGGTCGTCCTACGAAGTACGACTGGCGATCTGACATGGACAACTTTTCACGAAATAACGCTATGTTAGCTTCAATTTCTAATTTTTATTCTTTCCTTCTTTCCTACTGTTCATCTTCTTCCAAACTCTGGTTCTCAACAGTGTTTCATGTACAGCTTAGCAGCGTAAGAGTACTAATATAAACGTAATGAAAGTCCTTACTCGAGGGAGTTTGAGGCATCATAATTAAAATTTCTGCCGCATGCTCATAGGAGAAAAGCAATCTGACAGAATACAGATTGTAAAAGACTTATAGCCTTTCACTTCAAAAATGTCAGTTGGGTGCTGACATGAGTCCCCTCTAGCAACTCCGCAGGAAATTTAAGAATTTGTAAGATCTTCATTCATCTATGAGTATGTATTCAAAATCAAAAGGTCAATGAAGACAGGTAAAGCGACAAGAGTGCTATGAGAAAGCATTTGTGATATTCCTATTAATTGCTCAGTTTCTGTCTCCAAGCATAATTGCGCATTTCCGAATGCTAAAAGCATGATTAGTCAAGATGTTGGGCATGCGTAACACAAGTTCTTCGAACTGTGTCTGGGCAAGTGCGTGTGGGCAAGTGCGTGCAATAAGGGATGGATGATGGATCCATCTAGATGGCTTTTCGGATGTTGACTTGAAGTCAACCAATGCCCACAAAGTCCTAAGGTCAACCTAATTTGGAAGATAAACAGAAGACCGATGATCAA
Source organism: Syzygium jambos (assembly GCA_031216235.1). Taxonomy (NCBI): domain Eukaryota; kingdom Viridiplantae; phylum Streptophyta; class Magnoliopsida; order Myrtales; family Myrtaceae; genus Syzygium; species Syzygium jambos. The sequence continues at coordinate 25,856,711 of CM062225.1, forward strand.
GCGTGATTGATTAGATGGTCATTGTTATTAATAAATATCACTTGACTGACAGCTCAGTCAGTCATAATGCAACTAGTGGAAAGGAAAAGAGAAAGATTATCTTCCCATTAAAATGCAACTAGTGGTACACTTTTTCTTTTAGCTTCAACCCCACCCACCCACCCACCCACCAACCCACCCCCCACCAACTTTGGAAAATAATCCAAAGACTGATGAATCAAGCGTGATTGATTAGATGGTCATTTGTCATTAATAAATATCACTTGACTAACAACAGCTTAATCAGTTAAAATCATTTCATAGTTGATTGATAAACCTGTTCATCAGTGACAAACAGCGTTGTGAGGCATGTATGTGTGTATTAATAGCTCATTATATTTGAATGTGAATAGAAATTCTTCAAGAGGAAAATTAACTTTCGGCCGATTAATAGTTGATAATTTCTTCACGTGATTAACAAGTTTCATGTGAAAATTAGGTTTGTACTTATACTGAGTGGTGAACTTAAGGTGTTGCTCCGGAAAAAGAGAATTATACTACGTCTTTTAACACGGCAACTTTTCACCATGGAAAGTAGGTGTGTGCATATCAATAACTACTACTTATGTTGTAATGAAAAGAAACTTTGCTTTCAAACTCATTAAATTTAGTAACTTTTTCATGCTAATGGTCACTATTTATTTAGAGAAGTAAGTTTAAGCATATTGATGGCTAGTGATTTCTTGATGTAGTTAGTGATTTCTACATTTAAAAGTTGCTATCCATGTGATTAACAAATCCCCTTGTTGAAAAAGTGACTATCAATATATCCATAATCAATTTTAGGCATATGTCATTAGGTGCTTTCCCATAAAAAAAAAAGGTGATTTAGTAACTTTACAAAAATCCCAAAATAAAAGTAATGATAGTAGGAAACTTCAGAAAGAGCAGTGCTGAAAATTTTGCACTTGCACCCCTAGAAAAATCCAATATACACAAGTTACATTATTCTGCTAAAGTTTTCTCGGATATTTCTGCTATGCACACCAAGTGTCGATATGTGTGCTCAAAATACCACATGCTAAAATGCTGAATCCGAAAGCTATAAATCCTTATTAACCCTTTCAAGCAACGGTCTTACGTGTCCCTGACTGAACATAGCTTTAGGAACAGAGATCGAATCTGGGCATTTAATTAGTTCAAAACAAAGCAACGGCGAATCATTCCTGGTCAATCTGCAGAAACCAAGGTTTCCTTTGAGTAAGATTTCCATCCTTTCAATAAGATTTCCAATAGCTAATTGAATGCAATTCGTCTTCCTGAGCATCTAACAAATGATAAGAAGAAAATAATGCAATTCGTCTTAATGAGCATCAAACAAATGATAAGAAGAAAAGAAGCTAGGCATTTTATTTTGGATTCATTTTAAAATACTATGGCACCAAAATCAGAGTTTTAAGTAAACTAACATTACTAAGTGTTGGAACTCGAAACCAACGATGATGAATCGACAAGAACCTAACTATTGGGTAGTTATGTCTATAGGATTATTACAACTTTTTTGCAGATGTGTGTTGATAGATAATAGGAGATCGTGTAACTTCTTGTAAATATAGATAAGATTAGATAGTTATTTCTTTGTTCAAATTAGTAACAGTTGTATGTAACCGTCGGTAGTGGGTTATCCTGACTATGTTTGGTAGTCAGGATAAAAAATTGGATAGGATGAAATTTCTCTTATATTGTGTTAGTTCCTGCCCAACATAGGATAAAGTCGGATATAAGAGATATATAACATTGATAAAAATATCTCATGGAGGATATATGATAAAGGTGGATATAATTTCTTATATTTATGGTACAAAAAGCTATTTTTCTTTAATAAAAAACTTCTTAAATTAATAAAATTAAAATAACAATTAAATATAAATAACAATTGAATAATAATATAAAAAATCAAAATAACAACAATTTTTGTTTATATTTATTCCTATTTTTATTTATATAATTGAATTTATTTCTATTCTATAATATATATTGTGTGTGTGTGTATTATTTATATGTGATCGCAAGTCTAAGACTGTAATCCTCTGGTGCCTGTGGCCGCACATAACGCCATACCACTGGCAAAACCCAATGCTATTATTCCATGAGTTGAGCACACTGAAAGGATCTTCGGTTATGTCGGCCTTAAATGCGAGCAGCACGATTCTGTCTATTTCATTGGTGGTGGAGGAGACTTGGTTAAAGCATAGTGCAAGAACAATACCAAGAAGCAAGTGGCATGATTGAAACTCTACAAATCTCATGCTTCCGAGTTTCATGACACAAAGCAAAAGAAAGCAGGGTAGATATGAAAGCAAGGCAAGGAATCAAGAGGCAGGATCAATGCTAGAGCAAACTGGGAAGAGATTTATAAGAAGGTGTCGATTTTTCTTGGACAGCTTTTTGAAGCGCTTTTCTTCTTTCTGTTTTTGGTTCTTTTTATGAGTAACGTTCAGTGCTTTATAGAAAGAAAAAGAGAGAATCTTCCAGTCAATTCCAGTGCTTTATGTAAAGGAAAAGAGAAAAAATCTTCCCATTGAAATGCAACTAGTGGCACTCTTTTTCTTTTTAGGAAAAAGTAGTCATTATCGTCAATGAGTTTTGTCCATTCAATACTTTTGAACCGTAATTAGTTTCCATAGAATTGTTTGAAATGAAAATTTGTTTTTTTAATCAGTGGATTTTGGTTATTATAGCATAACTTTTGCATAACTTTTGCTAGGAAAATGTTATTCTCCTTGGGCATTGCATTCATGTAATTTTCTCACTGCACGTTTTATGGAATTGACTATTTCTCATGGTATAAAGATGAGTAATAATCAATTGATACAATTAATGCAAAATACTTACTTACATGTAACTATATCTTATGATATGTCTATTATATCTGATGAGTCAACTAAAGTTTCGCCAATAATAATTTGACATGTGACACCACATCATGTAACATAGACACATGAGTCACGCTACATGGCGCAACAGCGTGAATTCATGCGCAACTACCAAGACATAATAAATTACACATCTTTTTATTAAAGGTTTCACAGTTCTTATTCTTGTATTAGTTATCACAAGTAATTAAATAATTACTTATTACTCAGCATACACAATTAATTAGTAATAACCTCTTCATAAGAAAGCGTTCATTTTTAAAAGATCAACGGTCGACCGTTGATCTTGACTGCACTGCCCATTCACTACGTTGCGCTACTTTTCATCCACTCTGGAATAGACTCTTTGTCTGGCTCATATATGCCGCGTGAGAGCCGCTGTGATGTTGATGTATATGCATCTGCGTGTATTTCGGGGGTGAAATTCTTATCGTGGCACGGTCCAATCACAATCCACGTGGGATGGGGCCAATCACAGCTGTTGGTCACTTGAGTTTCACGTAGATTCCACAAATTTCAATAGTCCATGGTCCATGGTTCATGGTCCGCGCAAGTATTTCCCTGTTCGTCGGGCTGGAAATTTACGAGAAGGCGATCTGTGGGGATGTTTCCTTCTAAGTCAATCAGTGCAATGCCCACACCATTACTGCATAGGAAGCTCAAATGGCCACGACTTTGGTATTCCCAGTCAACACTAAAGAATGACATGTAAATTACGCCCTGAGCTGTGTGTAAAATTTAACCCTTGCATGAGTTACTGTCTTGCCAATGAAACTCCATCTACAGAGCACGAAAGAAAGAAAAGGAAGACGGGAGAAAGAGAGACAGAGGCAGCATCCTTGCATTGAAAAGTTCTTCCATGTAATCAATTTATGCCTACAATCTCCACTACCGATCCCAAGAACCTCGTATATAGCAAAAATTCGCTTTAGACAATGATGCAAAGCACTTGTTACCCAACAACCCATAGGGTAGAGCCAGATGTAAATGTTGGCTAGGTAAAGCGTCTAGTAGTAGGAGTAGTGGTTACAAACCCCGTAGACCATCCTCATGGGGTGGTAAAGGGAGAGTAAACCAAAAGGCCCAACAAATGCGCACCAAATGTGGTTCAATAGAGTTGTAATTCACTAGTTATTCCAGATGCTCACCAAATTTGAAAACAAAAATTTTATTTACATTGAGTTTACTTTGATATTTTTTTTCAATATAGATAGAGTAGTTATCAATTGAGAGTGCTCTTATACAAAACAAATGAAACTTTATCGCTTTCACCTGCCTTCGGATGCATTTTTACTCGAGAAGAAAAGGAACTCAAACACAATAAAATTCACATTTATTTATTTCTTCAAATTAAATTTTGCAATATTCAAAATAACATCAAAATTCTAATTTCGAATGATATGGTTGACCAGTGATTACTAGCGTTTCTGGTTTCAATGCATATACCAAATCCAAAATGGATTTAGCCGTGTAGGGGCCGTTGCATCAAGCGCCAAAGCATGGGTGTTTTATATCCATTGAACATTCATGATCTAGATGTAAATGAGTTGAATTACTTATCCACTGATCTATTAGTGAACTATCTCCCCAAAGGAGTTTTCGGCGCATTGGATTTTCACTAATGTTTGCGTTACTCAAGCCGACATTCGGGATGCTCCTCATAAGCAACGAATGGCAAGTGCTCTGACATAATTCAAAACGTATATCTCAAGGAAATCAAGCAACTTCAGAATAGTTCTTGTGGCATATCATATCATTAAATGAAGATGATGATGAAACATCGGTAGTAATCATCTTCAAAAGGTGAATTAAAATAAGGGAAGACATGTAAAGCAACAAGGATCCTATGATAAATGATCATTTTCGAATGCTATTATAATAGCTCAGTTTTTGTCTCCAGGCATACTTGCTCATTTTCGAATGCTATAAGATTTTTTTTTTGGACAAAGAATGCTATAAGCTTGATTAGTCAAGATGTTGGCATTCATAGCAGAGGTTCTTGGACTTGTGTCTAGATAAGTGCGTGTATTAAGGGATAGATCATGGATCCATTTAGATGGCTTTTCAGATGTTGACTTGAAGTCAACCAATGCCGAAAATTAGTTAATCGTTTATACTCAGTGGTGAACTTGAAGTGTTGCTCTGGCAAAAACGGATTGTACCAAGTCAGTCTTTTACCATAGTAACTTTTCACCATGTAAAGTAGAATTGCGCATATCGATGACCACCAATTTTTTCATGATGAAAAGTAACTTCACTTCCGAACTCTTTAAATTCAGTAACTTCTCCATACTAATAATCACTTTTTATTTGGAAAAGTAAGTCTAAGCATATTGGTCATTAGTAATTTCTTGGCATAGTTAGTAATTTCTACCTTTAAAAGTTGCTTATTCATGTGTTAATCAATTCCCTGTGAAATAAGTGACCATCGATATATCTATTAGAAGTTGTATGCGTATGTCATTAAGTATTTTTCCATATAAAAAAGGCGATTTAGTAAATTTACCAAAATGCGAAATTAAAAGCAAGGACAGTAGTAAACTTCAGAAATATCAATGCTGATTAATTTGCACTTGCACTCCTAGAAAAATCCAATACACTGGAGTTACACTGTTCTACTGAAGCATTCTTGGATAATTCGTACTGCGCGCATCAGCAGTCAATAAGTGTTCTTATTCACTTATCCACCCTCCAGAGCAACCGCATGGTCTATAGCTGACTAAACATACTTTTTGGAGCAAAAATCAATTCTCGATATTGGATTATTTCAAAACAAAGCAACGGCGAGCCATTCCCAATCAATCTACAGAAACCACGCTTTCTTTTGAATAAGATTTCCAATAACTAATCAACTGCAATTCCTCTTAATGAGCATCATACTCATTTTATAAAAATAAGTAATAATCAATTGATACAATTAACGCAAGATACTTACTTACATGTAACTATAGATTACAACATATTATAATCATATTGGGTGATATTATATTTAATGAGTCAAATAATGTTTCACCAATAATATTCTGCCATGTGGCGGCACATCACATGACATAGATACATGAGTCATGCCACATGACACAACCGCATAAGTCATGCGCAATTGCCGAGACATAAGAAATTACGCATCTTTTTATTAAAGATTTCATAGTTCTTATTCTTGTATTAGTTAACATAAGGAATTAAGTAATTATTTGTAATTGAGCATACACAATTAATTAGTAATAACCTCTTCATAAGAAAGTGTTGATTTTTCAAAAGATTTTTTTGAAGGGCTTTTCTTTTCTTTTCTTTTTTCTGCAGACAATAACAACAATGAGTACCATTCAGTGAATGAGAAAACATCAACCGTCGACCGTTGACCTTGACTGCACTGCCCACTCATTAAGTTGCATTACTTTTCATCGACTCTGGAAGAGACTCTTTGTCTGGCCATACATGCTGCGGAGAGCCACTGTGATGTTGATGTATATACATCTGCGTGTATTTTGGGGTGAAATTCTTATCATGGAACGGTCCAATCACAATCTACGTGGACTGGGGCCAATCACAGCTGTTGGTCACGTGAATTTCACGCAGATCCCACAAATTTCAATGGTCCATGGTCCGCACAAGTATTTCCCCATTCGTCGGGCTGGAAATTTACGAGAAGGCGATCTGTGGGGATGTTTCCTTCTAAGTCAATCAGTGCAATGCCCACACCACTACTTCATAGGAAGCCCAAATAGCCACGACTTTGGTACTCCCGGTCAATACTAAAGAATGACATGTAAATTACGGCCTGAGTTGTGTGTAAAATTTAACCCTTGCATGAGTTACTGTCTTGCCAATGCAACTCTTGCTCCATTCACAAAGCCCAAAAGAAAGAAAAGAAATACGGAAGAAGGAGAGGCAGAAGCAGAATCCTTGCATTGAAAAGTTGTTTTATGTGATCAATTTATGCCTACAATCTCCATTACCGATCCAATGTACCTCGCATATAGCGAAAATTCGCTTTAGACAATGATGCAAAGCACTTGTTGCACAATAACCCCTTAGAGGTGCAGACTAATGTGCACCAATTGCGGTACAATAGAGTTGTAAGATGCTCACCAAATCTCAAAAAAAATCTATTTACATTGACCTTCTTTCGATTTTTTTTTATATAAACAGAGTAGTTATCAATGGAGAGTGCTCTTAATCAAAACAAATAAAACTTTTTCACTTTCACCTATCTTTGGATGCATTTTCTCAAACAAGGAAAAATGAACTCAAACAACATAAAATTAACATTTATTTATTCCTTTGGATTGAAAAATCTAATATTAAAAAAATATCAAAATTCCAATTTCGATAATGTGGTTGACCAGCAATTACAAGCTCTTCTGGGTTCAATGCATATATCAAATTCAAACCCTTAGAGGAAAAGTAGAGCCAGATCTAAATGTTAGCTAGGTAAAGCGTCTCGTGGACCCCGTGGTAAGAGAAGCGGTTACGAACCGTGTAGATTATCCTCATGGGGTGGTTAATGGAGAGCAAACCAAAAGGCCCAATAAGCATTAGCTCTCCCCAAAAAGGAGGTGAAGACTAATGTGTATCAATTGCAGTATAATAGAGTTGTAATTCACTAATTATTCTAGATGCTCATCAAATCTGAAAAAGAAATATATTTACATAGACCTTCAATTTTATTTTATTTTATTTTGATATAGATAGAGTAGTTATCAATGGAGAGTGCTTTTATACAACACAACACAAATAAAACTCTCTCACTTTCGCTTGCCTTCGGATTCATTTTTTCTTACGAAGAAAAGCATCTCAAACAAAATAAAATCCACATTAATTTATTTCTTCGAATTAAAAATTCCAATAGTCAAAAAACATCAAAATTCTAATTTTGAATAAAATGGTTGACCAACGATTACTAGCGTTTCTAGCTTCAATGCATTTATCAAATTCAAGATGGATCCAGGCGTGTGAAATGGCCATTGCACTAAGCGCCCAAGTATGGATGTTTTGTATACATTGAACATTCATGATCCGTATGTGAATGAGCTAAATTACTTGTTTCGTGGTTTATTAGTGAACTATCTATCCATGGAGTTTTTGGGACACTAGATGTTCACCAATGTTTACATTACTCAAGCCGACATTCGGAATGCTCCTAATAAGCAGCGAATGGCAAGTCACTACAAAAAAACTGATTTTTTCCGACGAAATTTCCAACTAAAAATTTAAAAAAATTCGTTGGAAAACGAATTTCCAATGAATTTTCTAACGAAAAAAAATTCGTTGGTAATAGGTCGTCGGAAATTTTTCCAACGAAAAATTTCAATTTTCGTTGGAAATTTGCGACGAATTTTATTTCGTTGGAAAATTCGTGGCTAAATTCGTTGGAAACGAATTTTTTTTTCCGACGAATTTTTTTTAGTTGGAAACTACAAAATTTTTTTTTGGTCAAAAAATCGTGGAAATTTTTTTTCCATCGAAAATTTTTTTTTTCCAGGAAAAAAAAATTTTTGGTGGAAATTTTTTTTTTGTCGAAAAATGGCCCTCGCCAGCGGTGAGGGCCAGCCTCGTCGCCGGCGAGGGCCAGCCTCGTCGCCGGCAACGAGCTCGAGCTCGCCCAGATTTGGGCGAGCTCGGCCCTCGCCGGCGACGAGGCTTGGTGGCGTTGGGGGCGGCCCTGGATGGCCGCGGTGGCGCCTTTGGGGAGGGAGCCGACGTCGCGGAGGAGGAGGAGGAGCGGCGGAGTCTTGGTGTCCATGGCGCCAGAGCCGGAGCCGGAGCCGGAGGAGGAGGGGGGGCAGCGGGGGAGGAGGCGGAGGGGGAGACAGAGGGAGAAGGTGAAGGCGAAGGAGAGAGAGAGAGAGAGAGAGAGAGAGAGAGAGAGAGAGAGAGAGACAGAGACAGAGAGAGAGAGAGAGAGAGAGAGAGAGAGAGAGAGAGAGAGAGAATGAATGTGGAAATTGAACGAGCGCGAAAATGTTGAATAAAAAAGAAGTAGGAGAGAGAGAGAGAGAGAGAGAGAGAGAGAGAGAGAGAATGAATGTGGAAATTGAACGAGCGCGAAAATGTTGAATAAAGAAGAAGTAGGGTTTTCGTTGCAAAATTTCCAACGAAAATTGTACACACTAAAATAATTGCCGGAAAATTGAAATTTGTTGGAAAATTCCAAAAAAAAAATTTTCGTTGGAAATTTCCAACGAAAATTGTACACACTGATATAATTGCCCGGAAAATTGAAATTCGTTGGAAAATTCGTTGGAATTTTCCAACGAATTTTCCCACGAATATAAAAAATGCCAAATAGTACCGGGTTTTTTTGAATTCGTTGGAAAATTCGTTGGAAATTTCCAACGAATTTTTCAACGAAAATTGTACAAACTAAAATAATTGTCCGGAAAATTGAAATTCGTTGGAAATTTCCAACGAAAATTGTACACATTAAAATAATTTCCCGGAAAATTAAAATTCGTTGGAAAATTCGTTGGAAATTTCCAACGAATTTTTTTCGTTGGAAATTTCCAACGAATTTTCCAACGAAAGTTATACACACTAAAATAATTGCCGGAAATTCAAATTCGTTGGAAATTTCTAACGAAATTCGTTGGAAATTTCCAACGAATTTTCCAACGAAAGTTATACACACTAAAATAATTGCCGGAAATTCAAATTCGTTGGAAATTTCTAACGAATTTTCCAATGAAAATGTACACATTAAAATAATTGCCCGGAAAATTTAAATTCGTTGGAAATTTCCAACGAATTTTTTTTTTGTTGGAAATTTCCAACGAATTTTCCAACGAAAGTTATACACACTAAAATAATTGCCGGAAATTCAAATTTGTTGGAAATTTCCAACGAAAAAAAAATTCGTCGAAAATTTCCAACAAATTTTCCAACGAAAATTGTAAACACTAAAATAATTGCCCGAAAGATCTAAAATTCGTTGGAAAATTCGTTGGAAATTTTCAACCACTTTTCCCACGAATATCAAAAATGCCGAACAATACCGGTTTTTTTTAATTCGTCGCAAAAATTGTTGGAAATTTCCAACGAAAAAAAATTAGTCGCAAAATTCGTTGGATTGCGACGAATTTTTTTCGTTCGAAATTTCCAACGAATTTTATTTTTCGTCGCAAATTTTCGTGGCAAAAATCCGGTTTTTTTGTAGTGAGTGTTCCGACATAATTCAAAACATATATTTCAAAGAAATCAAGCAACTTCAAAATAGTTCTTACGGCATATCACATCATTAAATGAAGATGACGATGAAACATCGGGCAGTGATCATCTTCAAAAGGTGAACGAAAATTGGGGAAGACATGCGAAGCGATAAGAATGCTATGACAAAGCACATTTGATATTCCTATGAATAGCTCGCTTTTTGTCTCCAAGCATACCTGCTCATTTCCGAACGCTATAAGCTTGTTTAGTCAAGATGCTGGCATACGTAACCCGGGTTCTTGGACACGTGTCTATACAAGTGCGTGTATCATGGGATGGACGATGGATCCATCTAGATGGCTTTCCAGATGTTGACTTGAAGTCAACCAGTGCTCGCTTTAATCCTCAGCCATTAATGTCAATGGGCCAAGGGAAAAGGCACATACAGATGTATGAACAAACTCGATTTAACTATAAATTATAGTACGCATATGCAATCCACAATATTCTTTAAAAGATGAGTTTACTCCAAGGACCGTACTCCATATCAACAATGAAGTGATTAGTGAATATACTTTGCTTATTTATGTGAATAATGAATCTCCAATAAAAGAAGCGACCATCGATATATCTGTAATGAGTACTATACATACGTGATTAGGTGCTTCCCAAATAAAGGTACTTTGGTTACTTTATAAAAATGCATGACAATAGTAAACTTTAGAAATAGCAGTGCTTAAGAATTTCCACTTGCACCCATAGAAAAATTCAATACACACATGCCACATTATTCTACTAAAGCATTCTCGGATACTTCCTGCTATGCAGTTGAAGCGTCGATGCTTATACTCAGAATTACTGCATGCTAGAATGCTGAATCCGAAAGCTATGCATCTTATTCGCCCACCAAAGAAACAATGAAGCTGACTGAACGTGGCTTTAGGAACAGATAACAATTCTTGCCATTGGATTATTTCGAAACGAAGCTACGATGAACCACTCTCAGTCAATCTGCAGAAACCAAGCTTTCCTTTGAATAAGATTTCCAATAGCTAATCAGTAGCAGTTCGTCTTAATGAGCATCATACTAATGAAAAGAAGAAGAAAAAAAGAAGCAAGGCAACTTATGTGGGATTCAATTTAAAATACTATGGCACCAAAATAGAATTCTTAGTAAACCAACAATAATCAAGAATGTGTATGCACCACAGGCCTTGCGCTAGTTTAATTATGTACATATATAGATGGGGGATAATTATTAACTAAACATAAGCCGTTAGTGGTTCATCTTCTCCGTGTAAACCCAATTCAAAGAGTTTGTCCCTAATCTGTTGCAGCTGATTTGCAATTCCGCTGATGCTCGTCCGTCTTTTAGGCATACTATATGAACAAGCAATTCCAATATTGCACACCATAACCAAACACTCTTGAAATATGGCATGACTTTCGAAAAGCCATTGCTGGGGACTATCGGGACCTAAATGGCTCTGTCTTTCTTGAACCAAAACGTTGTCCGTATTTTCGAGCACTCGTTCAGGCAAACCTTCTGCGACAAAACTATAAAGAGTCAAGCTCCGTTCGTTTCCGGAAAAATATTTTTCCGGAAAACATTTTCCGCATTTTCTGGTGTTCGTGGTCGGAAAATGTTTTCTGTGGGAAAACATTTTCCTTCCCCACCCCCAAATCCTTCATTGTTTTGAGAAAAATGATTTCCTCTTTTCACAAAGAGGAAATCATTTTCCCCCAAAGTCAAGGCAAAATTGCCCATGGGAGGGAAAATGTTTTCCGTGGGAGAGGAAGTTGATCGCCGGTCACCGCCATCGCCTACCGGTTGCCGGCTGCCGGCCACCGCCGCCGACTGCCCGCCACCACCGGATCGGCGGTCGTCGAATACCAGAAAATATTTTCCGAAACTTTTTCAAATTTTAGCTGAACACCAGAAAATTGTATTCCAGGAAAACATTTTTCAGGAAAATGACTTCTGGAAAAATATTTTCCAAAAGGAGAATATTTTCCGGCAAACGAACGGAGCCTCAAATTATCTATGAATTTGTCATTGATGGGCCTCAACCCAGTGAGTATCTCTAGTAAGAGAATGCCGTAACTATAGACGTCGCCTTATGTTGAAACCTCGCATCCCATTGCATATTCTGCCACACATTTAGATCATAGTGAAGGTAAAATTAGAGTATGAAGCATAATCAGAATGTAACGTGCATAAGACTATAAGAGCTATTATTAGGTACCCAACTTCACACAAGAGAGAGAGAGAGAGAGAGAGAGAGAGAGAGAGAGAGAGAGAGAGAGAGAGAGAGAGAGAGTACCTGGTGGAGCATAGCCAATTGTCCCTCTAAGTCCCATTGAGCTCATATGATTACCCACAGTTTCACGGGATGATCCAAGAAGGAATTTTGCCAATCCGAAGTCGCCAACATGTGCTGCCATGTTAGCATCTAAGAGGATATTGCTTGGTTTTAGATCACAATGAACAATAAGGATGTGGCACTGGTGATGAAGATAATCCAATGCAGAAGCAACATCAATAACGATATTTATCCTCTTAATGAAGTTCAATTTTTTTGGATGTTCATTCCCATGAGATGATGTTGCATTTGGGTGGAGCCACTGTTCCAGACTTCCATTGTCCATGAATTGATACAATAAGGCTTTAAAATCATTACCTTGATAATCACTACTCAAGCAAACTGTTAATATCTTCAAAAGATTTCGATGTCTGATGTTTTTTAATGCCTCACACTCCGCTATGAAGCTCTTCAAAGCACCATGACGGACTAAATGAAGCACCTTCATAGCAGCAGTGATTCCATTGTCCTCAAGTATACCCTTGTAAACAGAACCAAAACTTCCAACACCGATTAAATTCGTTGAAGAAAAACCGTTGGTTGCTTTTAGGAGTGTTTCATAAGATATGTTTGGATGTGAATCATCCATGGAACTTGAAACTGGTTCATTTACTTGCTTTTTCAACCAACAAAGATATATAAAAGCCAAAATAAGAGCTATTCCAAGAACTCCAAAAGATAACAGAAGCGGACAATATCACCATATTGATCCTTTTGAGATTGGAGCTTTTGGAGAAGTAGTTAGGAAGGTGAAATTCTAGTAGTCCACCGCAGAGCTCATTGTTCCCAATAATAAAAGTACCAGTAGTATTCTTAAAGACTCCTTCATGTGGCAGCATACCTTGAAAATTATTGTACAACAAATTCAAAAGTCTTAGGAAACGAAATAGCGCTAAGAATTATGGAATCTAACCCGATAAATTATTGCGTGAAAGATCTAGTTCTTCAATGCCTCCTGACAATCTGATTGATCGAGGAATCAACTCGTGGAAGAAGTTGCACCCCAACCTCAGTGATGTCAATGCAGTGCAATCACCTAAATCAATTGGGATTTCACCTACCAACAAATTGTCCGAGATATCCAAAGCAGTCAAAGCTCTCAATTTGCCAACTTATGTGGGTAGAACCCCCGTCAAATGGTTACGAGACAAATTCAGAATAATCGCTAATGATGAGAGACCTATAAGTTGTAGGGGTATGGCACCACTCAAATTGTTGTCAGACAGGTCAAGCAGATTAAGAGACTGGCAGTTTGATAGATGTGAAGAAAATTGCCCATGAAAGTGATTCCCACCAAGATATAGTGCAATCAACTTGGTTAGATTTCCCAACGAAGATGGGATAGTCCCCTCCAAGTTGCTCTAACTTAAGTGCAATACCCCTAGATTTTGTAGATTCCCCAAATTTGAGGGAATAACACCTGAAAGCGGGTTGAGCGGGTTGAGCCCCATGACAAATAATCTTAGGTTGACAAAATTCCCTATTTCTTCTGGAATCTCACCGGATATTCGATTATCGCTTAAAGTAAATGTTGTGAGACTGGTGGATAAATTACCTATGCATTTTGGTAGCACCCCACCAAACTTGTTCTCGTGAATGCCCACGTACAACAATTTGGTGCTATTAGTTAACGAGCAAAGGAAGCTCAAGTCTTCAGGTTTTCCACGTCCAAGCTGATTAATATAGACTTGAAGCCAACTAAGCTTATGTGAATTTCTAAAGAAGGCACTTTCCCTGAAAATCTGCTGTCTCCAAGTTGAAGCTTATCTAGCTTTGTCCAATTCGATATCGAGGGAGGAATCAGCCCCTCAAGTCTGTTCCTGAGAACACTAAAAAATTCAATATTTGGGAGTTTGAGGCCTATGTTTACAGGAAGAGTCCCCTGTATTTGGTTGTTTACAGCATCAAACTGAACTAGCGAAGAGAGATTGAGTAAAGAAGATGGAACCGTACCCGACAATTTGTTTCCTGCAAAGGCAATGATTTGCAAATTTGTCAGGTGGCCTAGGACTTGTAGAATGCTCCTGCCCAAGTTGTTCCGAGATAAATAAAGGATCTCTAGTGAAGATAAGTTCCCAGGAAGGCACAATCCCAGTGAGATTATTAAAAGTTAAATAAAAAAATCGTAGCTTGGATAATGAACCGAAGTAGATAGGAATTTCTCCACTTAGTTGGTTGTATTGAAGGACGAGGCCAACATGGTTAGAGCAGGCCGATATGTTTTTGGGAATTTCACCGGCCAATGAATTGTTGTCTAGTCGTAAGACACGAAGGAGGCGTAGCTGGCTGACTTGCTGAGGGATTTCATGACCGACACTGCTGTTTTGGAGCCATAATTCCCTTAAGAAGCTGAGATTCCCAATATGAGGTGAGATTGATCCGAAAAGTCCTTGTGATTGCAAGTCCACGGCTGTGACCCTCTGGTGTCTCCAGCTGCACGTAACGCCATACCACCGGCAAAACCCAATGCTGTTGTTCCATGAGTTGAGCATGCCGAAAGGATCTCCAGCTATGCTGGCCTTAAATGAGAGCAGCACTAGTCGGTCTGTTTCGTTGGTGGTGGAGGAAACTTGGTTAAAGTACATTGCAAGAGCAATAACAAGAAGCAGGCGGCACGATTGAAACTCTGCAAAACTCATGCTTACGAGTTTCATGACTCCAAAGCCCAAGGAAGCGGGTGCATATGAAAGCAAGGCAAGAAGAAACAAAGAGATCGTTGAAGTACATAATGTGGACCTCAGTAATCATGGTACTGCGAAGCCGGCCAACCCCTTCTTCCACCATTTGCTCAGCCTCTTAAAAGGATATCGTCTGGCCATATATGCATGAGAGTAAATCTGATGCATACCCATCTGCCAGTGTCGTGGGGCCGTACTCTTGCTTGGACCCAGTCCGCCCGGGATCTCACGCGGATCAGATCAATCACAACCATCGATCCGCAGATGCCACAAACTTCGATGGTTATGATTGCGCACCGCCACACTAATATCTTCATGAATTATTTGAAACTGCAGTAGGGGCATTAATAAAGTAATTTATTACTACTCTGCATGAAAGCTCCATCGCACCAAATTCAGAGACAACCACCATATACACTCTTGTGGCCAACCTCCAATTATGGATATGGTCCCTAATAGAATTTAACTCTATTAATGAATAGATGTCTATGCCTGGCACATTTTTCTCCTCCGAGTGGTTAGGGCTAAATGTGACATATGAAGCTTCTTTCCATTGCTTTTTCAACAACTGGTGCGGCCTCTTCTTCACGCTCGGATCTTTCTCTGCTTGATTGTAAATTACAGGGCACAAGGCACTGCTCCATAGCATCAAACTACGTTAGATCCAAATGAAAAAATTAAAACCCAATTGGATGCCTCGCCTACACAGGCAATTCTATTCGCCTCCAGAATCTTCACTAAGATCATCATCAACTTGTTCTTTCCACATTGTTCTTCATTGGACGTCACCTATCTAACCATCACTTTGGTCGAGATAGGTAGCATGGAAAAGTCAATATGAGTCGATAGAAAGCCACAGAATTATGGCATTGTAAAAATGTGTAATCCTTACTTCTCATTTTCGTCTTCCGCTTGTTGAAATGAGTACATCTCCATTACATTTGCAAGAAAAACAAAACTTCAAAACAGAAGATAAGATTCTTCAATTATAATCTTCACTTTCATCATGATCCATGGAAAAAGCGGCAAAAAACTCGGTTATTTAAAAAATAAAAATAATAAAGAAAATATATAAGAAAAAATGTGCTATTCACTATTCTACCTATGGGATGTTGCAAAGGAATTTATTTACAAAATATCATTTCTTAAAAAGAAGATCGAACTTTATAAGAACCTTCATTATCAGTGGTTGAATACTGTCAAATAGAACTTCCCGAACCATGGTACTCCTTCGAGAATGAATATCAAGAAATCAATTTATGAAATTTCATCGCAAATGAAACCTTAAAGTTGTCATTGTAAGTCGCTTTCCAGCATTTTATATAGCAGAAGGCAAGACATTGTTACGATGTCAATACATAAATGGACAAACTACCCTTTGACTTATTTAATAAAAGGAATCATCAAAGGTGCAGAGTAAAGATTACCATGGTTTTTTCCCAAATTGTTCCATGACTTTCCTATATGTAAATGTTAGGTTGGATAATCTGCACGGGTGATTGCAATAAGAAAGAGAGAGAGAGAGATGTACAACCACCGCAATGAATAAGAGAGAGAGAGAGAGAGAGAGAGAGAGAGAGAGAGAGAGAGAGAGAGAGAGAGACGTACAACCACTGCAATAGATAAAATTGATCACAAAGGACTGTCCCAACACTATGAGGAAGAAGCAGTGGGGATCTCCAAAGCTTGAAAATCAGGAGCTGAGGACATCGGCTGCTTATTCCGATAAGGGTTTTGTTAACACGACGCGTTTTTAAAATATCCAATTAAGAAAAACTTGCCATTCTCAATATAAGTATCTCGAGGCGCTCTCTAAAAAAAACTATTTTGATTATGGTCGATTTTTTTTTCGGTGTTCATAATGTCGGTTTTGATTAAAGCGGTGTTATATATATACCTCTATTATAATAGGAACAAAAACAAAATCAAATGCCAAAATCGTTTCCCTCCTTCCACAGAAAATGAACAGAGAAATTAATGGGTTTGTAATTTTAACTTCTACTCTGAACAATTTCTAAGGGGTGGTGTAGAATTCTCCTGCCATTAAGATTAGTGTTAAGCATTTACATTCTTAGCCACAGACATACCGGAAGCATTAAAACCTAGCTAGCATTTTCCCTCTAATATTCACTAAAGGGGATTTAATAATCATATTTGTCGACATAACTCTATTTATGCTCGTATTATGCAATTGACTATTTTTCTCGTATAATAACAAGTAATAATTATTTGACAAAATTAATGCAAAATACTTACTTATATCTATAATCGTATTAGGTTAGGTTATGTTTAAAGAGCCAAATAGAGTTTTCACCAATGATAATATGACATGCGGCGCCACATCACGAACATAAACATCGACACGTGTCGGCGACATGACGCAACCGCACGAACAACCACCAATAAATGACAGTTAAAGTAATCATTCAACACCGGCGAAGCTGATCACACCGATCTTTTTTCATGGGCGAACTTTTTTGTCGGGCAATATATGCTGCGGTAGCCGCCGCTGATGTAAATTTATATACATCTGCATGTATTCGTTTTTGTTGCGGGGAGGACATCCTTGCCTTGAAAAGTTGCTCCTTGTGATCAACTTATGCTACAATCTCCACTACCGACCCGAAGTACCCCGCATAAACCAAAAATTTGCAAGAAGTGTGGAAAATTAGGTGATAATGTAGGTTCATCTAGCTTCGCTAGCATACAGTAAAGAGAACCACCACTAGCCCATCGATGCATGAGATAATTTAATGAGTAACATGGAAAAACCCTGAACAATGCGTGGAAGCTCTTCCAATTGCAATGATCAAATTGTTGATGCTTTCGATTGCTGGAGCATATCGTTCCTTCTCGATGCTCCTGGCTATACTTGGTCCTCCGAGTAACCTCCCAAACTTCATACCGTTGCAGGATGATATACACTCATCTCCAATGAGCTGAAATATACATACATGATAGTGTTCATCTGCATAGGTAAAAATGTGTAGAAAATGATCACAGAAACGAGTTTGCATTTCATTTTTTAAAAGGAACTTTAAGGGTCCTCTCACCTTGCGACTTTGACGTTGCAGCAGATGAAGGCAGAATCTACGTCTCCAAAACAAAATCTGAAACCGTGCATTGAAAGGTAAGTCGGTCAGTAACTTTTTGAGGTGACTCAGAACCATGGTAATGGCCTTTCATTTTTCAGTGTTAGTGTTTGACCCAATTGATCCTGAAAGTAACATAATTTGAACTTCCGTTTTTGTCTGGGAAAGTGGCTGCCGATAAAGATGCAGCATTTAATTAAAGCATCCACACAGGATTGGAAGCGCAGCATGACCGATGAACAAGTAATCTAAGAGTGGCTGTACTACTAAGATTACGGAGTTTGTCAATTTACTCCTTATAATGCAGCTACTTACAGTCGAATCTGTCTTGACCCATTTGCTTCCACCGCTAACTTCTTCCCTGTTGTTTTCTTCCTCTACTGATTTTGGCATTGGCTTATCCTCCAAGTATTTCTTGACCAATGAAGCTCGAGATGCATTTTGGGGATAGATTTCTTGTAAATTATTGTCCTTAAAGCTGTACCATGAGAAAGAAGGGTTAACTAATTAATTTGACTTCATTTATATAAAAACTTTGTGCTGAGAATGAAACAGCACAAGATAAACATGACAGTAGAATTAGTAGAAGAATAAACGAAGGTTATCTCATTCTTATCTGATGGGATAAGACAAGGCTCTGAAAGAATCTCTAAGTAAGTATCACATCTAGAAGCCAACTTAAACAGCAACTTAGACAAATATGAAATTGGACCTTGAGTAGGAGAGGCTATGTTTTGGTACGTAAACACCACACCGTCTGGCGTGCGAAGTTGTGGTAAATATTAAAGAGTGTTACAGTATCCACAATCCTTGAATTTCTAATGACCGTCAAGTTCCATTCATGGTTTTGGTGCAGAAATTTTTAAGCATTGATTAAAGGACGGACCTTCTCCATCCTTGATTTTGAAGTGTACCTCTCAAACTGGGTGCTGGCATAAATCCACTTTTGCCGACAAATTTCTTCTTTGTAAGGAAGGATGATGACTTTTTACCACTTGCTTTATTGTTACTATTTGCGCACATTTCCTCGCATCTACTAAGTATCACACTGATTGTCCACTCAATATCGATCTTGTCATCGTCATAGTCATCTAAATCACTGTGAAGCGAACTGCTGATTTTGAGGTCCACCTCCACGCTTGAGGGGCAGTTAAGGAATCTATCCAGCGGGAGGTCCATGATATGTTTGTCTGTTGTTTTAAGGGACAAAAGCTTGGTTAGCTCTATCTGTAGCTTTCCAACTTCCTCTGGAGTAAAATCTGACATATCTTCCGATGAAAATGATTTCTCTTGGAGATTGTGGTTTTCCTGGCTACCCCTGAAATCACTTCTCCCAAAAGTCCCAATTGCAAGAAATCCATCCGGCCAGTCCGGTGGTTCTAGTTTCACCTGATCTGAACCATTAAGGTTTAACAAGACATTAAATTCACCAACGCAAGAGACGATATGAAGTTCATGTACATCTGCATCAATTTGGTATACTCTCAACAAAACTCGTGTTCTCTAGAAGTGGAATAAATACAAATTTTTTGAAATCCTCGAAAATATGAAGTATGTGGATTGGAAAAGTAGGTACCTTTTCTAATGATACAAAAGCTGTAGGCTCCGGTAGACACCTCGTTATTATAATAAAATCATGCAGACAAGTAAGGAAATGATAAGCACGCTCACTGGCTTTTAAAGCCCCTGTTCACACTTCACAGCGCATTTATGTCAGTGAGAGTCGGGTACACATGACCGGATGCTAATGTCGCATGAGCCAGAGGAGAGAAAAAGACCGATGAAAGGCCTTTGGTTCTATCCCAAGAAGAGTATGGTTCCATCTTAGCTTTCTCAGATTTTGCGATGCACACAATTAAGTTAAGAATTATCCATTAGAAAGACATGCGAAAATAGAGCTTACACTGCTGAAATTGCATTGGCTTTACAAGTAGACTCTTCCTGTCTGACGTTGAGCTTGTTCTGCATCCAGCTGAGAGCTGCAATCAACCAAAACCAATGGCTAAAGTGAAAAGTCAAATAAGCAATGAATGCTTTTGGTGTAATTGTGTGTGAGAGTACAGAGTGTGATTTCGAAGAAAAATTCATCACCTCAACGGGTGTTTTTAACTTCATCTTGAGTCAGAGGATCATGGAGTTTCTGGGATGGAGGCACTTGAGGTGACTGAGTTATACATAAGATTAGGAAATGTGGTTCAAATGGCTGATGCGGTTGTTTAAAATCGGAGACAATGAGCTCAGGAAACCAGGGATGAGACTGCTCGGAGACGGAAGTTCCTTTGTTGGAATTTCAAGGACCAGCTGAACTGGTTTTCTTTGTGAGTCCAAGTACCTGAAAACAGCCTCCTCTTGCCACTTGACTCTGACGAAAATAGATCGGATAAAAGCACACGACTTGAGATGACACAATTATGTGGATGCTTCATAGAGCTAAACAAGATTTATTTGTTTGTTGCTCGTGGGATGTGGAGCGTCAAAGCTCTCATACATGCACGGGAACGATGATCGCTCCAGGGATTTAAACAGTCTTTGAACAATGATTGGCCGTTAGCGACATGGTTTAGGATAACGAAAGAGAAACCAAAGGTTACAGTATCTTGCATTAATTCATAAATCATTAGGCAAATGCCTTTGGCGGCCAGTGCTTTTGTATAACTCCAAGCAAGCAATTAGTCAGATCTCAGATGATAAAAACAATGGAACATTATGCCTCATTAAGTAAAAAGCCTTGAATTTGATTCCTATTTGGCGTAACCTCCAGAAAGCTATAGTTGTGAATGTGAATGTCTTGCTCTATGCAGACCAGCTGCTATTTCTCACGCACCTGCTCTCACCAGTTTGCTTTTGTGGGTGCTCACTTGTTGATATTAAATACAACAATTTGCACTCCCAGGCAACTGCATTTTGACTGTCCCTCAATAATAGTTATTTGGCCATATCTTCTTCCTTTGTGTTTTGTTGAATGTCCAATTTTGTTAAGACAGACCAGGTAACTTGTTTCCAACAAGGTGAAACCTCGAATTAAGAAGCTCAGAGTTGAGAAGAATAACCGTGGTTGGAAACATAGCCATGGCCAAGAAAGAGGGCAAGAAAAAGCTCAACAAGGAAGGCTCTGGCATAGTATTGACTCCTGACTCCTGAGTGATAGGTGGATTCACAGACAGAATGGTGACAATTTTGGAAGGGACGAGGTGAAATTCTGTTCATTACCACTGGGTCACATCTCCACTTCCATTATGTGTTCACTCCACCTTTACGAGCATTAGTCATCAAAATCTATCAGACTTAAAAGTAAACACATCCAACATTTAGCCATCTCAGGTTCTATCTATTCTTTAATGAAATAATTTTCTCCTGCAATCAAAATGACTTTCTCCTGTCATTCATTCAGTGGGGGAAAAAACTGATGTCTGAAGTGATGTCTGCAATCTGCGTGTGGTCCACCTCTGAGAAACTATACATCACTGTTGACTATGATACACACAAGGAAGAGAACAAACTAACCCAATCACCAACATGACGTAACACAGATCTCTATACATACTGATCAATATTGCTAGAGACATGAACAACAGTCACAGATGTTAACAACCAAAGCACCCGGAACAAGTGAGGCCGGTGCAGAGTTTGCATAACAATGACTGCACGCTGGTGGATGTTTCCATTCACAGTCAAGTTACCGAACCCTTCACCCAAACTTCCAAGCAAAACTACCCTCTGGCCCTTTTGAGTCCAGCATCGTCTTGAAATTCACTTTTTTAGGCACCTATTTCAATGTGAAGATAATGAGCTTATGTTGATGAAGAGAATTAGAGATTTGAAATCAGCTTCATCACTTCTAATATAATCCAACCGTTGCTACATACAAGTGTATGGATGAGATTGGAGCATGTCAAGGTACATTTGATTAAGAGAGTTTTTGGTTCTTACTTTCACCATATATGTTTAAATATATATATTGATTTCTTCTATTTAAATCTCACTTTTAGAACATGTCTGGTGCTATTAACAGACAGACTACAGAAAAAAAAATTGAAAAGCTTAGCAATTCTGCAGCAGTCATACTTATTTTTAAATCAGGTATAGCAAAAACAGTTGTTTTGGCCAGACGCAAGAACGGTTTAAGCCTATAGGACGCCGTTAGAAACTACTAGGTCACATCGTGCTTTATCGTACCTCTCGTATTATATCAGATGTTATTTTCTCATGAACAGTTTGAAGTCAGATCATGCATGTATACTTGGATGGAACCCGTAATTGGATGCTCATTCTTGCCACCTATCATTAGACAGAACATGAGAATTTAAGGAAAGCTGAAAGTAACAGCAGCATGAAAATGGTCCTGATGCCAACCTAAATTTGCTGCCTCGCTGCAACATACTATGCACTTATCTTGTGAATTACCAATTGAGAGGCCACTTCAGGGCAGCTTATGTATGACCAGATGATATTAATTAAAAATGTCTTGTGCAAGAATTCTGGATATAACAGACGTTAATAAATGACAATTGAATTTTCTGGTTAGAATGGTTTCATGCATTGAAGATCCAAGCTCGAAAAGGAAATTTCGTCTAAGGCACCTTTTTTCAAAGGATATCCCCTTCCCGCAAAGTGTCATGTAGTCGAACTTCCCTTAGGCAACTCACGTGAATGATATAACATCTAAATTGAATCCTTCCATGCTATGACATATTCTATATAGTTCAATGAGGTTGGAAACGAACCTTCTCTGCAAGATGTATATGTCTGTTTTAAAAGTTTAAGCTGTTAGATGAAGGCGTGATATAATATTTAATTACTCTAATACTCCCCGCATGCTTAATATGGTCTTTTTGCTTACTAAGTGTGGATATATTTAATTGAGGAGGCAAATGAGGCCTGAAAAGATTTAAACTTAGAACCTCTTACTCTGATACCATACGAGATTTTAGTGGGACCACTATCATGCGTGGTTTAATATTAATTACTGTAACAGTATACTCTTACAAAACCAAGCCTATGCTGTGAGGTCATCAATCTGTCTCTTTGCAAGTTCCTGACTAAAAATTCAACAGAGGACCTTAAAAAAGTGAATGTCATTTTGGTGTCTCCATTTATATATTCTCACTAAATTAGATCGATCTCACGTGCAGCTTAGAGGCATAAGAGGACCAATATAAACATAATAAGTGTCCCTATTTGAGGCATCATCAACAAAATTTCGTCCGCATGCTCATGGGGAGAAAGCAATCTGACAGAGCATAAATTGTAGTAGAATCTTAGCCTTTCACTTCAAAAATGTCAGTTGGGTGAGTCTCCTCTAGAAACTCCATAAGAGATTTTAGGATTTGCAAGATCTTCATTCATCTAAGAGTACGTATTAAAAATCGAAAGGTGAATGAAGATAGGGGAAGACATGTAAAAAGCGACAGGAATGCCATTGTAAGGCATACTTGATGACAGAGTAACTGTACTTTCAAACTCTTTAAATTTAGAAACTTTTTCCACGCTATAATCACTATTTTTTAGAGAAGTAGGCCTAAGCATATAGGTGGCTAATGATTTATACCTTTAAAAGTTGCTTATCGATGTGATTAAACGAATCCCCTTCTAAAAAAATGATAACGATATATCTGTGACTAGTTTTATGCGCAAGTGCTTAGGTGCTTTCCCATAATAGAAAAAAGGTGATATAGTAACTTTACCAAAATGCGAAAATTAAAGTAGACATAAGCAAACTTCAGAAATAGCAGTGCTGATTAATTTGCACTTGCACCCTTAGGAAAATGCAGTCCACTCAAGTTACACCATTCCACAACTTCCTACCGTGCACATCAACCGTCAATACGTATCCTTGTATTACCCCATGCTAGAATGCTGAATCTAAAAGCTACACGCCAATATCGCCCATAGCTGACTGAACATAGCTTTAGGAACAGAGATCAATTCTTGACATTGGATAATTTCACATTGGATAATTTCGAAACAAAGCAACGGTGGGCCATTCCTAGTCAATCTGCAGAAACCAAGCTTCCTTTTGAATAAGATTTCCAATAGCTAATTAACTGCAATTCGTCTTGATGAGCATCATGCATATGAAAAAAAAAAAAAAGCAAGGCAATTTATCTTCTATTCATCTTAACATACTATGGCACCGAAACTGGCTATAAGTGAACCAACGATGCTCAAACTGTGTGCGCACCACTGGCTTTGTGCTAATTTAAATATGTATACAGAAGGGATAGTAAACAACTATCATCTTAAGAAAAACTGTTTAGATTTTACCTGTCTGCTTCCGTTTGTGTAAACAACTCTCAATGTATAACAGCTAAGTATAAGCTGTGAGTAGTTCATCTTGTCCATATAAACCCAATGCAAAGAGTTTCTCCTTAATCTGATTCAGCTGATTTGCGACTCCTCTTATGCTCATCCGTCTTTTAGGCTCTTCGTTCGAACAAGCAACTCCAACATTATACACCATAACCAAACTCTCTTGAAATATGCCATGGCTATTGGAAAGCCACTCATTAGGACTATGGGGGCCTAATTGGCTCTCTCTTTCATTAAGCAAAATGTTGTCCGTAATTTTGAGCACTCGTTCAGGCAAAGCTTTTGCGACAAAACTATGAAGAGTCAAATTGTCTCTAAATGTGTCATCGGTGGGACTCAACCCGGTGAACATCTCCAGTAAGAGAATGCCATAACTGTAGACGTCGCCTTCTCTTGAAACCTCACATCCCATTGCATATTCTGCCACACATTTAGTTTATAGTGCAGGTCAGATTGGAGTATGGATCATCAAATCAAAATGTAACCTACATTAGACTATAAGAGTTATATATTAAATTATGTCTCGAGTTTGAGTTTCTGTGTAATTTCCCATTTTGGATTAGAATTCTTATCTCAAAGTACACGCACAAATTCACGTGAAAAGAAAAATATGAAAAGTTTGACCGAGACAATGAACTCTTGCAAAAGTTAAAGACTTCCCTTCTTGGACGTACAAAAGACACGCGTGAGGCCAAGGAAGCATGAGAAAAGGAAAGAAAATGGAGTGTTTTGCCGCATATAAAAAGAAAAAGAAAGCGTGGGTTTTCTTTCCCTTAGCGAAGAAGGAGCCGCACGGTGAGCTAGCTGCACAAGTACGAACGCAAAGCAAAAGAAGCATAAGTTGTGTTGGACAGCTGTACGAAGAGCTTCGAACGCGGACGGATTTATGTTGTCAAATTTTACATCCAATTAAGTTGTTTATTTGTAAATACTTTGAGTTTGGGTATAATTTAGATGTGAAAATACTCGAGTATGTAAGCGATTATAACTATAATTCTTGGATTATAATAGATTATTTGTTGTTGGCTCTCTCTGTGAATGTAGGCACTGACACTCAAACCGAACCACATTAATCTTTCATGTCATTTGTTGTTTCTAGTTTAATTCTTTGAAAAGATCCAAGTTAGTTTTCGTGTTAATTTTACAACATTATCATTAGCTACCAAACTTCACAAAGAGAGAGAGAGAGAGAGAGAGAGAGAGAGAGAGAGAGAGAGAGAGAGAGAGAGAAAGAGATTACCTGGTGGAGCATAACCAATTGTCACTCTAAGACCCACTGAGCTCATCTGA
Source organism: Syzygium jambos (assembly GCA_031216235.1). Classification (NCBI taxonomy): domain Eukaryota; kingdom Viridiplantae; phylum Streptophyta; class Magnoliopsida; order Myrtales; family Myrtaceae; genus Syzygium; species Syzygium jambos. Next base: position 25,882,504 of record CM062225.1, read on the forward strand.
TTATCTATAGTCTCGAGGGATGATCCAAGAAGGAATTTCGCCAATCCAAAGTCCCCAACATGTGCAACCATCTCAGCATCTAAGAGGATATTACTTGGCTTTAGATCACAATGAATGATCGGGATGTGGCACTGGTGATGAAGATAATCCAGTGCGAAAGCAACATCAATACCAATATTTATCCTCTGAATGAAATTCAATTTTTTCATAAGCTCATTCCCATGAAATGATGTTGCCTTTGGGTGGAGCCATTGCTCGAGGCTTCCATTTTCCATGAATTGATAAACTAAGGCCTTAAAATCATTTCCTTGATAATCACTACCCGAACAAACTGTTAATATCTTCAAAAGATTTCGATGTTTGATATTCTTTAATGCCTCACACTCAGCTATGAAGCTCTTCAAAGCACCATGACGAACTAAATGAAGCACCTTCACAGCGGCAGTGGCTCCATTATCCTCAAGTATCCCCTTGTAAACAGAACCAAAGCTTCCAACACCGATCAAGTTTGTTGAAGAAAAACCGTTGGTTGCTTTTAGGAGTGTTCCATAAGATACGTTCAAACCTAAATCATCTATTGGACTTGAAGCTGGTTCATTTACTTTCTTCTTCGACCAACAATAGTATGTGAAAGCAAGAATAAGAGATATTCCAAGAATTCCAAAAGTAACAGAAGCAGACAATATCGCTATATTGACCTTTTTGTGATTGGATCTTTTGGTGATGCAATTGGGTAGGTTAAATTCTGGCAATCCACCGCAGAGCTCATTATTCCCAACAATATAAGTACCGGTGGCATTCTTAAAGACTCCTTCACGTGGCAGCATGCCTTCAAATTTATTGTATGATAAATTCAGAAGTTTCAAGAAACGAAATACCGATAAAAATTCTAGAATTTGACCCGACAAATTGTTGTGTGAAAGATCTAGTTCTTCAATGCCTCCTAACGATCTGATTGATTGAGGAATCGACCCTTCGAAGAAGTTGCCCCCCATTCTCAATGATGTCAATGCAGTGCAATCACCTAAACTAGTTGGGATTTCACCTACCAATAAATTGTTCGAGATGTCCAAAGCAGTCAAAGCTCTTAAGTTGCCAACTTCTGTGGGTAGAATCCCAGTCAGATAGTTATGAGACAAATTCAGAATAATCGCTAATGATGAGAGACCTATAAGATGTGGGGGTATGGCACCACTCAAATTATTGTCAGACAGGTCAAGCAGATTAAGAGATTGGCAGTTTGATAGATGTGAAGGAATTGGCCCATGAAAGTCGTTCCCACCAAGATATAGTGCAATCAACTTGGTTAGATTTCCCAAAGAAGATAGGATAGTCCCTCCTAGGTTGCTGGAACTTAAGTGCAGTGTCACTAGATTTTGTAGATTTCCCAAATTTGAGGGTATAACACCTGAAAATGGGTTGAGACCCATAACCAATAATTGCAAGTTAACAAAATTCCCAATTTCTTTTGGAATCTCACCGGATATTTGATTCTCACTTAAAGTAAATATTGTGAGAGTGGTGGATAAATTACCTATGCATTTCGGTAACACCCCACCAAACTTGTTCTCGTGAATGCCGACGTACTGTAATTTGGTGCTGTTAGTCAACGAGCAAAGGAAGCTCAAGTCTTCAGGTTTTCCACTTCCGAGCTGATTAATATAGACTTGAAGCCAACTAAGCTCATACAAATTTTCCAAGGAAGGTACTTTTCCGGAAAACCTATTATCTCCAAGTTGAAGCTTATCTAGCTTTGTGCAATTCGATATCAAGGGAGGAATTGGCCCCTCAAGTTGGTTCCCGAGAACGCTAAAAAATTCAAGATCTGGGAGTTTAAGGCATATGTCTGCAGGTAGAGTTCCCTGTATCCAGTTGTGTCCAGCATCAAACTGAACTAGTGAAGAGAGATTGAGTAAAGAAGATGGAATCGTACCCGACAATCTGTTTCCTCCAAAAGCAAGGACTTGCAAGTTTGTCAGGTGGCCTAGAGCTTGGGGAATGCTCCCTCCCAAGTTGTTCAGGTTTAAAGAAAGGAGCTCCAATGAAGATAAGTTCCCTATGGAGGAAGGCACAATCCCAGTGAGATTATTACTATACAAATAAAAAAACCGTAGCTTTGATAATGAACCAATTTCTATAGGAATTTCTCTGGTTAGTCGATTGAATTGAAGGACAAGGCTGACAAGGCTAGAGCAAGCCGATATGTTTTTGGGAATTTCGCCGACCAATGAATTGTTGGCTAGTAGTAAGACACGAAGGCGGCGTAACTGGCCGACTTGCGTAGGGATGTCGTGATCAAGACTGTTGTTTTGGAGCCGCAATTCCCTTAAGAAGCTGAGATTCCCAATATGAGGAGAGATGGTTCCGAAGAGTTTTTGTGATCGCAAGTCCAGGACCGTGACCCTCTGGTGTCTCCGGCTGCACGTAACGCCATACCACTGGCAAAATCTGATGCTATTGTTCCATGAGTTGAGGACGCCAAAAGGATCTCCAATTACGCTAGCCTTAAATGCGAGCAGCGCTAGTCTGTCTGTTTCATTGGTGATGGAGGAGACTTGGTTAAAGCACAGTGCAAGAGCAATAACAAGAAGCAAGCGGCGTGATTGAAACTCTGCAAAACTCATGCTTAGGAGTTTCATGACACCAAGCCCAGGGAAGGTAGATATGAAAGCAAGGCAAGAAGAAACAAAGAAAGGGTCGAAGTACGTAAGCCGGACCTGAGCCATCAATTGAACAGCGAAGTCAGCCAACCCCTCCTTCTACCAATGACTCAGCCTCTGAAAAGGACATAAATGCATGAGAGTCAACCTGATGCATTTTTTTATCCGCCTGCATTGTGGGGCCATATTCATGCTTGGACCCGGTCCAATCCGGATCCCACACGGATCAGATCGATCATAACCATCGATCCGCCGGTATCACAAACTTCGATGGTTATGATTGCATGCGGGGATCCGGGCTGAGAGTATTCACGCTATTAAAGGTGGAGATGTGTGAGAACCCTGGCTTGCTGGGATTAAAATTGAGTGCTTGAAAGCTCCATCGCACCAAATTCAGAGATAAGACAACCACCAAAAGACAGCACCTGCCAACATATTCTTTATATATGTCCCACAAACTTTGACATATGAACCTTTTTATTTTCATTGCTTTTTCAACAATTGGCAGGGCCTCTTCTTGATGCTCGGATCTTCCTCTCTTGCTCGAGTCGAGATATACTTTATAATTCACACTTCTGTTTTTGGGTGTTTGCTATGAAATGCATGCGGTAATAGACTAATCAGCTCATATGAAGCACCCTCAACAGTATGTATAAAGTCTTCCCACTGAGACGCCACTAGTGCAACTAGTAGGGGTGTGCGCGAATGTGTGAACCAAACCTCCCGGACTGATATGTTTTTTTTTCTTTTTTTTTTTTGAAAGAGTAAAGAAAAGGAAATTGCCAAATTCCTAAACTAGATTGGTCCAACTTGAAAACCAGACAAGTCGGTCCAATTCCTGATTCTAGGGTGAAACTGGCTCAACCTAGGAACCGATTACCCTAGCAACTATGGGTCATTATAACATCATTCCGTGCAATTTGTGCAAGAAAAATGTTATTCTCTTTGGGCATTACATTCGTATTCTTTCTCTGGTGCAAAAGTTGTTCCTAGTCACTTTAATCCTCAACCATTAGTGTCGATGGGTTAAGGACAATGCACAAAAGATGAACAGACAAACTTGATTTGATTGTAAATTGTAGTACCAGTATGTAATCTACAATAATCTACGAAAGATGACTTTACTCCGAAGACACTAACCATAAAAAGACACTACTGCATTGCATTACATTAGATCCGAAAGTGAAATTTAAACTAATTGGGATAATTGTCCCAAAAGTCTAAAATCTTTTGTCTGGTGGCTAATTCAATCATAAACCTTTCAATTGTGCTAATTTAGTTCTAAACCTTTTGACGATTTGCTAATTTATTCCTAGACTTTTTAATTGTGTCAATTTAGCCCTAGACATTTTGAAGATTTGCTAATTTAGTCTTAAACCTATTATTTGGATAATTGGCTAGAAGGACTACATCGATAAATTGTCAAAGGTTTAGGACTAAAATGGCAAATCATCCATTATAAATAAATCGGCACGATTAAAAGATTGAAGATCGAATTGGCAAATCACCAAAAGATTTAAAACTAAATTGACATGATTGAAAGGTTTAGAACTGAGTTGGCCGTCGTACAATATGTTTAGTACTTTTTGGACAATCTTCCCTCAGCTTGTTCTTTCCACATTGATTTTCATCAGACATCACCTATCTATGCGTGAACTTGCTGAGAAAGTTAGCATGGTAAAGTCAATATGAGTCGACAGGAAACTATAGAATTATGGCATAGTAAAACGTGTAATTTTTACTTTTCAATTTCATTATTCACTTGTTGAAATGAATAAATCTACATTATATTTAGAAAAAAAAAACTATGCCTCTATCTTGATCTTCACTTTCATCATAATCCGTGAAAAAAGTAGCAAAATAAAGAAGATATACCAAAAAAGGTGTTGTACACTATTCTACCTTTAGGACGTTGCAAGGAATTTATTTGAAAAAAAAATCATTTTTTAAACAGATTAGCAACTTAGATTGAACTTTTTAAGAACGTTCATCATCGGTGGTTGAATACTTTCATATATAACTTTCAGAACTAAGGTACTCCTTTGAGAATGAATATAGAGAAATTGATTTATGTGATTTCATTGCAAATGAAATTTAAAGTGGTCATATAGCAAAAGAAAATAAAAATAGAGGTATATTTACATGACACGAGGGAGATTTCTTCCGGCGGTGAGGTGTAACATAAGCCTTTATATTCTTAGCCACAGACAAAAGGGAAGCACTAAAACCGAACTAGCATATTCCCTCTAATATTCACTAAGCAATTACTAATCATTTGTATTGACAATACTCTGTTTTATGTACGAATTGACTATTTTGCATATTATAAGAATGAGTGATAATCAATTAACACAACTCATGCAAAAGACTTACTTATACATTTTGATATATTATAACATATTGTAATCATGTTAGGTTATATTATGTTCAAGGGTTAATATCATGAAAAACTCCGAACTAATACACATGCGATAAATTTACCTTGAAGTGATTTTTTTTTATCACAAAAAATCCTAAACCGGTACATTTGTGACAAATTTTTTCTCCATTAATTTCTGTTAAATTTGATTAATACCATGAAAAATCATAAACCGATGATAATTTGACATGTGGCATCAGATCACGGCCATAGACTCTGCAGCTACGCAAGCGACCACCAATACATAAGAAGCTACACATTTTTTATTTAAAGATTTCACAGTTCTCATTCTTTTTTAAGTAAACATAAACCATTAAGTAATTACTTACTATTCATCATATTTATTTATTTTTTTTTTGATCGGATTCATCATATGTAATTAATTAGTAATGACCTCTGTGTATATCACATCGATTAGAATGAGAATTTTTGTACATAAGGAAGAGAATATTTATACGTTGCAAACCTTTTTCAGACATGTAAGGAAGAGACTTTACATACCCTGCAAAACTGCTGCTTACAAGGTTCACGATCCCAAGCGCAAGTGGGGTTATATGAACGGAAGGTAAGAAAAAACAAGAGACAGGATAAGTGCTGATGCAAACTGTGAAAGAAATTTATAAGAAGGTGTTCATTTTTCATAAGAGCTTTTGAAGGGCTTTTCTTTCTATTTTTCTGCAGACCAGTCACAACAGTGGGTATCATTCAGTGAATGAGAAGCTACCACCCATCGATAACCTTGACTGCACTGCACTGCCAATTCACTAAGTTGCACTACTTTTCCTTGTCTCCAATGGTTTCCAAGTATCGTAATGAGATCATAATAACATATCAATAGATTTCAGGGCATCAGAGTAGATGAGCTTGACTCAGAAGTTGTTGAACAGCGATCTTTTTAAATGGACTCTGGATGAGACTTCTTGTCTGACCATACATGCAGCTAGAGCCACTGCTGATGTTGATGTATATACAATTCGCATGGACCGGGGCTGATCACAGCTCATGTGGGTTTCGTGCAGATCCCGCAAATTTCACTGGCTATGATTGCACGTGGTCCATTGACCATGGTCCGCACAAGTATTTTCTGTATTTTTGGGGTGGAAATTTGTGAGAAGCCTGGCTGTTGGGGTGTTTACTTGATGAGATAAATGTAGACTCAAATGGCCACGACTTTGATACGCCCTTAGTTAATGCTGAAAAATGACAATGTAAAATCACGCTCTGAATTGCAGCCGGAGTCGTGTGCAAAAATTAACCCTTGCATGAGATAAGTTTTGCCAATTGAAACTCTCTGGTCCATTAACAGAACACAAAAGGAAGGAAAGAAAAATGGGAGAACAAGAGGCAGAGGCAGAATCCTTGCCTTGAAAGTTATTCCTTGCGATCAATTTACGCTACAATCTCCACTACCGATCTGAGAAGTTCCTCACATGTATCAAAAGTTTGCAAGAAGTATAGAAAATTAGGTGATAATGTAGGTTCATCTAGCTTCGCTAGCATACAGAGAAGAGAACAATTACTAGTTCATCGATACATGAGACAGTGAGCAACACAGAAGAACCCTAAACAATGTGTAGAAACTCTTCAATTGCAATGGCATCGTTGACGGAAATTGTTGATGCTTTTAGTTGCTGGAGCATATCATTCCTTCTTGATGCTCCCGGCAATAGTTGGTCCCCTGACAAACCTCTAAAACTTCGAACCGTATCAATATGATATTCACTCATCTCCAAGGAACTGAAATGAACATGCACAGATTCACCTGCAAAGGTAAAAATGTCAAAACAGATTACGCAAATGAGTTTGCATTTCATTTTTGAAAAGGAACTCAAAGGATCCTCTCACCTTGTGACTTTGATGTGGCAGCAGATTAAGAAGGGTTATGTCCGAATTGCAATTTTTGGACATGAATGGGTGTGTCCGTATTGGCAGTTAAACACCAAGAGGCGTGTTCTATTTGCTTATATATATATTGGGCAATTCTGTTCAATAGATAGAACAATAGACTTCTCTTCATTTTCGTCTTCCTTAAGAGAAAAACGAGATAACCATTTTCTCAATTGTTTTGCAGAGAGTTTTAGGAGAAATACTGGAATTGTTATCTAGTATTCTCACAGTGACTTTGTTGTATCTTGAAGGGAATTTGTCAGTGACTTATAACAACTTCGTGGGGGCAAATTGATCCTAAAAGAGAGTGATTACACACCTCAAAGTCCGATTCCATTTCCTATGAACACATTTTTCCAAAATATGCAGTCTACAAGATTCTATGAAAGATGAGTTTACTCCAAAGACCTACACGTCAACAAAGAAGTGATTAATGAATAGACTTTGCTTATTTATGTGATTAATGAATCTCCAATAAAAGAAGCGATCATCGATATATCTATAACGAGTACTATGCATACGTGATTAGATGCTTTCCAAAAAACGGTACTTTAGTAATTTTATGAAAATGCATGACAATGGTAATTTTTAGAAATAGCAGTGCTCAAGAATTTCCACTTGCACACCACCCGCCTAGGTGGCGTTGCTGGAGCGCACACTCTTCCTCTCGCAAAAGGTTGAGTGTTCGAATTCCGGGCGCCGCAGGGTGACTTAACCGGTGGCACGTGTGTGGTGGCTAGCACGTGTCGCCCCCAGGGTTTACTCCCCGGCTGTCGGCGGTGCGGGGGTTCTCTGGGTTATCAAAAAAAAAAAAAAAGAATTTCCACTTGCGCCTGTAGAAAAATCCAATGCACACACAAGTCACATTATTCTGCTAAAGCATTCTCGGATACTTCCTGCCATGCAGTTCAAGCGTCGATACGTGTCCTCGAATTACTGCATGCTAGAATGCCGAATCCCGAAAGCTACACATCTTATTCACCCACCAGAGCAACAATGTAGCTGACTGAACATGGCTTTAGGAACAGACATCAATTCTTGCCGTTGGCTAATTTCGAAACGAATAAGAGAGAGAGACGTACAACCACTGCAATGAATAAGAGAGAGAGATGTACAACCACCGCAATGAATAAGAAAGCGAGAGAGACAGAGACGTACAACCACTGAAATGAATAAGAGAGAGAGATGTACAACCACCGCAATAGATAAAATTGATCACAAAGGACTGTCACAACATTATGAGGTAGAAGCAGTGGGGATCTCCAAAGCTTGAAAATCCGGAGCTGAGCACATCCAATGCTTATTTCGATAAGGTTTTTGTTAACACGGCGGCCTTTTTAAAACATCCAATTAAGAAAAACTTGTCATTCTCAATATAAGTGTCTCAAGGCACTCGCTAAAAAAACCATGGCCGATTTCTTTTTCGGCGATCACAATGTCGGTTTTGATCAAAGCGGAGTTGTATATATATACCTCTATTATAGAAGGAACAAAAACAAAATTAAATGCCCAAATCGTTTCCCTTCTTCCACAGGAAAAGATCGGAGAAATTTAATGGGTTTGTAATTGTAACTTCTACTAGGAACAATTTCTAAGGGGAGGTGTAGAATTCTCCTGGCGGTAAGATTAACGTTAATCATTTATATTCTGAGCCGCAGACATACCGGAAGCATTAAAACCTAGCTAGCATTTTCCCTCTAATATTCGCTGAGGGATTTAATAATCATATTTATTGACATAACTCTATTTATGCTCGTCTTATGGAATTGACTATTTCCATCGTATAATAACGAGTAATAATTATTTGACATGATTGATGGAAAATAGTTACTTATATCTATAATGGTATTAGGTTATATTACGTTTAATGAGCCAAATAGAGTTTTTACCAATGATAATATGACATGCGGCACCACATCACGAACATAGACATAGACACGTGTCGGCGACATGATGCAACCGCATGAACAACCATCGACAAATGACAGTTAAATTAATTATTCAACATTGGCGAAGCTGATCGCACCTATCTTTTTTCATGGGCGATTTTTTTTTTCTGGCAACATATGTTGCGGGAGCCGCCGCTGATGTAAATGTATATACATCTGCGTGTATTTGTTTTTGTTTTTGTTGGGGGGAGGGCATCCTTGCCTCGAAAAGTTGCTCCATGCGATCAACTTATGCTACAATCTCCACTGACGACCCGAAGTACCCCACATAAACAAAAAAAAATGCAGGAAGTGTGGAAAATTAGGTGATAATGTTGGTTCATCTAGCTTCGCTAGCACACAGTAAAGAGAACCACCACTGGCCCATCGACGCATGAGATAATGAGTAACATGGAAGGACCCTGAACAATGCGTAGAAGCTCTTCCAATTGCAATGGTATATCTAATCAAATTGTCGATGCTTTCGATTGCTGGAGCATATCGTTCCTTCTCGATGCTCCTGGCTATACTTGGTCCTCCGACAAACCTCTGAAACGTCATACCGTTGCAGGATGATAGACACTCATCTCCAATGAACTGAAATAAACATACATAGAGTTCATCTGCATAGGTAAAAAAAACGTGCAGAAAATGGTCACAGAAACGAGTTTGCATTTCATTTTTTAAAAGGAACTTAAAGGGTCCTCTCACCCTGTGACTTTGACGTTGCAGCAGATGAAGGCAGATTCTACTTCTCCAAAACAAAATCTGAAACCTTATATTGAAAGGTAAGTCCGTCAGTAACTTTTTGAGGCGACTCAGAAACATGGACATGGCCTTTCATGTTTCAGTGTTAGTATTTGACCCAAGTGATCCTGAAAGTAACATAATTTTAACTTCCGTTTTCGTCAGGGAAAGTGGCTGCCGTTCAAAATGCAGCATTTAATTAAAGCATCCATGCGGGAAAGTGGCTGCCGTTCAAAATGCAGCATTTAATTAAAGCATCCATGCAGTATTGGATGCGCAGCACGACCAATGAACAAGTAATATAAGAGTGGCTGCACAACTAAGATTACGAAGTTTGTCAATTTACTCCTTATAATGCAGCTACTTACAGTCGAATCTGTCTTGACCCATTTGCTTCCATCGCTAATTTCTTCCCTGTTGTTTTCTTCCTCTACTGATTTTGGCATTGGTTTATCGTCCAAGTAGCTCTTGACCAATGAAGCTCGAGATGCATTTTGGGGATAGATTTTCTTTTGAATTACTGTCCTTAAAGCTGTACCGTGAGAAAGAAGGATTAGCTATTTGACTTCATATACATTGACACTTTGTGCTGAGAATGAAACGGCACAAGAAAAACATTGACAGTAGAATGAGTACAAGAATAAACGAAGGTTATCACATTCTTATCTGATGGAATAAGACAAGGCTTTGAAAGAATCTCTAAGTATCACATCTAGAAGCCAACTTAAACGGCAAGTTAGACAACAATGAAATTGGACCTTGAGTAGGAGAGGCCATGTTTTGGTAGGTAAACGCCACACCATCTGGCGTGCAAAGTCGTGGTAAAGACTAAAGAGTGTTACAGCATCCATAATCCGTGGATTTCTAATGACCGTAAAGTTCAATTCATGGTTTTGATGCTGAAACGTTTAAGTATTGATTAAAGGACGGACCTTCTCCATCCTTGATTCTTGAAGTGTACCTCTCAAACTGGGTGCTGGCATAAATCCACTTCTGCTGACAGATTTCTTCTTTATAAGGAAAGATGACTTTTAACCGCTTGCCTTCTTGTCACCATTTGCGCACATTTCCTCGCATCTACGAAGTATCACACTGATGGTCCGCTCAATATCGATCTTGTCATCATCATAGTCATCTAATTCACTGTGAAGCGGACTGCTGATTCTGATGTCCTCCTCCAAGCTTGAGGGGCAGCTGAGGAATCTCTCGAGCCGGAGTCCATGATATGTTTGTCTGTTTCGCTGCTTGATTTAAGGGACAACAGCTTGGTTTGCTCTATCTGTAGATTTCCAACTTCCTCTGGAGTAAAATCCAACAAATCTTCAGGTGAAAATGATTTCTCTTGGCGATTGTGGTTTTCCCTGCAACCCTTGAAATCACTTCTCCCAAAAGTCCCAATTGCAAGTAATCCATCCGGCCAGTCCAGTGGTTCTAATTTCACCTGATCTGAACCGTTAAGGTTTAACAAGACATTAAATTCGCCAATGCAAGAGACGATATGAAGTTCATGTACATCTGCATCGATTTGGTATACTCTCAACAAAACTCGTGTTCTCCAGAAGTGGAATAAATACAAATTTTTTGAAATCCTCGAAAATATGAAGTATGTGGATTGGAAAAGTAGGTACCTTTTATAATGATACAAAAGCTGTAGGCTCCGGTAGACGCCTCGTTATTATAACAAGATCATGCAGACAAGTAAGGAAATGGTAAGCACGTTCACTGGCTTTTAAAGCCCCTGTTCACACTTCACAGCGCATTTACGTCAGCGAGAGTAGGGTACACATGGCCGGATGCTAATGTCGCACGAGCCGGAGGAGAGAAAAAGACCGATGAAAGTCCTTTGGTTCTATCCCAAGAAGAGTATGGTTCCATCTTAGCTTTCTCAGCTTTTGCGATGCACGCAATTAAGTTAAGAATTATCCATTAGAAAGACATGCGAAAATAGAGCTTACAGTTAAGGGTTGCTGAAATTGCATTGGCTTTACAAGTAGACTCTTCCTGTCTGACGTTGAGCCTGTTCTGCATCCAGCTGAGAGCTGCAATCAACCAAAACCAATGGCTAAAGTGAAAAGTCAAATAAGCAATGAATGCTTTTGGTGTAATTGTGTGTGAGAGAACAGAGTGTGATTTCGAAGAAAAATTCATCACCGCAACGGGTGTTTTTACCTTCATCTTGAGTCAGAGGATCATGGAGTTTCTGGGATGGAGGCACTTGAGGTGACTGAGTTATACATAGGATTAGGAAATGTGGTTCAAATGGCCGATGCAGGCGTTTAAAATCGGAAACAATGAGCTTAGGAAATGGAAGTTTCTTTGTTGGGATTTCTATGACCAGCTGAACTGCTTTTCTTGGTGATTCCAAGTACCTGAACACAGCCTCCTCTTGCCACTTGACTCTACCGAAAATAGATTGGATAAAAGCGCATGACTTGAGATGACACAATTGTGTGGATGCTTCATAGAGCTAAACAAGAAATATTTGTTTGTTAGTTGTTAAAATATGTCTCGAGTTTGAATTTGAAGTGAAAATTTGAATATTTCAAATTAGATATTTTGCGGACATCCGAAATCGAGTAAAGCAAAAGAGCGGGTGAATTTCTGGATTGGAGTTGGAGTCTGCGGCTTCAAATTGGAAAGTCCAAGTGGACTTTGATTTAGACAATGACTCGGTCAATGTGTCAGAGGAAAGAAAGAAAATAACAAAAAATAAGAAAAGGAAAGTCCAACTTTGGATGTTGTTGACCGAACTTCACGGTTTCTTATTCTGTGTTGAGATGGCCACGGTGCCTCCTTTCCTCAGTATATATTATATTGGATCGTGGGATTTGGTTCATAGTGCCATTGTTGATGAAGAAGTCTTGAAGTGCCGCGGTCGACATGAAGATGTTCGTGAGTGCTTGGCGGTAGGTGTTTCCGTGGATTCTCATTCGTGAATTACATTCAAGAAGAATTAGTGTTCAAGCGTAAATCTTGTGATAAGATTTGTGTATAATTCCTTTGCAAGATCGAGAGATTATTTCGTAAGGATTTGTGAGCTAAACATTACATGAGTTATCGGATGTAATTGGGACTTGAAAAACATTTAGAATGCTTGAGTGACTCGAGTGTGGTTGTAATCTCTGTTGTATCGCTTGATCTATAGTGGAATTTTTGCAAGATCGAGAGATTATTTTGTGAGGATTTGTGAGCTAAACATTACATGAGTTATCGGATGTAATTGGGACTTGAAAAACACTTAGAATGCTTGAGTGACTCGAGTGTGGTTGTAATATATGTTGTATCGCTTGATCTATAGTGGAATTTTTGCAAGATCGAGAGATTATTTCGTGAGGATTTGTGAGCTAAATATTACATGAGTTATCGGATGTAATTGAGACTTGAAAAACACTTAGAGTGCTTGAGTGACTCGAGTGTGGTTGTAATCTCTATTGTATCGCTTGATCTATAGTGGAATTTCGTGCTGCTCTCCTGTGGACATAGGTTACTAAGACCGAATCACGTAAATCTGGTGTCCGATTTATTTTATTGTTCAATCGCTTGGCTTCCGCAACATTAGTCGTGGGATGTGGAGCGTCAAAGCTCTCGTGCATGGACGGGAAGGATGACCACTCGCGTTAGAAACCAAGGATTGTCACTCCATAGATTTTAACAGTTTTTGACCAATGATTGGCCGTTAGCGATATGGTTTAGGATAACGGAAGAGAAACCAAAGGTTACAGTATCTTGCATTACTTCGTAAATCATTAGGCAAATGCCTTTGGCGGCCAGTGCAATTGTGTGACTCCAAGAAAGCGATTAGTCAGATGATAAAACAACGGAACATTGTGCCTCGCTATGTTATAAGCCTTGAATTTGCTTCCTAGCCGGCGTAATCCTCAGGAAGCAATGGTTGGATTGCAAGGAGAGGACCTGATGTGTGAACGTGAATGTCTAGCATTATTCAGACCAGCTGCTATTTCTCACGCACCTGCTCTCACCAATTTGCTTTTGTGGATTCTTATATATTGATAATTAAATACAACAATTTGCACTCCCAGTAAACTGTATTTTGACTGTCCCTCAATAACAGCCATTTCCTTTAGTTTTTGTAGAATGTCCAATTTTGTTAAGACAGACCAGGTAACTTGTTTTTGACAAGGTGAAACCTCAAATTAAGAAGCTTAGAGTTGAGAAGAATAACAGTGGTTGGAAACATAGCCATGACCAAGAAAGAGCGTGAAAAAAATGCTCAACAGGGAAGGCCATGGTAATAGTATTGACTGCTGAGTGATAGGTGGCTTCACAGACAGAATGGTGACAATTTTTTAAGGGACGAGGTGGAATGCTGCTTATTACCACTGTGCCGGTCACATTTCCACTTTCATTATGTATTCACTCCACCGTTACTTGCATTAGTCATCAAATCTATCAGCCTTCAAAGTAAACACGTCCAACATTAAGCCATCTCAGGTACAATCTACTTTAATGAAATTCTTCTCTCCCGCAATCAAAAGTGACTTCTCCAGTCACACATGCAGGGAGGAATAACTTCATTCCAAACATAATGTCCGCAATCCGCGTGTGGTCCACCTCTGCGAAACTATACATCACTGTTGACTATGATACACACAATGAAGAGAACAAAGTAACCCAATCACCAACATGACGTAACACAGATCCCTATACATACTGATCAATATTGCTAGACCATGAACAACAGTCACAGATGTCGAAACAACAACCGAAGCACCTGAAACAAGCGAGGCCGGTGCAGAGTTGCATAAGAACGACTGCACACCGGTCATTCGCATAGGAGAAAGTTTGGATGAAGCAGCACATGCAACGAATAGGATCCAGCAGCTTAATGGAACAGTTCGAAGCTGCCTTGACCAAGACATCCGCAGCATCGGACGGCTTTTCTTCGGGTCCTGGTGGACTGTTTGCAGCCACAGCCAAGTTACCGAATCCTTTACCCAAACTTCCCGAGCAAAACTATCCTCTGGCCCTTTGAAGTCCATCGTCTTGAAATTCACTTTTTCAGGCACCTAGTTTCAAAAATCAACGTCCACAGGTCGTACCAGGAAGGGAAATCTGCAGGAGCCATCGCCCGGGTGTGCCGGGACTCAGCCGGGAAGTTAATCGATGGAGCTGCGAGCTCGTTGAAGGCGAGATTGGCCCTCCATGCCGACACCCCCTAGCGGTGCTCGAAGCCTCAAAGTGGCTGAATGGTCGTCGGTCCGAACGTAAGCTTTGAGAAAGTGGAAGTGGAGTCTGACCGCTTGGGTTTTAGTCAGGACAGAATGCTTTGAAGGGACAGATCAAGCAGCATGTGGGGAAGGACGCTCGCCTATCTAGAGAGTTTGCTCATTAATACGGAAGGCCTCCGTTTGGCCCACTGCTCATGAGCCCAGGGCAAAGTTGCCGAATGGGTTATTAAAAGCCCAAAACCACCAAAAGCTCCCTCTCAACTGGGTTTGCCAGACGTCCCTAGCCCTTTGGGACCTTTCATGTTCTGAAGCCCACTTGGTGTATTTTTTTTTTTTATCTATCATATTCTAATACACTCAACTAACTCTCGAATTTTCGCCTTACCTCTTTGCAGAGCGTGGGAGTCGAAATCCATTTCTGAAACTAAATGTCTTTACCCCTAACCTCTTGAGAAGGTGGAGAATCGAACTCCCCACCTATCCCTTCCCAAATAGGAAAGGTAGCCACTGAGATGAATCACTTGGTGTATTTATTAGTTGCTTTTTGGTAAGTTGAATGAAGTGAATTATTACCGACCCAAAAAAAGAAAGAAAGAAAAGAATTAGAGCTTCAATCGGTATATGACTAATACTTGTGTCCATCCTCCTTGTCTCAGAAAGTATTTAATACCGATATTCATTGCTTCTCAGGGCATTATCTGCTTTCTATGATGGTCGGGATTGGTTCAACTTGCTGCAATAGAGGGTGATGGAACAAGGGTACTATTTCAACTGCAAAATGTTTGCATCGTGGACAGGTGTACTGAAGCCAGGTATCACGGTCAAGAAGATGGAATCCCATTCCAAGAAATCAAATTCCTTAAAGAGGGATCTCACTTATAGTTTTTTTTTTAAATTAATACCACTAAAAACTCTAAATTGATACGTCTGTAATAAATTTACTTCGAATTGATTTTTGGATCACCAAAAAACTCAAATTGATGCACCCATGATAAATTGAATTAATACCACGAAAAACTACAAATTGGTAAACCTATTAAAACTCCAAATTGGTACCCCGTCATTGTCATGTGCCATCCAACTGAACAATTTGACGGTAAAATTTAACGGAAACTAATTGAAGGTAAATTTGTTACAAATGTACCAATTTGAAGTTTTTGGTAAATAAAAAATTAATTTGGAGTAAATTTATCACATATCTCCTAGTTTAGAGTTTTTCGTTATATTAACTTTTTTTTTGCATCTATTATAAAAATGAAGGGAAATATCAACGTGAAAAGCGAAATGAAGTTAAAACAAGTACAAAAGGCAACAGACAAATAGTTTATCAATCCGACAGATACAAAATGGTCGACCAAAAAATTAGAATTAGAAATCCACAGATAGAGAATCGAGAAACGGATGTGAAGATTTCTCTACAATGTCCATGTCACTGTCCTCCCAAAGAAGTACATTTACAATTCACACAAGCATTTTCCCAAACACCTTATGTACAAGTCTGCATGCGCCCAATAAAGAGCCCAATAGAAATGAGCAAGAAATCTCGCAATCAACGAAGCAACTATCAAACATTAGGAAAAGGAAAGCTACAAAAGAAATAAAAACCGAAAGCACCTCCGCGGCGTAGCGTGAACGGTGAATTCCAGGGGGAGCCGCTGCCGCTGCCGCTGCAATACAGACGGTGAGCAAACAAGCAGAGCCAACAGGACCTTGAAGTCTTATGCGAGCGCAAGCTAGCGCGACGGCGGCTTCGAGCGGCGCGTCGGAGAGATGGAGAGAGATTTAGGGCTTCAGAGAGTGGACCGTCTGGTTCGCTTAGCGTCTGCATCCTGCGGTTGAAGAAAGAAGCGGAGGAACTGGCACTAACTCGAGAGCTGGGCTCAGTGAGCCAGCAGAACTCGTCTCGTCGCCACGACCACCGGTGGCGGTGGCGCAGCGGCGGGAACAAAGGGTAGCCGACGGATTGAGATGGAAAGATCCCGGCCGTTGGTAATGAGCCAAGTTTCACCGGTTGTCTACTTTCTCCTACGATCGGATGCCCGAACAACAAGAAAGTACATCCGGACACGCGCAAAATGAAGTATAAAATGACGGTGAGAAAATATTCGAGGGTGGTTTGCGAGCGCCACGTCAATGCTGACGTGGCGTGCGCTTATTTACTAATATCCAATGAGATCTTGACATGTGGATAGTGATCTGGAAATTAAAAAAGTTCTCTTTTTTCCTCTTCCATCTTCAACCTCCGCTCCGCTTTGGCTATCTCCAGATTCTCCACCGCCCAAGCCGCCGCCGCGGCCGCCACCATCATTAAGCCACCGGCCCACCGTGGCCGCCACGGTCCGCGGCAAAGCTGTTGAGCTCGTAGCCGGAAGCCATGGACGAGCCAAGACTCGAGATGCAGATGTGGAGATGCTGCAGCTCGTCGCCGGCTTGAGATGCAGAGCAGCGTCGCCATGGACGGCCTCTCGTCCACAGATCTGAGCGCCCACTTTCTCTGTCGTCCCAGCCGCTGAGCGGCAGATATAGAGACGCAGAGCAGTGGGCTCGCGGCCAAGGCTCCAGATCTGGAGCCATGGCCGTGAGCGACGACCGACCTCGCATCCACCCTCTCCGTCGTCCCGGCGGCTGAGCGACAGATTTGGAGACATCGACCTCCGCGTCTCCCCCTCCGTTGTCGCGGGTGAACAAACCGTCGTCTCTGGTGGCCTAAGGCTCCAGATCTGGTATACACGCTTTCAGTCCATGGATTCTCTGTTGGGTGATGGAAGGACAGAGATCTTCAGCCATGGCTTCTCGCTTCACCAAATCCAGTCCCTCGCCGCCAGATCTGGAAGTGGGGCACCGGGCGGAGGAGACGGCCAAAGTGGAGAGATGCGGCGCCAGTAACTCCGGCTCCGCCGGTGGCCATGGCGGAAGGAGGCGTGGGCTCGTCGTGAAGATGGAAGAGGAAGAAAAGAGAAATCTAGGTGGATTTGGGAGATTTTTAATTTATTTTTTTGATTTCATGTGTCAATTCGTAATTGGTTAATAATAAATAAGTGCACGCCACGTCAGTCGTTGACATGGCGCTTGCAAACTACTGAATAGTTCCTCAAAATGGTTGAGATAACGACACAAATGGTCTATACACTTTGACCTAATATGCAATATGATTCCGAAGTTTAGTCAAATGTTCAATGGGACCCTTGAATTTTTAATTTGTTCAATTTGATCCCTGGACTTTTGGTACATATTTAATGTAGTCCCTGAACTATATAAAAATATTCAATGTAATCCCTGATTTTAAATTAATAGAAGGATTATATTGAACATTTTCAGATAATTCAGGGATTAAATTAAATATGTACCAAAAGCTCAGAGACTATGTTGAACAAATTAAAAGTTAAAATATCACATTATACATTGAGCCAAAGTTCATGGACTATTTGTGTCATTTATCCTAAAATGTTTCACACATTTGCAAATCGACACCCGAGCCGCTAAAAAATGGACGTTCGACAAATTAAAAGCCAAATTTAAGGATGTTTTACGATGTTACCTTTCTTGTCACGATCGGACCGTTGCAAACCTTTTAAAACTATTGTAATTTTTTTTTGTTCTAAAACCGTCGTAATTTGAATACTTTAATAAACTAATACAAGTTAACAACATTAAATTTTTTGTTACCACAGGAGGTCGTAAACTTTTGGAAACCATCTAATTGAAAAAGATTCAAAATTATCCATATTTGTTCTTGGTTAGGACGGATTGTTGTAAGCCTTCCCAAAGCGTTTCGCACGTCGTAATTGGAAAAATAAAATGTGACGATATTTTTGTCCCTTTTTATAACGAAACATTGTAACATTTTGTAAATCATTGAAATTGAAAAAAAATTCCAAATTTAGAACGATTTTTGGTATTTGTCATGATTAAATATCGTAACTCTTTGAAAATCGTCGTAGTTGATAAATATTCAACTTTTATATGTTTTGTCCTTAGTTGTGACCGACCGTGACCGACCGTGGTAGAGTTTTGAAAACCACAAAATCCAAGTTTACTGCGTTTTAATTCTTGGACATGATGCCTCCTCGTCTAAAACACTTGTAATCCGTCATTAGTTTGAAAATATAGGCTCCGTTTGTTTTGTTAAAATAAATGATTTAAAAAATATTTTCCTCAAAATGATCATTTATATCTCTTACAAAAATAATAAATGAATGAACAATATTTTCATCATTTTTGGAAATATTTAGACTTAAATTGTTATAGAAAATGAAAGCATTTGTCATCGGCTAATTATTTTAAGAGTTATGAGTAGTTATTTTTAGGAAAATATTTTCCAAATCAATAATTTTTTGCGAAACAAATGGAGCCATAGTAAGTCTTTACAAATTGCCATCGTTCAAAATTACCCACAATCACATAAGGATGTTTTGTTCTTTATTACAATGGACTATCGTAGATCTTTGGAAATGGTCTTAATTTTTTCTGGGTAGAAAAATGGTCTTAATTTAAAATATTCAAATTTATGAAGTTTTGCTCTACGAATCATCGTTAACTCTTTTTAAATTGTCGTAATTGAAAAAATATCCAAAATTACAACGATTTGTTCTTAATTATGACAAATCTTCGTAAGCTTTTGTAAACCGGCATTATTAAAATTCCATTGTCTTAGTAGGATCTATAAGACCCCTGTTCGTTGTAGAGAATTTGAGAATGGAATCCAAGATCTAGCTCTTGGATACAAGTTAACACTATAAAAATTTGTAAACCGTCGATTTCGAATGAATCCAAAATTATGTCTGTTTAGCTCTTAGTTATTTGGTAGAGTTGGAAGAGTGAAGCCCAAGTCTGCAGGAAGACTCCCCCTAATTTGTTGGCTCCAACGTCGAGGTCACTTAGAGAAGAGAGATTGAGTATTCAACTTGGGATTGTACCAGATAATTGGTTCATTGCTGCAGAAAGTCATTGTAATTTCAGCAGGCTGCCTGGAACTGAGGGGGAGGTGTGTGGAGGAACTACCACCAAAGTTATTTAGAGGTATGCCCTCTCTAATGAAGGTAGGTTCCCAATGGAGGTAGGCACACTCCAATTGAGATCATTTGCATACAAAGAAAACCACCGTAGCTTCGATAATGAACCGACATCTATAGAAATTTCTCCAGTTCGTTGATTGTATTACATAAATGAGGTTGACAAGGTCAAAGCAAGCGAACAAGTTTTTGGGAATTTCACCGACCAATGAATTGTATCCTAGTCGTGAGAAACGTAGGAGGCGCAACCGCCTGACATGTTTGGGACCGAGGAGAGATCGACCGGGAGAGTCTTTGTGCTCCCAAGTTCAGTACCGGGAGAGAGAGTCCTTGTGCTCCCAATTTTGGAACTGGGATCCTTTGGTGCCCGTGACTGCATGTGCCCTCAGTTCACTGGCAAAATCTAATGCTATTACTCTCCAAGTTGAGCACATTAAAGGGATCTCCCATTATTCCAGCCTTAAATGCGAGCAACGTGAGTTTGTCAGTTTGTTTGTGGCAGAGCAGACTCGGTTAAAGCACAGTGCAAGAACTAAACAACCGAGAAGCAAGTTGCATAATAGCGACACTGCACTAACAAGTTTCATGACTAAAAGGGGAAGCGGGTATATATGGAAGCAAGGCGAGAAGAAACAAGATATGTATATCATAAGGATAATGACGTGTGCTGATTCAAGTTACGAAGAGAATGAACGAGGGGAGGGAGGGTTCTACTGTGACTACTGCACGGCGACACTAGCCCACACACTCATTTTTCCAATCCACATCTTCGAGGGCTTGTGTGGATGTGGCGAATGGGAATCACAAATCGGGGCCCAGGGCATTAACAAACGGGGAGGCAAAAGTGAGTATGTTCTGCAATGCAAGTCCAGCCACTCAATAGATGAATAGCAGACTGGATACTCTTCTGTTGCTCTCCTGAATGATGCACTACTTTTGATTACCACATCCCAGTCCACAGGAGTGCGGGCTTGATACAAGGAGGTGACACATAATTTCAGCTAAATCCGTTTGTTTAGCCACCTTAATGTTCCTCTCAACTGATCAATATATAGTTCAGCTGTTCTTGTCGTTGCTTTTGTGGTCCTTTTCATTTCTTTCAGGATAATCGCGCATTGAAAGTGGAAAGAAGCTGCTTCGGAAGAATGTGTCCATTCAGAACGAAGAAAAACGGTATTCAAAATTCTGTAACTTCTCCATTGCAAATAATCACTATTTATTTAGAGAAGTACGTTTAAGCATATTGGTGGGTAGTAATTTCTTGACGTAGTTAGTAATTTCTGCCTTTAAAAATTTACTTATTCATGTGATTAATGAATCCCATGTGAAATAAGTGACTAGCAATATGTTTACTATAAGTTTCATGCATATGTCATTAAGTGCTTTCCCATAAAAAAAAAGGGCGATTTAGTAACTTTACCATAATGCGGAAATAAAAGCAAGGACAGTAGTAAACTTCAGAAATATTAGTGCTGAATAATTTGCACTTGCACTCCCAGAAAAATCCAATACACTAGAGTTACACTATTCAACTAAAGCATACTTGGATAATTCGTACCACATTCATCAGACAGCTTATCAGTGTTCTTAAATCACCACATGCTAGAATGTTGAATCCAGAAGCTATGCATCCTTAAATTCACCCTCGAGAGCAACCGCATGGCCTATAGCTGACTAAAGCAACGGCGAGCCATTCCCACTCAATTTGCAGAAACCAAGCTTTATTTTGAATAAGATTTCCAATAACTAATCGATTGCAATTCCTCTTAATGAGTATCATACTAATGAAAAGAACAAAAAAAACAGAAACCAGACAATTTATGTTGGATTGAATTTAAAATACTATGGAACCAAAACAAAATTCTAAGCAAAGCAACAGTTCTCGAGAATGTGTGTGCACTCAAGACCTTGTGCTAGTTTAGTTGTGTATAGATACATATGGAGAATAATGATCAAGTATCATTTTGAGGTAAAAAGAATGATCCATCCTCTTCAGTTGTAGAATTTACCTGTCTGCTTCTGTTTGCTTAAACAACCATAAAGGTATAATAGCTAAACAGAAGCTGTTAGCCTGTTAGTAGTTCATCTTCTCCACGTAAACCCAGTGCAAAGAGTTTCTCCCTAATTTGTTGCAGCTGATTTGCAATTCCGCTGATGCTCATCCGTCTTCCGGGCACGCTGTGCGAACAAGCAACTCCAATATTGTACACCAAAACCAAACACTCTTGAAATATGCAGTCGCTTTCAAAAAGCCAATGCTGCGGACTACGGTGGCCTAATTGGCTCTCTCTTTCTTGAAGCAAAACACTGTCTGTAATTTTGAGTACTTGTCCGGGCAAAGCTTTTGCGACATAACTATGAAGAGTCAAATTGTCTTTGAATACGTCATTGGTGGGACTCAACCCTGTGAACATCTCCAGTAAGAGAATGCCGTAACTATAGACGTCCCCTTCTCTGGAAACCTCGTATCCCATTGCATATTCTGCCACACATTTAGATCATAGTGCAAGTCAAATTGAGTTGTGGATCATCAAATCACAAGGTAATGTGCCTAAGACTATAAGAGTTATCATTAGCTACCAAACTTCTAAGAGAGAGAGAGAGAGAGAGAGAGAGAGAGAGAGAGAGAGAGAGAGAGAGAGAGAGAGTACCTGGTGGAGCATAACCAATTGTCCCTCTCAGCCCCACTGAGCTCATACGATTAACTACAGTATCAAGGGATGATCCAAGAAGGAATTTCGCTAATCCAAAGTCACCAACATGTGCGACCATCTCCGCATCTAAGAGGATATTACTTGGCTTTAGATCACAATGAACAATGGGGATGTGGCATTGATGATGAAGATAATCCAGTGCAGAAGCAGCACCTATAGCAATGTTTATCCTCCGAATGAAATTCAACTTTTTCGGGAGCTCATTCCCATGAGATGTTGCGTTTGGGTGTAGCCATCGTTCCAGGCTTCCATTGTCCATGAATTGATAGACTAAGGCCTTAAAATCATTTCCTTGATAATCACTACCCGAGCAAACTGTCAGTATCTTCAAGAGATTTCGATGTTTGATGTTCTTTAATGCCTCGCACTCCACCATGAAACTCTTCAGTGCACCACAACGGACTAAATGAAGCACCTTCACGGCAACAACCGTTGCATCGTCCCTAAGTATCCCCCTATAAACAGAACCAAAGTTGCCAACACCGATCAAATTCGTTGAAGAAAAACCATCTGTTGCTTTTAGGAGTGCTCCATAGGACACCTTCGGACACGAATCATTTATTGAACTTGAAGCTGGTTCATTTACTTTCTTCTTAAACCCACAAAGATATAAAAAAGTCAGGATAAGAGCTATTCCAAGAACTCCGAAAATAATAGAAGCAGACAATATCGCTGTATTTATCTTTTTGTTCTTGGAGCTTTTGGTGATGCAGCTGGGGAGGTGAAATTCTGGCAGTCCACCGCAGAGCTCATTATTCCCAATAATAGAAGTACCAGTAACATTCTTAAAGACTCCTTCACGTGGTAGCATGCCTTCAAACTTATTGTACGATAAATTTAGAAGTTTCAAGAAGCGAAATACTGCTAAAAATTCTGGAATTTGACCTGACAAATTATTGCGTGAAAGATCTAGTTCTTCGATGCCTCCTAACGATCTGATTGATTGAGGAATGGACCCGTGGAAGAAGTTGCCCCCCATCCTCAATGATGTCAATTGAGTGCAATGACCTAAACTGATGGGGATTTCACCTACCAACAAATTGTTCGAGATGTCCAGCGCAGTCAAAGTTCTCAAGTTGCCGACTTCTATGGGTAGAACCCCAATCAGACGGTTATGAGACAAGTTCAGAATGATTGTTAATGATGAGAGACCTATGAGCTGCGGAGGAATGGCACCACTGAGATTGTTATTAGACAGAATAAGCTCATCAAGAGATCGGCAATTAGATAGATGGGGCGGAATTTGCCCTTGAAAGTTGTTCCCACCAAGATCTAGTTGGATTAACTTGGTTAGATTTCCCAAAGAAGATGGGATAGTGCCTCCCAACTTGTTATCACTTAAGTACAATTCCCTTACATCTTGTAGAGCCCCCAAATTTGAGGGGATAACACCTGACAACTGGTTATCATGCATATCTAATTCTTCCAGATTAACCAGATCACCAATTTCTTTTGGAATTTCACCGAATATACGATTCCCGTTTAACAAAAATGCTTTGATAGTGGTGGATAAATTACCTATGCATTTAGGTAACACCCCGCCAAACTTGTTCACCCCAATAGTCAAGTACTCTAATTGGGTGCTATTAGTTAACGAGCAAAGGAAACTCAAGTCTTCAGGTTTTCCACTTCCAAGTTGGTTAACACTGATTGTAAACCGACTAAGCCTATGCAGTTTTTCCAGAGAAGGCACATTTTCGGAAAATCTGTTATCAAAAAATAGAAGCCAAGCTACCTCTGTGCAATTCGATATCGACGGAGGAATTGGCCCCTCAAGTTGGTTCGTAAAAACGGAAAAAACATCAAGATTTGGGAGTTTGAGGCCTATGTCTGCAGGAAGAGTCCCCTGTATTCGGTTCTCTGAAACTTCAAACACAACGATTGAAGAGAGATTAAGTAGTGAAGATGGAATTGTACCTGACAATATGTTTCCTCTAAAGCTAATTATTCGCAAGTTTTTCAAGTGGCCTAGAACTTGGGGAATGCTCCCACCCAAGTTGTTACGGGCTAAAAAAAGTATCTCCAGTGAAGATAAGTTCCCGATGGACGAAGGCACACTTCCGGTTAGATTGTTCCCATCCAAAGCGAACCCTTGTAGCTTTGGCGTTGAACCGAGCTCTCTAGGAATTTCTCCGGTTAGTTCGTTGTTCCCAAGCCTGAGGATGATCAGGTCCGAGCAACCCGACAAGTTTTTGGGAATTTTGCCAACCAGTGAATTGTTGTATAATTGCAGGATACGCAGGCGGCGCAACCGGCCGAGTTGTGGAGGGATTTCTTGATTGAAGCTATTGTTTTGTAGCAACATCTCCCTTAAGAAGCTGAGATTTCCGATATGAGAAGAGATTGATCCGGAGAGTCCTTGTGATTGCAAATCCAAGACTGTGACTCTCTGGTGCCTGCGGCCACACGTAACACCATACCATTGGCAAAACCCAATGCTATTATTCCAAGAGTTGAGCACGCCAAAAGGATCTCCGGTTATGCCGGCCTTAAATGCGAGAAGCGCGAGTTTGTCGGTTTCATTGGCGGTGGAGGAGGCTTGGTGAAAGCACAGGGTAAGAACAAGACCAAGAAGCAAGTGACATGATTGAAACACTGCAAAACTCGTGCTTACGAATTTCATGACTCAAAGCACAAGAAAGCGGGTAGATATGAAAGCAAGGCGAGAAGTAACAAGAGGCGGGATCAGTGCTAGCGGAGATTTATAAGGGGGAGTCGTTTTATGTGGACAGCTTTTTGAAGCGCTGTTTTTCTTTTTCTTTTTTGTTCTTCTTTTTGTGAGTATCATCGGAGTGCTAGCGGAGTTCTTCTCTTCATTCGATTCTGGAAGGGACTTTTTGTCTGGTTACTTATGCCGTGGGAAAGCCGCTGTGATGATGTATACATATCTGCGTGTATTTCGGGGGCCGAAATTGCATGGCCCAATCACAATCCGTGGATCGGAGCCAATCACGGCTGGTCAGTTACGTGGGTTTCCTGCAGATCCCGCAAATTTGAATGGTTTTGATTGCATGTGGTCCACGGGCCATGGTCCATGCAAGTATTTCCTGGTACGTTGGGATGTTTCCTTCAAGTCAATCAGTGCAACGCCCACACCATTCCTTCATAGGGAGCTCAAACGGTCATGACTTTGATACTTCCCAGTCAACACTAAAAATTGCCTTGCAAATTACGCCCCAGCCGTGCGTAAAAATTGACCCTTGCATGAGATACTGCCTTGCCAATGAAAGTCTTGCTCCATTCACAGAAACACACAAGTTAAATGATAAAGTCGTCTCCCTTCTTGCACGGAAAAAGAACCGAGAAATTTAATAGGTTTGCAATTTGAATTTTTACTCTCAACAGTTTGCAACGGAGGTGTAGAATTCTTCTGGCGGTAAGATACAACTTTGAGCGTTTATATTTGAGAAAATTATCATTTCAATCCTAAACCTATTATATGCATTCTAATATAATCTCAAACCTTTGTTTAAATATAATCCTGAACTTTTCTGTGAAATTTCAATATAATATTTTCGATCAAGTTTAGTTTGAAATTGCTGACGTGGCATCTAGTCATCACTGGTCGTCCTACGAAGCACGACTGACAATCTGACATGGACAACTTTTCTCGAAACAACGCTATTTTAGCTTCAATTTCTAATTTTTTCTTTTTTCTTTTTTTTATTCTTTCCTTCTTTCCTACTGTTCATCTTCTTCCAAACTCTGGTTCTCAACAATGTTTCATGTACAGCTTAGCGGCATAAGAGTACCAATATAAACGTAATGAAAGTCCTTACTCGAGGGAGTTTGAGGCATCATAATTAAAATTTCTGCCGCATGCTCATAAGAGAAAAGCAATCTGACAGAATACAGATTGCAAAAGACTTATAGCCTTTCGCTTCAAAAATGTCAGTTGGGTGCTGACATGAGTCCCCTATAGCAACTCCGCAGGAAATTTAAGAATTTGTAAGATCTTCTTTCATCTATGAGTATGTATTCAAAATCAAAATGTGAATGAAGACAGGGGAAGACAGGTAAAGCGACAAGAGTGCTATGAGAAAATAAAACTTTCTCACTTTCACTTGCCTTCGGATTCATTTTTTCTAACGAAGAAAAGCATCTCAAACAAAATAAAATTCACATTAATTTATTTCTTCGGATTAAAAATTCCAATGGTCAAAAAACATCAAAATTCTAATTTCGAATAAAATGGTTGACCGGCGATTACTAGCATTTCTAGCTTCAATGCATTTATCAAATTCAAGATGGATTCAGCCGTGTGAAATGGCCATTGCACTAAGCGCCCAAGTATGGATGTTTTGTATAAATTGAACATTCATGATCCGTATGTGAATGAGCTAAATTACTTATTTCCTGGTTTATTAGTGAACTATCTATCCATGGAGTTTTTGGGACACTAGATTTTCGTCAATGTTTACGTTACTCAAGCTGACATTCATAATGCTCCTAATAAGCGGATATAGTTCAAAACATATATTTCAAAGAAATCGAGCAACTTCAAAATAGTTCTTACAGCATATCATATCATTAAATGAAGATGACGATGGAACATCGGCAGTGATCATCTTCAAAAGGTGAACGAAAATTGGGGAAGACATGCGCAGCGATAAGAATGCTATGACAAAGCACATTTCATATTCCTATGAATAGCTCGCTTTTTGTCTCCAAGCATACTTGCGCATTTCCGAACGCTATAAGCTTGTTTAGTCAAGATGCCGGCATACGTAACCCAGGTTCTTGGACACGTGTCTATACAAGTGCGTGTATCAAGGGATGGACGATGGATCCATCTAGATGGCTTTCCAGATGTTGACTTGAAGTCAACCAATGCTCGCTTTAATCCTCAACCACTAATATCAGAGCTTAAAATCCTAGTCGCAAACGTGGATTGAGGATTTTACACGGGTCAGAGCTTAAAATCCTAGTCCTCTCTCTGACCGGAAACAGGTCCGATCCTCAATGCAGCGGGCCGGTCCAGGCCCAAAAGTCCCTGCCTCATGGTAACGTTGACAACAATTTGGCCCATACTAGAGAAGTGATGTATGTGGCCCATGCTAATTTAATCGACTATCCATAGAGTGAGTGCCAGTTAATTACTACTGTATAGAAACAAATCTAACAAGGATTTCAGCTTTAAAAAAAAATTATGTAATGATTATGTCTGTCTTTCAGATATATCATAGTGACATAATATGTCAAAATGGACAAAATTGTAATTAAAAATAGTTAGGATACAATTCTCTAATTATCTTACTTACTAGCATCAAATTTAAATCTTACAATCATTCAAACTTTTTCCCTATATTAATTTTTATATTTGTCATTTATTATCATGTGATGCAATAAAATATATAAAATGCACACACGGCCATTGCTGTTTGGCCATGGACTAGGCCTGAGTACCTTGCGATATTACCAAGTAATGTTTGAATGAAATTACCAATATATTTTGGTAAATTGGTCTGAAAAGCATAATGATAGTGATCAAATTGGAGCTTTCATCTTATCGGCCGATCAGGCAGTCGGATGATGAATCAAGCTTGTATTGTCCACCTTATTGTACGTGTATAGTTCAGTGGAACAAGTTACTTAAAATTTAAAACTTATCATTTGTTCAATTAGCTACTTTAGTTTGAATTTTGTTGTATGGAGATTGTAGAGTTTGTACTGTTAGAGGATTATTTGTTTCTTTTTTATATTCTCCAGAATTATTTCCCCTGATTCTCTCTGGCCAAACAAAAAAAAAATTGCCCCCTTTCTCTAATTTCATCATTTCTCAATTTGAATTGCACCGGGATCTTTAGTAAAACTGCCATATGAAGAAAGCAACCAATCTTAATCGTTTATTAATGTAAATGGTTAATATCACGAAAAATCGCAAATTGATATATCTGTGATAAATTTACTTTAAACTAAATTTTTGACAACAAAAAACTTCAAACCGGTACACCTGTGATAAATTTACCCTAATTATATTGTCTGTTCCGAGAGGTTGAGATGCTATGGAACATCAATAATAAAAACCTGGATATATAAGAGAAAAAAAAAACAGAGAACAGATCTTGCGGGGCTCCACTACTCGGATCCATGAGTTCCGCTGGATCAAACAAGACGAGGTGCGAGTAAACGGAATTTCTTGGGATTTGCTCTCGGCTTTTGGGGGTCCCCATTTGACTCTTCATCTCAACTACACATAAAGAAAATGGGATGGTTGGCTTCGCTTAAGCTTAAAACGATTATAGTCTGGTTATGATATAATATGTCAAAATGGACAAAATTGCCTTTTCCAGATGGAAAAGGCACGTACAGGTGTATGAACAAACTCGAGTTAACTACAGATTATAGTCCGCTTATGCTGTTGGCGTTTGTTTGTAAAACAAACAAAAAAGGCTATTTCATTATCCCACGTAGTAAAGAAAGAAAAGTTTTGATTTATTTGTAAGTTAAAATATTACCTTTTAATGTAAATGGAGAAAAATGGATGAATGTGCTAGACCCTATAATATCTGCATACGGGTGCGTGTTAAAATGTGCACTTTGCGTACCGCAAACAAAGCCTCAATCAACAATTTATTTTTTATTTATTAAATTTCGAATTTATTATTATAAAATAACTATTTTTTTGTCTTATTGCAGCAGTGTGACTGTTCGCAATAGAATAACGATTATTTTTTAAAAAATTTAATTTCGAAATTTTATTTTCTGCCTGATGGTAATTAGACTCTCTTACAACCTTTGGAAGGTTGTGTTTGTTCGGACAAAACTGTTCATTTTAGGACACGGAAAGGTATGTCCAAAGTTGACAGTTTTCATGCTCAAAGAGTTCCGTCCAGATTGCAACTTTTCGAACATGAACGGTAGTGTCCGAATGGCGGTTTTCAGACACAAAGGGTTATGTCTGAATTGCAATTGTCGGACATGAATGGGTGTGTTCGTATTGGCAGTTAGACACCAAGAGCGTGTGTTATATATATGTATATATATATATATATATATATATATATATATATTGGGCAATTCTGTTCAATAGATAGAACAATAGACTTCTCTTCATTTTCGTCTTCCTTAAGAGAAAAACAAGATAGACATTTTCTCAATTGTTTTGTAGAGAGTTTTATGAGAAATACTAAAATTGTTATCCAGTGTTCTCACAGTGACTTTGTTGTATCTTGAAGGGAATTTGCCAGTGACCTATAGCAACTTCGTGGGGGCAAATTGATCCTAGAAGAGAGTGATTACAGGCCTCAAAGTCTGATTCCATTTCCTACAAACACATTTTTCCAAAATATGCGGTCTACAAGATTCTATGAAAGATGAGTTTACTCCAAAGACCTCCACGTCAACAAAGAAGTGATTAATGAATATACTTTGCTTATTTATGTGATTAATGAATCTCCAACAAAAAGAAGCGACCATCGATATATCTATAATGAGTACTATGCATATGTGATTAGGTGCTTTCCAAAAAAATGTACTTCAGTAATTTTATGAAAATGCATGACAATGGTAAACTTTAGAAATAGCAGTGCTCAAGAATTTCCACTTGCACCTGTAGAAAAATCCAATGCACACACAAGTCACATTATTCTACTAAAGCATTCTCGGATACTTCCTGCTATGCAGTTCAAGCGTCCATACGTGTCCTCGAATTACTGCATGCTAGAATGCCAAATCCGAAAGCTATACATCTTATTCACCCGCCAGAGCAACAATGTAGCTTAGGGGTGTGCAACCGGACCGGGTTTACCCGGAAACCGGACCAACCCACCCGAAAAACAGGTTCGGGAACCGGTTCTAATAAAAACCGGTCAGGGTACTGGTTCCATTTTTTGGGAACCGGTTAGAACCGGTCTGGTTTTCGGTTCCAAGTAAAAACCAACCCAAACCTGTTTTAGAACCGGTTTTGAGATAATGTACAAAAAAGTAAAAAGCCTATATCACGTTACCCTACTTCACCGGTTTTAGAACCGATTTCCGGTTTAATATTGGAATATGTTTCACAACTATGAGTGAAACAGCACGGCCCTCAAAGTCATCTAAATATTGTGTGATTCAGATGAGAAATATAGACATTTTTCTAATGAGAGCATATGCCTTATCACTAAGTTTCTTGATTTTTCTTTCAAGATATTTCATTCGGAAACAGAAGTGAGGAGTTATCTTATCATGGCGCAAAATAAAGAGCTAAACATGTTGAATAAATTCTCTGGAAATGTGACTCTTAAAGATTTATACGATTGAACTATGTCTTGTCACATAGTGCTTTTGGATTGTTGATTTTGATGGATTGTAATTTCAATTGCTCATTTTGGGGATTGTTACTTTTGGCGGATAGTGGTTTTTGTTATTCATCTTTTATTTTAAATTGTTTCATTGCTACCTATATTATTTTGCTAGAAAAAAATGAAACCGAAAAAAGGAACAAAAAAAATAGGTTCTCGGGTGGACCCTGAAACCGGATCGGAAAAACAAGGTTGGTTCCAAAACAGGATCTAGGAAAAACAGGGTTGGTTTTAAGTTCTAAAAATTGTGAACCGGTTATAACAGAGTTGGTTTCAGGTTTTAGGTCCGGACCCAATCTACTCTGGAACCGATCACCCCTAACGTAGCTGACTGAACATGGCTTTAGGAGCAGACATCAATTCTTGCCGTTGGCTTATTTCGAAACGAATAACAGAGAGAGACGTACAACCACTGCAATGAATAAGAGAGAGAGATGTACAACCACCGCAATGAATAAGAAAGCGAGAGAGAGAGAGAGAGACGTACAACCACTGAAATGAATAAGAGAGAGAGAGAGAGAGAGAGAGAGAGAGAGAGAGACGTACAACCACTGCAATAGATAAAATTGATCACAAAGGACTGTCACAACATTATGAGGTAGAAGCAGTGGGGATCTCCAAAGCTTGAAAATCCGGAGCTGAGCACATCCAATGCTTATTTCGATAAGGTTTTTGTTAACACGGCGGCGTTTTTAAAACATCCAATTAAGAAAAACTTGTCATTCTCAATATAAGTGTCTCAAGGCACTCGCTAAAAAAACCATGGCCGATTTTTTTTTCGGCGATCACAATGTCGGTTTTGATCAAAGCGGAGTTGTATATATATACCTCTATTATAGAAGGAACAAAAACAAAATTAAATGCCCAAATCGGTTCCCTTCTTCCACAGGAAAAGATCGGAGAAATTTAATGGGTTTGTAATTGTAACTTCTACTAGGAACAATTTCTAAGGGGAGGTATAGAATTCTCCTGGCGGTAAGATTAACGTTAATCATTTATATTTTGAGCCGCAGGCATACTGGAAGCATTAAAACCTAGCTAGCATTTTCCCTCTAATATTCGCTGAGGGATTTAATAATCATATTTATTGACATAACTCTATTTATGCTCGCCTTATGGAATTGACTATTTCCATCGTATAATAACGAGTAATAATTATTTGACACGATTGATGCAAAATACTTACTTATATCTATAATAGTATTAGGTTATATTACGTTTAACGAGCCAAATAGAGTTTTCACCAATGATAATATGACATGCAGCACCACATCACGAACATAGACATAGACACGTGTCGGCGACATGACGCAACCGCATGAACAACCATCGACAAATGACAGTTAAATTAATTATTCAACATTGGCGAAGCTGATCGCACCGATCTTTTTTCATGGGCGAATTTTTTTTTCTGGCAATGTATGTCACGGGAGCGGCCGCTGATGTAAATGTATATACATCTGCGTGTATTTGTTTTTGTTTTTGTTGGGGGGAGGACATCCTTGCCTCGAAAAGTTGCTCCATGTGATCAACTTATGCTACAATCTCCGCTGACGACCCGAAGTACCCCACATAAACAAAAAAAAATGCAGGAAGTGTGGAAAATTAGGTGATAATGTTGGTTCATCTATCTTCGCTAGCACACAGTAAAGAGAACCACCACTGGCCCATCGACGCATGAGATAACGAGTAACATGGAAGAACCCTGAACAATGCGTGGAAGCTCTTCCAATTGCAATGGTGTATCTAATCAAATTGTTGATGCTTTCGATTGCTGGAGCATATCGTTCCTTCTCGATGCTCCTGTCTGTACTTGGTCCTCCGACAAACCTCTGAAACTTCATACCGTTGCAGGATGATAGACACTCATCTCCAATGAACTGAAATAAACATACATAGAGTTCATCTGCATAGGTAAAAAAAATGTGCAGAAAATGGTCACAGAAACGAGTTTGCATTTCATTTTTTAAAAGGAACTTAAAGGGTCCTCTCACCTTGTGACTTTGACCTTGCAGCAGATTAAGGCAGATTCTACTTCTCCAAAACAAAATCTGAAACCTTATATTGAAAGGTAAGTCCGTCAGTAACTTTTTGAGGCGACTCAGAAACATGGACATGGCCTTTCATGTTTCAGTGTTAGTATTTGACCCAAGTGATCCTGAAAGTAACATAATTTTGACTTCCGTTTTCGTCAGGGAAAGTGGCTGCCGTTCAAAATGCAGCATTTAATTAAAGCATCCATGCAGTGTTGGATGCGCAGCACGACCAATGAACAAGTAATATAAGAGTGGCTGTACAACTAAGATTACGAAGTTTGTCAATTTACTCCTTATAATGCAACTACTTACAGTCGAATCTGTCTTGACCCATTTGCTTCCATCGCTAATTTCTTCCCTGTTGTTTTCTTCCTCTACTGATTTTGGCAATGGTTTATCGTCCAAGTAGCTCTTGACCAATGAAGCTCGAGATGCATTTTGGGGATAGATTTTCTTTTGAATTACTGTCCTTAAAGCTGTACCGTGAGAAAGAAGGATTAGCTATTTGACTTCATATACGTTGACACTTTGTGCTGAGAATGAAACGGCACAAGAAAAACATTGACAGTAGAGTGAGTACAAGAATAAACGAAGGTTATCGCATTCTTATCTGATGGGATAAGACAAGGCTTTGAAAGAATCGCTAAGTATCACATCTAGAAGCCAACTTAAACGGCAAGTTAGACAACAATGAAATTGGACCTTGAGTAGGAGAGGCTATGTTTTGGTAGGTAAACGCCACACCATCTGGCGTGCAAAGTTGTGGTAAAGACTAAAGAGTGTTACAGTATCCATAATCCGTGAATTTCTAATGACCGAAAAGTTCAATTCATGGTTTTGATGCCGAAACTTTTAAGTATTGATTAAAGGACGGACCTTCTCCATCCTTGATTCTTGAAGTGTACCTCTCAAACTGGGTGCTGGCATAAATCCACTTCTGCTGACAGATTTCTTCTTTATAAGGAAATATGACTTTTAACGGCTTGCCTTCTTGTTACTATTTGCGCACATTTCCTCGCATCTACGAAGTATCACACTGTGTTTCTCCGTAATTTAATCCGTAAGGAAACAAATACCGAAAATGAATCTTCGGCTTTTAATTGAAGGACGGGCTCTATGGTGATTTGACAGGAAATATCCAAGCGATCATAAAAATCAACGTGGAATTGTACAAACCTAAACCACACCGGAGTTTGACTCGACGGAAAAGTTTAGGAAGTACTATCGAAACAAACTTCGACGGAATTTGACTCGAGGACGAAGCTTGAAAGAGCGGCGGTACTACGCCGAGATTTGACTCGAAGACGAAGCACCAAGGATGAAGATTCATATCGGAGGACGACTCGGCGACGTGAATCTGAGCATTAGAACTACTCCTAAAGAATTAAAGCTTGTAAATTGCAGGAAAATAATGGCCTTGGCCAAATGTAAAGGTACGAGTGCAGGAAACGTAAAGATAAAAGAAAGATAAACTGATAAAGAACGTGAGTTCTGTTGTTGATTGGGGGGCCCCTACAATGTACAAACTTGAGATATTTATAATCTCGTACAAGCGTTTACAACTTTTAAATTTTAAATAAAAAGTAACTTCCTAACGGTGGTTATTATCTTCCTATTTTCTAGGCACTCTCCACGTTCAAATAACCACCCTTATTATCCATAAGCAGTTTTGTTATTGACACCTAACTATCGGTAAGTTGCTGATGCCAATCCTTTGTTCACCCACTATCGGTAAGTTGCGAACTATCGGTAAGTTACAGACGCCAAAGCTCCCGATGCGATTTTTTTCCACTTTTTGGTGTAAACATATGCCCCCTTAAAAGAATTGAATGATTTACCAATCATTCGATTCTTTTAACTAATGGCCTTCAGGTGCCCTGTAACTCTTCTGCTACTTGATAGAAGCCAAATCTGCCCCCTGGCATCGGTAACTTTTTTGCTACTTGACAAAAGCCGAATCCTCATATTTTGTCATTTGAAGAGCATACAAGTCGTTGACCATCCTGCCCCCTGATCCTTTCGCATCGGTTTTGAATTCACGAACATAGAAGGTGTAGAACTTAACTCAATATCATCTGCTGCTGCAATTTGTGGAGTCTCATTTGTTGGTTGGGCCAATTTTGTATCCTCCTTATAGAAGCCATTACGATTGAATTTTCGTCTCCAACTATTTTCTCTGCTCATCGGTAATTACTTCGGGATGTTGACACCTCCTTCTCGCTACTTGTCCCACCAATTATGCAGATGATAACCCAAAACACGACCAGGATGGTCAGGATCAAGTTGAGTACGTACCTTCATACTTCCTCGAATCAGCCACATTGGTCCTACTGGGCGTGCCAATTTGTTTCTCCGTAATTTAATCCGTAAGGAAACAAACACCGAAAATGGATCTTCGGCTTTTAATTGAAGGACGGGCTCTGTGGTGATTTGACAGGAAATATCCAAGCGATCATAAAAATCAACGTGGAATTGTACAAACCTAAACCACACCGGAGTTTGACTCGACGGAAAAGTTTAGGAAGTACTATCGAAACAAACTTCGACGGAATTTGACTCGAGGACGAAGCTTGAAAGAGCGGTGGTACTACGCCGGGATTTGACTCGACGACGAAGCACCAAGGATGAAGATTCATATCGAAGGACGACTCGGCGACGTGAATCTGAGCATTAGAACTACTCCTAAAGAATTAAAGCTTGTAAATTGCAGGAAAATAATGGCCTTGGCCAAATGTAAAGGTACGAGTGCAGGAAACGTAAAGATAAAAGAAAGATAAACTGATAAAGAACGTGAGTTCTGTTGTTGATTGGGGGGCCCCTACAATGTACAAACTTGAGATATTTATAATCTCGTACAAGCGTTTACAACTTTTAAATTTTAAATAAAAAGTAACTTCCTAACGGTGGTTATTATCTTCCTATTTTCTAGGCACTCTCCACGTTCAAATAACCACCCTTATCCATAAGCATTTTTGTTATTGACACCTAACTATCGGTAAGTTGCTGATGCCAATCCTTTGTTCACCCACTATCGGTAAGTTGCGAACTATTGGTAAGTTACCGACGCCAAAGCTCCCGATGCGATTTTTTTCCACTTTTTGGTGTAAACACACTGATGGTCCGCTCAATATCGATCTTGTCATCATCATAGTCATCTAATTCACTGTGAAGCGAACTGCTGATTCTGAGGTCCTCCTCCAAGCTTGAGGGGCAGCTGAGGAATCTCTCGAGCAGGAGTCCATGATATGTTTGTCTGTTTCGCTGCTTGATTTAAGGGACAACAGCTTGGTTTGCTCTATCTGTAGATTTCCAACTTCCTCTGGAGTAAAATCCAACAAATCTTCAGGTGAAAATGATTTCTCTTGGCGATTGTGGTTTTCCCTGCAACCCCTGAAATCACTTCTCCCAAAAGTCCCAATTGCAAGTAATCCATCTGGCCAGTCCGGTGGTTCTAATTTCACCTGATCTGAACCGTTAAGGTTTAACAAGACATTAAATTCGCCAATGCAAGAGACGATATGAAGTTCATGTACATCAGATCGATTTGGTATACTCTCAAGTCTCAACAAAACTCGTGTTCTCCAGAAGTGGAATAAATACAAATTTTTGGAAATCCTTGAAAAAATGAAGTATGTGGATTGGAAAAGTAGGTACCTTTTATAATGATACAAAAGCTGTAGGCTCCGGTAGACGCCTCGTTATTATAACAAGATCATGCAGACAAATAAGGAAATGGTAAGCACGTTCACTGGCTAAAGCCCCTGTTCACACTTCACAGCGCATTTACGTCAGCGAGCGTAGGGTACACATGGCCGGATGCTAATGTCGCCCGAGCCAGAGGAGAGAAAAAGACCGATGAAAGTCCTTTGGTTCTATCCCAAGAAGAGTATGGTTCCATCTTAGCTTTCTCAGCTTTTGCGATGCACGCAATTAAGTTAAGAATTATCCATAAGAAAGACATGCGAAAATAGAGCTTACAGTTAAGGGTTGCTGAAATTGCATTGGCTTTACAAGTAGACTCTTCGGGCGCGTTTGGTAACGCTTCCGTTTCTCTATTTTTCTGTTCTTCTGTTCTCTGGAACAAAAAAAGAACAGAAATCCGTTTGGTAACGCATTTTATTTTTCTATTTCCTGGAATAGAAAAGTGGCCAAGAAATAAATTTGGAGCAGAAATGAGAAGTAGAAAAAATCTACTTCTTTGTTCCCAGAAATAGAAATAGAAATAGAAAGGTCCGGTCCTCAAGCCGCGACCTCAGCTCCTCCTCCATCCTCCGTCGTCTGCAAACCGTCTAAAAGCACCGGTCCGGTCCATTCTCGGCGGAAATAATAAAAAAATTTAAAAAATTAATTAAATTAGAAAAAATTCCAAAAATTCATAAAAATCAAAAAAAATTCTGAGAAAATCCATAAAAATCAGAAAAACTCAAAAAACCCATAAAAATTTGCAAAATTCCGAAATTGAGAGTATTAAAAAAGATTCATAAAAAGCTTTCTAGAAAATAAAAAGACACAGATTTGAGGAAAGTAAAAAGTTTTAATAAACTTTTCCCCAAAAAAAATCAAAAATAAAAAATTCACATAATGGCTTAGAATAAATTAAAAAATTCCTAAAATTAATAAAAATTAGAAAAATTTCAGAAAAATCCCATAAAAAAATTAGAAAATTAAAAAATTCCCAAAATTCATATAAATCAGAAAAATTCTCATAAAATCCATAAAAATCAGAAAAACTCAGAAAACCTTTAAATATTTGCAAAATTCCGAAATTGAAAAAATTAAAAAATTTCATTAAAAATTTCGGAAAAATAAAAAGAAATAGATTTAGGGAAAGTAACAAATTTTAATAAATTTTACACCAAAAAATATATAAAAAATTCACATAATGGTTTAGAATACCTGTGGTCACCCACTTTAAGTGAAATTTAAATTTTTGAGGTGCTCAAGCGGTATTTTTGAAGATTCCTTAGTTTAGGGATTAAAAGGGGTTTTAAATCCCTAAAAAGGATTAGACAAACCAATAAACCATGCTTATTGATTTTTTTCACTTATAACTTGTACTTATAGTTAAATAAAAGATATAGATTTGAATGCAAAAAATTGGGAATAGAAATTTTATACAGTTACCAAACGCATTTATGTTCTTTTTCTATTCCAGGAATAGAAATTTTGTGCAGTTACCAAACGCATTATTTTGCTCAGAAACTCTTCCAGGAAATAGAAATAGAAAAAATTATTTCTGAAAAGAAATTATTCCCAGAAATAGAAACGTTACCAAATGCGCCCTTCCTGTCTGACGTTGAGCCTGTTCTGCATCCAGCTGAGAGCTGCAATCAACCAAAACCAATGGCTAAAGTGAAAAGTCAAATAAGCAATGAATGCTTTTGGTGTAATTGTGTGTGAGAGAACAGAGTGTGATTTCGAAGAAAAATTCATCACCGCAACGGGTGTTTTTACCTTCATCTTGAGTCAGAGGATCATGGAGTTTCTGGGATGGAGGCACTTGAGGTGACTGAGTTATACATAGGATTAGGAAATGTGGTTCAAATGGCCGATGCAGGCGTTTAAAATCGGAAACAATGAGCTTAGGAAATGGAAGTTTCTTTGTTGGGATTTCTATGACCAGCTGAACTGCTTTTCTTGGTGATTCCAAGTACCTGAACACAGCCTCCTCTTGCCACTTGACTCTACCGAAAATAGATTGGATAAAAGCGCATGACTTGAGATGACACAATTGTGTGGATGCTTCATAGAGCTAAACAAGAAATATTTGTTTGTTAGTTGTTAAAATATGTCTCGAGTTTGAATTTGAAGTGAAAATTTGAATATTTCAAATTAGATATTTTGCGGACATCCGAAATCGAGTAAAGCAAAAGAGCGGGTGAATTTCTGGATTGGAGTTGGAGTCTGCGGCTTCAAATTGGAAAGTCCAAGTGGACTTTGATTTAGACAATGACTCGGTCAATGTGTCAGAGGAAAGAAAGAAAATAACAAAAAATAAGAAAAGGAAAGTCCAACTTTGGATGTTGTTGACCGAACTTCACGGTTTCTTATTCTGTGTTGAGATGGCCACGGTGCCTCCTTTCCTCAGTATATATTATATTGGATCGTGGGATTTGGTTCATAGTGCCATTGTTGATGAAGAAGTCTTGAAGTGCCGCGGTCGACATGAAGATGTTCGTGAGTGCTTGGCGGTAGGTGTTTCCGTGGATTCTCATTCGTGAATTACATTCAAGAAGAATTAGTGTTCAAGCGTAAATCTTGTGATAAGATTTGTGTATAATTCCTTTGCAAGATCGAGAGATTATTTCGTAAGGATTTGTGAGCTAAACATTACATGAGTTATCGGATGTAATTGGGACTTGAAAAACATTTAGAATGCTTGAGTGACTCGAGTGTGGTTGTAATCTCTGTTGTATCGCTTGATCTATAGTGGAATTTTTGCAAGATCGAGAGATTATTTTGTGAGGATTTGTGAGCTAAACATTACATGAGTTATCGGATGTAATTGGGACTTGAAAAACACTTAGAATGCTTGAGTGACTCGAGTGTGGTTGTAATATCTGTTGTATCGCTTGATCTATAGTGGAATTTTTGCAAGATCGAGAGATTATTTCGTGAGGATTTGTGAGCTAAATATTACATGAGTTATCGGATGTAATTGAGACTTGAAAAACACTTAGAGTGCTTGAGTGACTCGAGTGTGGTTGTAATCTCTATTGTATCGCTTGATCTATAGTGGAATTTCGTGCTGCTCTCCTGTGGACATAGGTTACTAAGACCGAATCACGTAAATCTGGTGTCCGATTTATTTTATTGTTCAATCGCTTGGCTTCCGCAACATTAGTCGTGGGATGTGGAGCGTCAAAGCTCTCGTGCATGGACGGGAAGGATGACCACTCGCGTTAGAAACCAAGGATTGTCACTCCATAGATTTTAACAGTTTTTGACCAATGATTGGCCGTTAGCGATATGGTTTAGGATAACGGAAGAGAAACCAAAGGTTACAGTATCTTGCATTACTTCGTAAATCATTAGGCAAATGCCTTTGGCGGCCAGTGCAATTGTGTGACTCCAAGAAAGCGATTAGTCAGATGATAAAACAACGGAACATTGTGCCTCGCTATGTTATAAGCCTTGAATTTGCTTCCTAGCCGGCGTAATCCTCAGGAAGCAATGGTTGGATTGCAAGGAGAGGACCTGATGTGTGAACGTGAATGTCTAGCATTATTCAGACCAGCTGCTATTTCTCACGCACCTGCTCTCACCAATTTGCTTTTGTGGATTCTTATATATTGATAATTAAATACAACAATTTGCACTCCCAGTAAACTGTATTTTGACTGTCCCTCAATAACAGCCATTTCCTTTAGTTTTTGTAGAATGTCCAATTTTGTTAAGACAGACCAGGTAACTTGTTTTTGACAAGGTGAAACCTCAAATTAAGAAGCTTAGAGTTGAGAAGAATAACAGTGGTTGGAAACATAGCCATGACCAAGAAAGAGCGTGAAAAAAATGCTCAACAGGGAAGGCCATGGTAATAGTATTGACTGCTGAGTGATAGGTGGCTTCACAGACAGAATGGTGACAATTTTTTAAGGGACGAGGTGGAATGCTGCTTATTACCACTGTGCCGGTCACATTTCCACTTTCATTATGTATTCACTCCACCGTTACTTGCATTAGTCATCAAATCTATCAGCCTTCAAAGTAAACACGTCCAACATTAAGCCATCTCAGGTACAATCTACTTTAATGAAATTCTTCTCTCCCGCAATCAAAAGTGACTTCTCCAGTCACACATGCTGGGAGGGAAAACTTCATTCCAAACATAATGTCCGCAATCCGCGTGTGGTCCACCTCTGCGAAACTATACATCACTGTTGACTATGATACACACAATGAAGAGAACAGAGTAACCCAATCACCAACATGACGTAACACAGATCCCTATACATACTGGTCGATATTGCTAGAGCAATGAACAACAGTCACAGATGTCGAAACAACAACCGAAGCACCTGAAACAAGCGAGGCCGGTGCAGAGTTGCATAAGAACGACTGCACACCGGTCATTCGCATAGGAGAAAGTTTGGATGAAGCAGCACATGCAACGAATAGGATCCAGCAGCTTAATGCAACAGTTCGAAGCTGCCTTGACCAAGACATCCGCAGCATCGGACGGCTTTTCTTCGGGTCCTGGTGGACTGTTTCCAGCCACAGTCAAGTTACCGAACCCGTTGCCCAAACTTCCCGAGCAAAACTATCCTCTGGCCGTTTGAAGTCCATCGTCCTGAAATTCACTTTTTCAGGCACCTAGTTTCAAAAATCAACGTCCACGAGTCGTACCAGGAAGGGAAATCTGCAGGAGCCATCGCCCGGGTGTGCCGGGACTCAGCCGGGAAGTTAATCGATGGAGCTGCGAGCTCGTTGAAAGCGAGATTGGCCCTCCACGCCGACACCCCCTAGCGGTGCTCGAAGCCTCGAAGTGGCTGAATGGTCGTCGGTCCGAACGTAAGCTTTGAGAAAGTGGAAGTGGAGTCTGACCGCTTGGGTTTTAGTCAGGACAGAATGCTTTGAAGGGAAAGATCAAGCAGCATGTGGGGAAGTACGCTCGCCTATCTAGAGAGTTTGCTCATTAATACGGAAGGCCTCCGTTTGGCCCACTGCTCACGAGCCCAGAGCAAAGTTGCCGAATGGGTTATTAAAAGCCCAAAACCACCAAAAGCTCCCTCTCAACTGGGTTTGCCAGACGTCCTTAGCCCTTTGGGACCTTTCATGTTCTGAAGCCCGCTTGGTGTATTTTTTTTTTATCTATCATACTCTAACAAACTCAACTCACTCTCAAATTTTGGCCTTACCTCTTTGCAGAGCGTGGGAGTCGAAACCCATATCTGAAACTAAATGTCTTTACCCCTAACCTCTTGAGAAGGTGGGGAATCGAATTCCCTACCTATCCCTTCCCAAATAGGAAAGGTAGCCACTGAGACGAATCACTTGGTGTATTTATTAGTTGCTTTTTGGTAAATTGAATGAAGTGAATTATTACCGACCCAAAAAAAGAAAGAAAGAAAAGAATTAGAGCTTCAATCGGTATATGATTAATACCTGTGTCCATCCTCCTTGTCTCAGAAAGTATTTAATACCGATATTCATTGCTTCTCAGGGAATTATCTGCTTTCTATGATGGTCGGGATTGGTTCAACTTGCTATTGGTTCAACTTGCTGCAATAGAGGGTGATGGAACAAGGGTACTATTTCAACTGCAAAATGTTTGCATCCTCGACAGGTTTACTGCAGCCAAGTATCACGGTCAAGAAGATGGAATCCCATTCCAAGCAATCAAATTCCTTAAAGAGGGATCTCACTTATAATTTTTTGTTTATTAATACCGCCAAAAATTTCAAATTGGTATATCTATGAAAAATTTACCTTGAACTAATTTTTGGATCACCAAAAATCTCAAATTGGTACACCTGTGACAAATTGAATTAATATCACGAAAAACTACAAATTGATAAACCTATTAAAACCCCAAACTGGTATTCCCGTCATTGTCATGTGTCATCCAACTCAGCAATTTGACTGTAAAATTTAACGGAAACTAATTGAAGGTAAATTTGTTATAAATGTATCAGTTTGGAGTTTTTGGTAGTTAAAAGATTAATTTGAAGTATATTTATCACACGTCTTCTAGTTTAGAGTTTTTCGTGGTATTAATCTTTTTTTTTGCATCTATTATAACAATGAAGGGAAATATCAACGTGAAAAGCAAAATGAAGTTAAAACAAGTACAAAAGGCAACAAACTAATAGTTTATCAATCCGACAGATACAAAATGGTCGACCAAAAAATTAGAATTAGAAATCCACAGATAGAGAATCGAGAGGGATGTGAAGATTTCTCTACAATGTCCATGTCACTGTCCTCCCAAAGAAGTACATTTACAATTCACACAAGCATTTTCCCAAACACCTTATGTGCAAGTCTGCATGCGCCCAATGAAGAGCCCAATCAAGCCTCTCGCGCCGGCTGCGCCCAATAGAAATGAGCAAGAAATCTCGCAATCAACGAAGCAACTATCAAACATCAGGAAAAGGAAAGCTACAAAAGAAATAAAAACCGAAAGCACCTCCGCGGCGTAGCGTGAACGGTGAATTCCAGGGGGAGCCGCTGCCGCTGCCGCTGCAATACAGACGGTGAGCAAACAAGCAGAGCCAACAGGACCTTGAAGTCTTATGCGAGCGCAAGCTAGCGCGACGGCGGCTTCGAGCGGCGCGTCGGAGAGATGGAGAGAGATTTAGGGTTTCAGAGAGTGGACCGTCTGGTTCGCTTAGCGTCTGCATCCTGCGGTTGAAGAAAGAAGCGGAGGAACTGGCACTAACTCGAGAGCTGGGCTCAGTGAGCCAGCAGAACTCGTCTCGTCGCCACGACCACCGGTGGCGGTGGCGGTGGCGCAGCGGCGGGAACAAAGGGTAGCCGACGGATTGAGATGGAAAGATCCCGGCCGTTGGTAATGAGCCAAGTTTCACCGGTTGTCTACTTTCTCCTACGATCGGATGCCCGAACAACAAGAAAGTACATCCGGACACGCGCAAAATGAAGTATAAAATGACGGTGAGAAAATATTCGAGGGTGGTTTGCGAGCGCCACGTCAATGCTGACGTGGCGTGCGCTTATTTACTAATATCCAATGAGATCTTGACATGTGGATAGTGATCTGGAAATTAAAAAAGTTCTCTTTTTTCCTCTTCCATCTTCAACCTCCGCTCCGCTTTGGTTATCTCCAGATTCTCCACCGCCCAAGCCGCCGCCGCGGCCGCCACCATCATTAAGCCACCGGCCCACCGTGGCCGCCACGGTCCGCGGCAAAGCTGTTGAGCTCGTAGCCGGAAGCCATGGACGAGCCAAGACTCGAGATGCAGATGTGGAGATGCTGCAGCTCGTCACCGGCTTGAGATGCAGAGCAGCGTCGCCATGGACGGCCTCTCGTCCACAGATCTGAGCGCCCACTTTCTCTGTCGTCCCAGCCGCTGAGCGGCAGATATAGAGACGCAGAGCAGTGGGCTCGCGGCCAAGGCTCCAGATCTGGAGCCATGGCCGTGAGCGACGACCGACCTCGCATCCACCCTCTCCGTCGTCCCGGCGGCTGAGCGACAGATTTGGAGACATCGACCTCCGCGTCTCCCCCTCCGTTGTCGCGGGTGAACAAACCGTCGTCTCTGGTGGCCTAAGGCTCCAGATCTGGTATACACGCTTTCAGTCCATGGATTCTCTGTTGGGTGATGGAAGGACAGAGATCTTCAGCCATGGCTTCTCGCTTCACCAAATCCAGTCCCTCGCCGCCAGATCTGGAAGTGGGGCACCGGGCGGAGGAGACGGCCAAAGTGGAGAGATGCGGCGCCAGTAACTCCGGCTCCGCCGGTGGCCATGGCGGAAGGAGGCGTGGGCTCGTCGTGAAGATGGAAGAGGAAGAAAAGAGAAATCTAGGTGGATTTGGGAGATTTTTAATTTATTTTTTTGATTCCATGTGTCAATTCGTAATTGATTAATAATAAATAAGCGCATGCCACGTCAGCCGTTGACGTGGTGCTTGCAAACCACTGAATAGTTCCTC
Source organism: Syzygium jambos (assembly GCA_031216235.1). NCBI lineage: Eukaryota > Viridiplantae > Streptophyta > Magnoliopsida > Myrtales > Myrtaceae > Syzygium > Syzygium jambos. The sequence goes on from CM062225.1 coordinate 25,926,995, forward strand.
AAAATGGTTGAGATAACGACAGAAATGATCTATATACTTTGACCCAATATGTAATATGATCCCGAAATTTAGTTTAATATTCAATGAGGTTCCTGAATTTTTAATTTGTTCAATTTGGTCTCTGGACTTTTGGTACATATTCAATGTAGTCCCTGAATTATATAAAAATATTTAACGTAATCCATGATCTTGAATTAATGGAAGAATTATATTGAATATTTTCATATAATTCAAGGATTAAATTAAATATGTACCAAAATTTCAGAGACTATATTAAACAAATTAAAAGTTAAAATATCATATTATACATTGAGCCAAAGTTCATGGACTATTTGTGTCATTTACTCTAAAATGTTTCACACATTTGCAAATCGACACCCGAGCTGCTAAAAAATGGATGTTCGACAAATTAAAAGTCAAATTTAAGGATGTTTTACGATGTTATCTTTCTTGTTACGATTGGACCGATGCAAACCTTTTAAACTATTGTAATTTTTTTTTGTTCTAAAACCGTCGTTATTTGAATACTTTAATAAACTAATTCAAGTTCACAACATTAAATTTTTTGTTACCACGGGAGGTCATAAACTTTTGGAAACCATCTAATTGAAAACGATTCAAAATTTTCCATATTTGTCTTTGGTTACGATGGATTGTTGTAAGCCTTCACAGGGCATTTTGCTCGTCGTAATAGAAAAATAAAATGTGACGATATTTTTGTCCTTTTTTATAACGAACCATTGTAACATTTTGTAAATCATTGAAATTGAAAAAAAATTCCAAATTTAGAACGATTTTTGGTATTTGTCATGATTAAATATTGTAACTCTTTGAAAATCATCGTAGTTGATAAATATTCAACTTTTATATGTTTTGTAATTAGTTGTGACTGATCGTGGTAGACTTTTGAAAACCACAAAATCCAAGTTTACTACGTTTTTATTCTTGGACATGATGCCTCCTTGTCTTAAACATTTGTAATCCATCATTAGTTTGAAAATATAGGCTCCGTTTGTTTTGTTCAAAATGAATGATTTAAAAAATATTTTCCTCAAAATGATCATTTATATCTCTTACAAAAATAATAAATGAATGAACAATATTTTCATCATTTTCGGAAATATTTAGACTTAAATTGTTATAGATAATGAAAGCACTTGTCATCGGCTAATTATTTTAAGAGTTATGAGTAATCATTTTTAGAAAAATATTTTTCAAATCAATAATTTTTTGCAAAACAAACAGAGGGATAGTAAGTCTTTGTAAATTGCCATCGTTCAAAATTACCCACATAAGGATGTTTTGTTCTTTATTACAATGGACTATCGTAGATCTTTGGAAATCGTCTTAACTTTTTTTGGATAGAAAAATGGTCTTAATTTAAAATATTCAAATTTATGAGGTTTTGCTCTACAAATCATCATTAACTCTTTTTAAATTGTCGTAATTGAAAAAATATCCAAAATTACAACGTTTTGTTCTTAGTTATGACAAATCTTCGTAAACTTTTGCAAACCGTCATTTTTAAAATTCCATTGTCTTAGTAGGATCTATAAGACCCCTGTTCGTTGTAAAGAATTCGAGAATGGAATCCAAGATTTAGCTTTTGGATACAACTTGACACTATAAAAATTTGTAAACCGTCGATTTCGAATGAATCCAAATTTATGGCGATTTAGCTCTTGGTTATTTGGGAGATTTGGAAGCGTGAAGCCCAAGTCTGCTGGAAGACTCCCTCGTGAATGGTTGGCTCCAACGTCGAGGTCGCTTAGAGGAGAGATTGAGTATTCAACTTGGGATTGTACCAGATAATTGGTTCATTGCTGCAGAAAATTATTGTAATTTCAGCAGGCTGCCTGGAACTTGGGGGGGGGGGGAAGTCATTGTAATTTCGGCAGGCTGCCTTGAAGGTGTGTGGAGGAACTACCACCAAAGTTATTTAGAGGTATGCCCTCTCTAATGAAGGTAGGTTCCCAATGGAGGTAGGCACACTCCAATTGAGATCATCTGCATACAAAGAAAACCACCGTAGCTTCGCTAATGAACCGACGTCTATAGAAATTCCTCCAGTTCGTTGATTGCATTACATAAATGAGGTTGACAAGGTCAAAGCAAGCGAACAAGTTTTTGGGAATTTCACCGACCAATGAATTGTATCCTAGTCATGAGAAACGTAGGAGGCGCAACCGCCTGACATGTTTGGGACCAAGGAGAGATCGACCGGGAGAGTCTTTGTGCTCCCATGTTCAGTACCGGGAGAGAGTCCTTGTGCTCCCAATTTAGGAACTGGGATCCTTTGGTGCCCGTGACTGCATGTGCCCTCAGTTCACTGGCAAAATCTAATGCTATTGTTCCCCAAGTTGAGCACATTAAAGGGATCTCCCATTATTCCAGCCTTTAATGCGAGCAGCACGAGTCTGTAAGTTTATTTGTGGCAGAGTAGGCTTGGTTAAAGCACAGTGCAAGAACAAAACAACCGAGAAGCAAGTAGCATAATAGTGACTCTGCACTTACAAGTTTCATGACTCAAAGGGGAAGCGTATATATATGGAATCAAGGCGAGAAGAAACAAGATATGTATATCATAAGGATAATGACGTGTGCTGATTCAAGTTATGAAGAGAATTTAGGGGGGGGGGGGGTGTCCACCTGTGACCAGTGCACGGCGACACCGGCCCACACACTTATTTTTCCAATCCACTTCTTCGAGGGCTTGTGTGGATGTGGCGAATGGGAATCACAAAACGGGGCCCCGGGCATTAACAACCGGGGAGGCAAAAGTGATTATGTTCTGCAATGCAAGTCCAGCCACTCAATAGATGAATAGAAGACTGGATACTCTTCTGTTGCTCTCCTGAATGGTGCACTACTTTTGATTACCACATCGCAGCCCACAGGAGTGCGGGCTTGATACAAGGAGATGACACATAATTTCGGTAAAATCCTTTTGTTTAGCCACCTTAATGTTCCTCTCAACTGATCAATATATAGTTCAGCTGTTCTTGCCGTTGCTTTTGTGGTCCTTTTCATTTCTTTCAGGATAATCGCGCATTGAAGGTGGAAAGAAGCTGCTTCGGAAGAATGTGTCCATTCAGAACGAAGAAAAACAGTATTCAAAATTCTGTAACTTCTCCATTGCAAATAATCACTATTTATTTAGAGAAGTACGTTTAAGCATATTGGTGGTTAGTAATTTCTTGACCTAGTTAGTAATTTCTGCCTTTAAAAATTTACTTATTCATGTGATTAATGAATCCCCTGTGAAATAAGTGACTATCAATATGTTTATTAATAGTTTCATGCATATGTCATTAAGTGCTTTCCCATTAAAAAAAAAGGGCTATTTAGTAACTTTACCATAATGCGGAAATAAAAGCAAGGACAGTAGTCCTTACCAAAAAAAAAAGCAAGGACAGTAGTAAACTTCAGAAATATTAGTGCTGCATAATTTGCACTTGCACTCCCAGAAAAATCCAATACACTAGAGTTACACTATTCAACTAAAGCATACTTGGATAATTCGTACCACATTTCATCAAACAATTTATAAGTGTTCTTAAATCACCACTTGCTAGAATGCTGAATCCAGAAGCTATGCATCCTTAAATTCACCCTCCAGAGCAACCGTATGGCCTATAGCTGACTAAAGCAACGGTGAGCCATTCCCACTCAATCTGCAGAAACCAAGCTTTATTTTGAATAAGATTTCCAATAACTAATCGATTGCAATTCCTCTTAATGAGTATCATACTAATGAAAAGAAAAAAAAAAACAGAAACCAGACAATTTATGTTGGATTCAATTTAAAATACTGTGGAACCAAAACAAAGTTCTAAGCAAAGCAACAGTTCTCGAGAATGTGTGTGCACTCTAGGCCTTGTGCTAGTTTAGTTATGTATAGATACAGATGGAGAATAATGATCAAGTATCATTTTGAGGTAAAAAGAATGATCCATCCTCTTCAGTTGTAGAATTTACCTGTCCGCTTCTGTTTGCTTAAACAACCATAAAGGTATAACAGCTAAACAGAAGCTGTTAGTAGTTCATCTTCTTCATGTAAACCCAGTGCAAAGAGTTTCTCCGTAATCTGTTGCAGCTGATTTGCAATTTCGCTGATGCTCATCCGTCTTCCGGGCACGCTGTGCGAACAAGCAACTCCAATATTGTACACCAAAACCAAACACTCTTGAAATATGCGGTCGCTTTCGAAAAGCCAATGCTGGGGACTATGGTGGCCTAATTGGCTCTCTCTTTCTTGAAGCAAAACACTGTCTGTAATTTCGAGTACTTGTCCGGGCAAAGCTTTTGCGACAAAACTATGAAGAGTCAAATTGTCTTTGAATACATCATCGGTGGGACTCAACCCTGTGAACATCTCTAGTAAGAGAATGCCGTAACTATAGACGTCCCCTTCTCTGGAAACCTCGCATCCCATTGCATATTCAGCCACACATTTAGATCATAGTGCAAGTCAAATTGAGTTGTGGATCATCAAATCATAAGGTAATGTGCCCAAGACTATAAGAATTATCATTAACTACCAAACTTCTGAGAGAGAGAGAGAGAGAGAGAGAGAGAGAGAGAGAGAGAGAGAGAGAGAGAGAGAGAGAGAGAGAGAGAGAGAGAGAGAGAGAGAGAGAGAGAGAGAGAGAGAGAGAGTACCTGGTGGAGCATAACCAATTGTCCCTCTCAGCCCCACTGAGCTCATACGATTAACTACAGTATCAAGGGATGATCCAAGAAGGAATTTCGCTAATCCAAAGTCACCAACATGTGCGACAATCTCCGCATCTAAGAGAATATTACTTGGCTTTAGATCACAATGAACAATAGGGATGTGGCATTGATGATGAAGATAATCCAATGCAGAAGCAACATCTATAGCAATGTTTATCCTCCGAATCAAATTCAACTTTTTCGGGAGCTCATTCCCATGAGATGTTGCGTTTGGGTGTAGCCATCGTTCCAGGCTTCCATTGTCCATGAATTGATAGACTAAAGCCTTAAAATCATTTCCTTGATAATCACTACCCGAGCAAACTGTCAGTATCTTCAAGAGATTTCGATGTTTGATGTTCTTTAATGCCTCGCACTCCACCATGAAGCTCTTCAGTGCACCACAACGGACTAAATGAAGCACCTTCACAGCAACAACAGTTGCATCGTCCTCGAGTATCCCCCTATAAACAGAACCAAAGCTGCCAACACCGATCAAATTCGTTGAAGAAAAACCATCTGTTGCTTTTAGGAGTGCTCCATAGGACACCTTCGGACGTGAATCATTTATTGAACTTGAAGCCGGTTCATTTACTTTCTTCTTCAATCCACGAAGATATAAAAAAGTTAGGATAAGAGCTATTCCAATAACTCCGAAAATAATAGAAGCATACAACATTGCTGTTTTTATCTTTCTGTTCTTGGAGCTTTTGGTGATGCAGTTGGGGAGGTGAAATTCTGGCAGTCCGCCGCAGAGCTCATTATTCCCAATAATAGAAGTACCGGTAACATTCTTAAAGACTCCTTCACGTGGTAGCATGCCTTCAAACTTATTGTATGATAAATTCAGAAGTTTCAAGGAGCGAAATACTGTTAAAAATTCTGGAATTTGACCTGACAAATTATTGCGTGAAAGATCTAGTTCTTCGATGCCTCGTAACGATATGATTGATTGAGGAATGGACCCATGGAAGAAGTTGCCCCCCATCCTCAATGATGTCAATTGAGTGCAATGACCTAAACTGATGGGGATTTCACCTACCAACAAATTGTTCGAGATGTCCAGCGTAGTCAAAGTTCTAAGGTTGCCGACTTCTGTGGGTAGAACCCCAATCAGATGATTATGAGACAAGTTCAGAATAATTGTTAATGATGAGAGACCTATGAGTTGCGGAGGAATGGCACCACTGAGATTGTTATTAGACAGAATAAGCACATCAAGAGATCGGCAATTAGATAGATGGGGCGGAATTTGCCCTTGAAAGTTGTTCCCACCAAGATCTAGTTTGATTAACTTGGTTAGATTTCCCAAAGAAGATGGGATAGTGCCGCCCAGGTTGTTATCACTTAAGTACAAGACACTTACATCTTGTAGGGCCCCCAAATTTGAGGGGATAACACCTGATAACCGGTTATCATTCATATATAATACTTCCAGATTAACCAGATCCCCGATTTCTTGTAGAATTTCACCGGATATATGATTCCCGTTTAACAAAAGTACTTTGATAGTGGTGGATAAATTACCTATGCATTTAGGTAACACCCCGCCAAACTCGTTCGCGTCAATAGTCAAGTACTCTAATCGGGTGCTATTAGTTAACGAGCAAAGGAAGCTCAAGTCTTCAGGTTTTCCACTTCCAAGTTGGTTATAACTGATTGTAAACCGACTAAGCCTATGCAGTTTTTCCAAAGAAGGCACTTTTTCGGAAAATCTGTTATTAGAAAATTGAAGCCAATCTAGCTTTGTGCAATTCGATATCCACGGAGGAATTGGCCCCCTAAGTTGGTTCAAAGAAACTGCAAAAATTTCAAGATCTGGGAGTTTGAGGCCTATGTCTGCAGGAAGAGTCCCCTCTATTCGGTTCTCTAAAACTTCAAACGCAACGATCGAAGAGAGATTAAGTAGTGAAGATGGAATTGTACCTGACAATCTGTTTCCTCCAAAGCTAATCATTCGCAAGTTTTTCAGGTGGCCTAGAACTTGGGGAATGCTCCCGCCCAAGTTGTTATGGGTTAAATAAAGTATCTCCAGTGAAGATAAGTTCCCAATGGACGAAGGCACACTTCCGGTTAGATTGTTCCCATGCAAAGCGAACTCTTGTAGCTTCGGCATTGAACCGAGCTCTCCAAGAATATCTCCGGTCAGTTTGTTGTTCGCAAGCCAGAGGACGACTAGTTCTGAGCAACCCGACATGTTTTTGGGAATTTCGCCAACCAATGAATTGTTGTCCAATCGTAGGATATGCAGACGGCGCAACCGGCCGAGTTGTGGAGGGATTTCTTGATTGAAGCTATTGTTTTGTAGCGACATCTCCCTTAAGAAGCTGAGATTTCCGATATGAGAAGAGATTGATCCGGAGAGTCCTTGTGATTGCAAATCCAAGACCGTGACTCTTTGGTGCCTGCGGCCACACGTAACACCATACCATTGGAAAAATCCAATGCTATTGTTCCATGAGTTGAGCACGCCAAAAGGATCTCCAGTTATGCCGGCCTTAAATGCGAGAAGCGCGAGTCTGTCTGTTTCATTGGCGGTGGAGGAGGCTTGGTGAAAGCACAGGGTAAGAACAAGACCAAGAAGCAAGTGACATGATTGAAACACTGCAAAACTCATGCTTACGAATTTCATGACTCAAAGCACAAGAAAGCAGGGCAGATATGAAAGCAAGGCGAGAAGTAACAAGAGGCAGGATCAATGCTAGCGGAAACTGTGACGAGATTTATAAGGAGGAGTCGTTTTATGTGGACAGCTTTTTGAAGCGCTGTGTATCTTTTTCTTTTTTGTTCTTCTTTTCGTGAGTATCATCAGAGTGCTATGTAAAAAGAAAAAGAAGAAAGAGTATCTCCCAGTCAATAATGAGTATCTTCGCATTAAAATGCAACTAGTGGCTCTCTCTCTCTCTTAGGAAAAGCGGTCACTATAGTCAATGAATTTTGTCCATTTAGTACTTTTGGACCATTATTGGTTTCCATAGAATTATTTGAAAGGAAATATGGTTGTCATTGTCGGTGGACAACAATTCGGACTACTTTTCATCAAGTTGGAAGACTTTTCATTTGAAACCTGAAGGGACTTTTTGTCCGGTTATAATTATTTGAAAGGAAATATTATTGTTGTCATTACGCCCGGGCCGTGTGTAAAAATTGACCCTTGCGTGAGATACCGTCTTGCCAATGAAACTCTTGCTCCATTCACAGAAACACACAAGTTAAATGATAGAGTCGTCTCCCTTCTTGCACGGAAAAAGAACCGAGAAATTTAATAAAATTACAATCTGAATTTTTACTCTCAACAGTTTGCAACGGAAGTGTAGAACTCTTGTGGCGGTAAGATACAACTTTAAGCATTTATATTTGAGAAAATTATCATTTCAATCCTAAATTTATTGTACGCATTCTAATATAATCTCAAATCTTTGTTTAAATATAATCTTAAATCTTTACGTGAAATTATAATATAATATTTTTTATTAATTTTAGTTTGAAATTACTGACGTGACATCTAGTCATCACTGATCATCCTACGAAGTACGACTGGCGATTTGACATGAATAACTTTTCTCGAAACTACGCCATTTTAGCTTCAATTTCTAATTTTTTTTCTTTTTTTTATTGTTTCCTTCTTTCCCACTGTTCATCTTCTTCCAAACTCTGGTTCTCAACAGTGTTTCAGGTACAGCTTAGCGGCATAAGAGTACCAATATAAACATAATGAAAGTCCTTGCTTGAAGGAGTTTGAGGCATCATAATTAAAATTTCTGCCGCATGCTCATAAGGGAAAAGCAATCTGTCATAATGTAGATTGTAAAAGACTTATAGCCTTTCACTTCAAAAATGTCAGTTGGGTGCTGACATGAGTCCCCTCTAGCAACTCCGCAGGAAATTTAATAATTTGTAAATCTTCATTCATCTATGAGTATGTATTCAAAAATAAAAGGTGAATGAAGACAGGGGAAGACAGGTAAAGCGACAAGAGTGCTATGAGAAAGCATATGTGATATTCCTATCAATTGCTCAGTTTCTGTCTCCAAGCATAATTGCGCATTTCCGAATGCTAAAAGCATGATTAGTCAAGATGTTAGGCATGCATAGCACAAGTTCTTTGAACTGTGTCTGGGCAAGTGCGTGTGGGCAAGTGCGTGTAACAAGGGATGGATGATGGATCCATCTAGATGGCTTTTCGGATGTTGACTTGAAGTCAACCAATGCCCACAAAGTCCTAAGGTCCCCCTAATTTGGAAGATAAACAGAAGACTGATGATCAAGCGTGATTGATTAGATGGTCATTGTTATTAATAAATATCACTTGACTGACAGCTCAATCAGTCATAATGCAACTAGTGGAAAGGAAAAGAGAAAGATTATCTTCCCATTAAAACGCAACTAGTGGTACACTTTTTCTTTTAGCTCCAGCCCCACCCACCCACCCCCTACCAACTTTGGAAAATAATCCAAAGACTGATGAATCAAGCGTGATTGATTAGATGGTCATTGTCATTAAGAAATATAACTCGATTAACAACAGCTTAATCAGTTAAAATCATTTCATAGTTGATTGATAAACCTGTTCATCAGTGACAACCAACGTTGTGAGGCATGTATGTGTGTATTAATAGCTCATTATATTTGAATGTGAATAGAAATTCTTCAAGAGGAAAATTAACTTTCGGCCTATTAATAGTTGATAATTTCTTCACGTGATTAACAAGTTTCATATGAAAATTAGGTTTGTGTTTATACTGAGTGGTGAACTTAAGGTGCTGGTCCGGCAAAAGAGAATTATACTTTGTCTTTTAACACAACAACTTTTCACCGTTGAAAGTAGGTGTGTGCATAGCAATTTGTCTGGTTACAATTGATGAATACACATCCGCATGTATTTCGGGGGCCGAAATTGCATGGCCCAATCACAATCCGTGGATCGGAGCCAATCACCGCTGGTCGGTTACGTGGGTTTCCCACAGATCCCACAAATTTCAATGGTTATGATTGCCCGTGATCCATGGGCCATGGTCCATGCAAATATTTCCCGGTACGTTGGGCTGGAAATTTACAAGAAGGTGGACTGTCGGGATGTTTCCTTCAAGTCAATCAGTGCAATGCCCACACCATTACTTCATAGGAAGCTCAAATGGTCATGACGTTCACCATGGATGAAGTTAAAACTACTGTTTCCTAGCTTGGAGCAGCAAAAGCGCCGGGCCGTGATGGTCTCAATGGTCAATTTTACCAACACTATTGGGAAACTCTTAAACAGAAGATTTTTGACGAGGTAGAGGAATTCTTTGCTTCAGGGAGGATGCAGCCAGGCTTAAACGAGACATACTTATCCCTTGTGCCAAAAGTTCAAAACCCAGAAAAGTTAGACCACTTCAGACCCATCGGCCTCTGCAACTTTTCCTTTAAGATAATTTCAAAAATCTTGGTAAACAGATTAAAACCATGGCTTCTAGTCTTGATTAAGGAGGAGCAAAGTGCCTTTGTGGGTGGTCGATTAATCCAAGATAATATAATGATTGTCCAAGAGACCCTTCACCAGCTAAGGATTCAGAAGAGGAAAAAACGATTTCAGGCGGTTCTTAAGTTAGACATGAGGAAAGCCTATGACCAAATTGAGTGGGACTTCTTGGAAGCAAGTCTAATGAAAATGGGGTTTGATGAGATGTGGGTGAATTGGATAATGCAATGCATGACAACAACATCTCTTAATGTAAAGTTCAATAGTGAACCCCTTAATTTCTTCCAACCCACAAGGGGAATTAGGCAAGGGGATCCCCTTTCCCCTTATCTATTCATACTAGTTGCTAACTCCCTGTCTATCCTGATGTTAAAAGCGATAGAAGATGAAAGTATTAAAGGGATAAGGCTGAATAGCAGTTGCCCAACATTATCCCACTTGCTATTTGCTGATGATTCTATTTTTTCCCTAGATGGATCAGTGTTGGAATGCCAAAACTTGGCGAATATCTTGAATCAATATTGCTATGCAACTGGACAGGAGATTAATCCGAACAAATTGGGGATTTTCTTTAATGCTGGCTGTCCGCAAAGGCTGAGAAGCAACTTGGCGGAAGCCCTACAAGTCCCGGAAATTGCAAAAACAGGGAAATACCTTGGAATCCCCTATGACTGGGGAGCGTCCAAGAAGCACATGTTTGCTTGGATACTGGCTAGGGTAAATTCTAAATTAGAAGGATGGAAGGAAAATCTCATGTCAAGAGTGGCAAAGAAACTCCTCATTAAAGCTGTGGTTCAAGTCTTACCTCAATACGCCATGTTGATCTTTAAAATTTTAGCTTCAATATGTCATGCCATTGAACAGAAAATAGCTCAATTTTAGTGGAGAAGTAACAGCTCAAAATCTAGGCTACATTGGAAGAGGTGGGACGTGCTAAAAACAAGGAAAGATGACGGGGGCTTGGGGTTTAGAGACCTAATGTCCTTCAACAAGGCCATGCTTGGAAAGCAAGCTTGGAGATTAACCCAACAACCCGCGACATTATGGAGTAAACTCTTTAAGGGTCTTTATTTCCCTCGGAGGAACTTCATGCAGGTAGTAAAGGGCTTTCAACCTTCTTAGGGATGGCAGAGCCTTATTATAGGCAGAGATGCAATTGCTGATTCCGTTATGTGGTCGGTGGGTACAGGAGAACGTATCCAAATCAGAGAAGATAAATGGTTAAAGAGGGGTATCATAGGAGGACCAACGAACAAGCATGACCTTAAAATTGTTTGTGAGCTGTTGAACATAGAGGGAAATGCATGGAATGAACAGGTGCTTCAGGGACTCTTTGGTGACCAAATAGCAAATGAAATACTAACAATCCCTCTGAGAACTGATGTTTTAGAAGACAAAATTGTGTGGACAGGAACTTAATCAGGTGATTTTTCAGTGAAAAGTGCCTACCATGTCATTAGAACAGAAGCCTCAAAACCGAATAGCAATCAAATATCAACCTCTTTTCAGCCCCCACGGAAGTTATGGAACAGAATTTGGCATATGTTATCCCACCCAAAAATTAAATCTTTTGTCTGGAGTTTATGTCAAAATGCCCTTCCGACTAAGGACAACCTGTTTGGTAGAAGAATCATATTTGATCCATTATGCCCAATCTGTCGAAGCCTCCCAACGACTAGTGAGCATTTGTTTTTGCTTTGCCCTTGGACGAAGCCTATCTGGGAGAACCCAGCCTTGCAAATCAATTTTCAAAGCCAAGATTTGACCAGTGTAGAAGAGTGGCTGTTGAGTTTTGTAAGAAATCAAGGAAATTCACCGAAATTTGAACTGGTCTCAGGAGTCCTATGGCTTATCCGGAAGACAGGAAACAACACTGTATTCCGAGGTCTCCGACCAGAATCATCTAATATTGTCCAATCTGCCCAAACTCTACTTGAAAATTATGCAAAATGGAATGACATGGGAAATTTAACAAGGAATCAATGTGACAACCCTTGAGCTCCCAGTACGACGGATCAAGCATGGAAACCACCGATGAAGGACGCTTTAAAAGTAAATATTGATGGAGCTTACTCTCCCGGCTCAAACGAAGGCGTTGTAGCTTGCATTGTGCGCAATACTGCCGGGTCCCTAATTGATGGATTTGCTAGATCGGTGAGGGTTGTATCGGCATATCAGGCGGAAACTTTAACTCTTGTCCACGCATTGCGCTTTCTCTCTCCTCGAAAAAGTTTTAAGCTGGAGCTCAACTTTGACTGCTTGAGTTTAATCTCCTCTTTGAAGTCAGTTGATCAGCAAGGGTGGGCAGAGCGAGCACTAATCATCGAAGCTTCTCATATGTTGTCTTGCTTTTCGGATATTAAAGTCGAGTTTTGTAATAGGGAGCAAATAGAGCTGTGGATTGGGTTGCCAAAGCCCAACATACGTATTCTCTCCCTTTGAATTGGATAGCCACTCCCTCCGGAACTTTTTTGGACCTACTATGTTTAGATGACCCTGCTATGGGCTTTGTTTCTTAAGTTATCAATAATAATACTTTGTGTTTCTAGATTAAAAAAAAATGGTCATGACTTTGATACTTCCCAGTCAACACTAAAAATTGCCTCGTAAATTACGCCCGAGCCGTGTGTAAAAATTGACCCTTGCATGAGATACTGTCTTGCCAATGAAACTCTTGCTCCATTCACAGAAACACACAAGTTAAATGATAAAGTCGTCTCCCTTCTTGCACGGAAAAAGAACCGAGAAATTTAATAGGTTTGCAATTTGAATTTTTACTCTCAACAGTTTGCAACGGAGGTGTAGAATTCTTGTGGTGGTAAGATACAACTTTGAGCGTTTATATTTGAGAAAATTATCATTTCAATCCTAAATTTATTGTACGCATTCTAATATAATCTCAAACCTTTGTTTAAATATAATCTTAAATCTTTACGTGAAATTATAATATAATATTTTCTATTAATTTTAGTTTGAAATTACTGACGTGACATCTAGTCATCACTGATCATCCTACGAAGTACGACTGGCGATTTGACATGAATAACTTTTCTCGAAACTACGCCATTTTAGCTTCAATTTCTAATTTTTTTTCTTTTTTTTATTGTTTCCTTCTTTCCCACTGTTCATCTTCTTCCAAACTCTGGTTCTCAACAGTGTTTCAGGTACAGCTTAGCGGCATAAGAGTACCAATATAAACATAATGAGAGTCCTTGCTTGAAGGAGTTTGAGGCATCATAATTAAAATTTCTGCCGCATGCTCATAAGGGAAAAGCAATCTGTCATAATGTAGATTGTAAAAGACTTATAGCCTTTCACTTCAAAAATGTCAGTTGGGTGCTGACATGAGTCCCCTCTAGCAACTCCGCAGGAAATTTAATAATTTGTAAATCTTCATTCATCTATGAGTATGTATTCAAAAATAAAAGGTGAATGAAGACAGGGGAAGACAGGTAAAGCGACAAGAGTGCTATGAGAAAGCATATGTGATATTCCTATCAATTGCTCAGTTTCTGTCTCCAAGCATAATTGCGCATTTCCGAATGCTAAAAGCATGATTAGTCAAGATGTTAGGCATGCATAGCACAAGTTCTTTGAACTGTGTCTGGGCAAGTGCGTGTGGGCAAGTGCGTGTAACAAGGGATGGATGATGGATCCATCTAGATGGCTTTTCGGATGTTGACTTGAAGTCAACCAATGCCCACAAAGTCCTAAGGTCCCCCTAATTTGGAAGATAAACAGAAGACTGATGATCAAGCGTGATTGATTAGATGGTCATTGTTATTAATAAATATCACTTGACTGACAGCTCAATCAGTCATAATGCAACTAGTGGAAAGGAAAAGAGAAAGATTATCTTCCCATTAAAACGCAACTAGTGGTACACTTTTCTTTTAGCTCCAGCCCCACCCACCCACCCAACCCCTACCAACTTTGGAAAATAATCCAAAGATTGATGAATCAAGCGTGATTGATTAGATGATCATTGTCATTAATAAATATAACTCCATTAACAACAGCTTAATCAGTTAAAATCATTTCATAGTTGATTGATAAACCTGTTCATCAGTGACAATCAACGTTGTGAGGCATGTATGTGTGTATTAATAGCTCATTATATTTGAATGTGAATAGAAATTCTTCAAGAGGAAAATTAACTTTCGGCCAATTAATAGTTGATAATTTCTTCACGTGATTAACAAGTTTCATATGAAAATTAGGTTTGTGTTTATACTGAGTGGTGAACTTAAGGTGCTGGTCCGGCAAAAGAGAATTATACTTTGTCTTTTAACACAGCAACTTTTCACCACGGAAAGTAGGTGTGTGCATATCAATAACTACTACTTATGTTGTAATGAAAAGAAACTTTGCTTTCAAACTCATTAAATTTAGTAACTTTTTCATGCTAATGGTCACTATTTATTTAGAGAAGTAAGTTAAAGCATATTGGTGGCTAGTGATTTCTTGATATAGTTAATGATTTCTACATTTGAAAGTTGCTATATCCATGTGATTAACAAATCCCCTTGTTGAAGAAGTGACTATCAATATATCCATAATAAATTTTAAGCATATGTCATTAGGTGCTTTCCCATAAAAAAAAGGGTGATTTAGTAACTTTACAAAAATCCCAAAATAAAAGTAATGATAGTAGGAAACTTCAGAGAGAGCAGTGCTGAAAATTTTGCACTTGCACCCCCAGGAAAATCCAATAGACACAAGTTACATTATTCTGCTAAAGTATTCTCGGATATTTCTGCTATGCACACCAAATGTCGATATGTGTGCTCAAATTACCACATGCTAAAATGCTGAATCCGAAAGCTCTAAATCCTTATTAACCCTTTCAAGCAACGGTCTTACTTGTCCCTGACTGAACATAGCTTTAGGAACAGAGATCAAATCTTGGCATTTAATTAGTTCAAAACAAAGCAACGGCGAGTCATTCCTGGTCAATCTGCAGAAACCAAGGTTTCCTTTGAGTAAGATTTCCATCCTTTCAATAAGATTTCCAGTAGCTAATTGAATGCAATTCGTCTTCCTGAGCATCTAACAAATGATAAGAAGAGAATAATGCAATTCGTCTTAATGAGCATCAAACAAATGATAAGAAGAAAAGAAGCTAGGCATTTTATTTTGGATTCATTTTAAAATACTATGGCACCAAAATCAGAGTTTTAAGTAAACTAACATTACTGAGTGTTGGAACTCGAAACCAGCGATGATGAATTGACAAGAACCTAACTGTTGGGTAGTTATGTCTATAGGATTATTATAACTTTTTTGTAGATGTGTGTTGATAGATAATACGAGATCATGTAACTTCTTGTAAATACAGATAAGATTATGTAGTTATTTCTTTGTTCAAATTCAGTAACGGTTGTATGTAACCGTCGGTAGTGGGTTATCCTGACTATGTTTGGTAGTCAGGATAAAAAATTAGATAGGATGAATTTCTCTTATATTGTGTTTAGTTCCTGCCCAACATAGGATAAAGTCGGATATAGGAGACATATAGCATGGATAAAAATATCCCGAGGAGGATATATGATAAAGGTGGATATAATTTCTTATATTTATGGTATAAAAAGCTATTTTTCTTGAATAAAAAACTTCTTAAATTAATAAAATAAAAATAAAAATTAAATATAAATAACAATTGAATAATAATATAAAAAATAAAAATAACAAAAAATAACAACAATTTTTTTTATATTTATTCCTATTTTTATTTATATAATTGAATTTATTTCTATTCTATAATATATATATATATATATATATATATATATATATATTGTGTGTGTGTGTGTGTAGTATTTATATGTGATTGCAAGTCTAAGACTGTAATCCTTTGGTGCCTGTGGCCGCACATAATGCCATACCACTGGCAAAACCCAATGCTATTGTTCCATGAGTTGAGTACACTGAAAGGATCTTCGGTTATGTTGGCCTTAAATGCGAGCAACGCGAGTCTGTCTCTTTCATTGGTGGTGGAGGAGACTTGGTTAAAGCATAGTGCAAGAGCAATACCAATACCAAGAAGCAAGTGGCATGATTGAAACTCTACAAAACTCATGCTTCCGAGTTTCATGACACAAAGCAAAAGAAAGCAGGGTAGATATGAAAGCAAGGCAAGGAATCAAGAGGCAGGATCAATGCTAGAGCAAACTGGGAAGAGATTTATAAGAAGGTGTCGATTTTTCTTTGACAGCGTTTTGAAGCGCTTTTCTTCTTTCTGTTTTTGGTTCTTCTTTTTTATGAGCAACATTCAGTGCTTTATAGAAAGAAAAAGAGAGAATCTTCCAGTCAATTCCAGTGCTTTATGTAAAGGAAAAGAGAAAAAATCTTCCCATTGAAATGCAACTAGTGGCACTCTTTTTCTTTTTAGGCAAAGTAGTCATTATCGTCAATGAGTTTTGTCCATTCAACACTTTTGAACCGTAATTGGTTTCCATAGAATTGTTTGAAATGAAAATTTGGTGTTTTAATCAGTGGATTTTGGTTATTATAGCATAATTTTGCATAACTTTTGCTAGGAAAATGTTATTCTCCTTGGGCATTGCATTCATGTAATTTTCTCACTGCACGTTTTTATGGAATTGACTATTTCTCATGGTATAAAGATGAGTAATAATCAATTGATACAATTAATGCAAAATACTTACTTACATGTAACTATATCTTATGATATGTATATTATATTTGATGAGTCAACTAAAATTTCGCCAATGATAATTTGACATGTGACACCACATCATGTAACATAAACACATGAGTCACGCTACATGGCGCAACAGCGTGAATTTATGCGCAATTACCAAGACATAATAAATTACACATCTTTTTATTAAAGGTTTCACAGTTCTTATACTTGTATTAGTTAACACAAGTAATTAAGTAATTACTTATTACTCAGCATACACAATTAATTAGTAATAACCTCTTCATAAGAAAGCGTTCATTTTTAAAAGATCTTTTTGAAGGGCTTTTCTTTTCTTTTCTTTTTTCTGCAGACAATAACAACAATGAGTACCATTCAGTGAATGAGAAACCATCAACGGTCGACCGTTGACCTTGACTGCACTGCCCATTCACTACGTTGCGCTACGTTTCATCCACTCTGGAATAGACTCTTTGTCTGACCATATATGCTGCGGGAGAGCCGCTGTGATGTTGATGTATATGCATCTGCGTGTATTTTGGGGGTGAAATTCTTATCTTGGCACGGTCCAATCACAATCCACGTGGGATGGGGCCAATCACAGCTGTTGGTCACGTGAGTTTCACGCAGATTCCACAAATTTCAATAGTCCATGGTCCATGGTTCATGGTCCGCGCAAGTATTTCCCTATTCGTCGGGCTGGAAATTTACGAGAAGGCGATCTGTGGGGATGTTTCCTTCTAAGTCAATTAGTGCAATGCCCACACCATCACTGCATAGGAAGCTCAAATGGCCACAACTTTGGTACTCCCAGTCAATACTAAAGAATGACATGTAAATTACGCCCTGAGTTGTGCGTAAAATTTAACCCTTGCATGAGTTACTGTCTTGCCAATGAAACTCCATCTACAGAGCACGAAAGAAAGAAAAGGAAGACGGGAGAAAGAGAGGCAGAGGCAGCATCCTTGCATTGAAAAGTTCTTCCATGTAATCAATTTATGCCTACAATCTCCACTACCGATCCCAAGTACCTCGCATATAGCAAAAATTCGCTTTAGACAATGATGCAAAGCCCTTGTTACCCAACAACCCATAGGGTAGAGGCAGATGTAAATGTTGGCTAGGTAAAGCGTCTAGTAGTAGGAGTAGTGGTTACGAACCCTGTAGACCACCCTCATGGGGTGGTAAAGGGAGAGTAAACCAAAAGGCCCAACAAATGCGCACCAAATTTGGTACAATAGAGTTATAATTCACTAGTTATTCCAGATGCTCACCAAATTTGAAAAAAAAAAATTCTATTTACATTGAGTTTACTTTGATATTTTTTTCAATATAAATAGAGTAGTTATCAATTGAGAGTGCTCTTATACAAAACAAATGAAACTTTATCGCTTTCACCTGCCTTCGGATGCATTTTTACTCGAGATGAAAAGGAACTCAAACATAATAAAATTCACATTTATTTATTTCTTCAAATTAAATTTTGCAATATTCAAAATAACATCAAAATTCTAATTTCGAATGATATGGTTGACCAGTGATTACTAGCATTTCTGGTTTCAATGCATATACCAAATCCAAAATGGATTTAGCCGTGTAGGGGCCGTTGCATCAAGCGCCAAAGCATGGGTGTTTTGTATCCATTGAACATTCACGATCTAGATGTAAATGAGTTGAATTACTTATCCACTGGTCTATTAGTGAACTATCTCCCCGATGGAGTTTTTGGGGCATTGGATTTTCATCAATGTTTTCGTTACTCAAGCCGACATTCAGGAGGCTCCTCATATGCAACGAATGGCAAGTGCTCTGACATAATTCAAAACGTATATCTCAAGGAAATCAAGCAACATCAGCATAGTTCTTGTGGCATATCACACTACAAAAAAACACGAAATTTGCGACGGAAAATACAATACGTCGCAAATTCCGTCACAAATTTGCGACGGAAAAAATTTCGTCGCAAATTTGCGACGAAAAATAAATACGTAGCAAAATCCGTCGCAAATTTGCGATGGCAAAGTAAGTCCGTCGCAAATTTGCGACGAAAACACACGTCCGTCGCAAATTCGTAGTTTATCAACCCGTGACATACAATCACTATCTCTCTCTCGCTCTCTCTCGCTTTTCTCCCTCTTTCATATGTCTGAAATCAGCAAAATTTACGCACGCACATATTAATCTCAGTGAAGCTTTTGTACCGGTAAGTGCAAAATTGCTAGCTTCGTGGCTATTCGTCATTGCATTGTAATTTTTTTTTTTAATATATGTTTATGTTTGTTTTTTTTCGTATCTGCATCACCGGTTTAGCGACCGGTGACACCTCGCCGGCCTTCGGATGAGCCGAACGGCCACGCCGTTTTGCGACGGAATGAGGTATCCGTCGCAAATTTGCGACGAATAAATGAAAATTCCGTCGCAAATTTGCAACGGATTCTAGTATCCGTCGCAAATTTGCGGCGGATCCTAGTTTCCGTCGCAAATTTGCGACGGAATTTTCATTTATTCGTCGCAAATTTGCGACGGATGAATTCCGTTTCCATCGTACATTAAAAATTATTAAAAAATGATTCTTAAGTGATTATTCTTTTTTGAGTTTATGCCTAATTGAAGGTCTCGCAATCCAAGTGGACGTTGCAATTCTCATCAAATTGATCACTTTGTCCTACCAATATTTCAGTCAAATATTTGAGTAAGTCTTCTTTACATTGTAATTTTTTCTATTTTTGCAATTTCATATTAATTGTTGCGTGAATAACAAAAATTATAATTTCCAAAATTTTATAGTTTTAATTAAGAACAATAGATATGATATTTTAAATATTTTACCGGAATTTTTTATTTTAATACAGACACAATGCAAAGAGAAAGGGCTTGGATGTATAATAGGAACTTACCTGGACGTCAAGGATTGACAGATGAATTTCGTACTGGGTTGGAACTATTTTTAGACTTTGCTAGTAGTAAATATGAGTTTATGGATGTAAATAAGTTAATGTGTCCTTGTAAAAAGTGCGGTAATGGTAAATTTCTTGTGTGTGATCAAGTTAGAGAACACCTTATTAGATTTGGGTTTACTCCGAACTATTATAATTGGACTTCCCATGGTGAACCATTTATATCTGATGAAGGATATGGAAGAAGTGATCAATTGTCAGTTAGGGAAGAATGTTGTAACATCCTGAATTTCGACCTATTTCCGGAATCAATGAAATAGATGTTATTTCTCATTTCATTTTAGTAAGTCTCGCCCGGAACTAATCATTCTCGGGATACTAACCTTCAGGGAATGGCCACCTAGGGAAATGTACGTGGACCTAAGAACTCGATCATGAGTCGACCTTCGGTGACGATCGAGGTCGCCATGACTCGAATAACCCTAGGTCGATACGCGTAATCCCTAAACAGCCGCCCGTTAGTGAGAGACCCTAAAATTGAGATTGGGCGATTTTGATCGCGAAATTGGATCCGGACTTGGCTGTCGATTTTCGGGGTCGTGCGCAACTATTTTTACGAGGACGACGTCATTTTAGTGTGGCCAATGATATTTGGGGTTGGTATGGTCGAAAAATGGAAATTCGGCCCGGGACTGGAAAGTTACGACTTTGCCCCTAGGCCTATTATTGGGTATTCCGAATTTTGGGAGATTTTGGAAATTAAATTTGGGGATTTATTTGTGGATAAATATCAGCCAATTGAAAGACCAAAATGCCCTTGGATATTTTGGCTTAGGAGAATATTGACCAAGTGAATGAGGGGCAATATGGGAATTTAGAAAAAATGGTCAAACCCCCCCCCTTTAAGACCAAAAATTTCTCTCTCTCTTCTCATTCCCCTCTCTTCTCACGCAGCCCCCCCCACCAACAGAACACTCTCCCTCTCTCCCTCACCAAAAACTCCTCTCATCTTTCTCTTGGCCTTGGACCGCCGATCGTCGCCGGGGCATCGCCGGAGCAAGCCGCCACCGCCGATCGCCGCCGGCCAGCTATTCCACCTTCCCGCTCTAGCCGAGTTAGCCTAGAGTCCGGTAAGTCGCTCCCTAAACCTCGCCTAGGACGTCGGGTATTTTTTCGGACTCGTTTGGGTGCGGTTTAGGGCGATTAGAGGTTGATTAAGATCTTGATCATGGGTTTTTGTGGTTGATCATGGTTATTTGTGGCTGAGTATGGCTTTTAGTGGTTGTTGCGGGTTGGATTAGACGTCGGGAATTGAGTTTTGGCGGTTGGAATTTGGTAGAAATCGGTTCGGGTTTAAATTCGTGAGGTTTGGGGTGAATCGCGGATTCGCGGTTACTGTACCCGCCCGGTTTGCTATTTTTGTAAAGAATTTTGTGGACCGACTTTGGGAAATGTTTCTTCATGAAAGTTGTTGCCAACATATTGAGGTATAACATACTTTAATTTGGGAATTTTTGGAGATCATTTGATGCCATTCGGAAGTCCCTCTTTGGACCGAAATAAAACTGCCCGATTTACTGTTCACCCGACCTTCGGGTCTGTTCGAATTTTTATAAATTTTTCCAGGCCTATTTTCAAAATACTTCCTTCACAAAAGTTGTTGGGGACATTCGTGGCTATAACATATAAAAATTTCACAATTTTTCAAGGTGATTTGGGTATTGAAATAAATGTATTTTGAGGACAAAACGGTCTGTTTGAGCGAACTGATTTTGGTCTGACTTCGAGGGACAAAAAGTCATGGTTGAAGATTGAACTGGATTTCGTGCTCTTCATAAGAAATGTTTATCAAGATGTTTTTTATGACATATCCGAAATTTAGAATTTTTGGAGTTCGTTTACTATTTATTTTGATGGGATTTCGGTCACTATTTAGGGTTCAGTTTAGGGGCTTATGTGGCTGTTTTGGGGGCTGAGATGAAGGTTGGTATTTGGTTGTCGTGGGCTGATTTGGGGACTGATTTGGCGAAGAAATTGGTGAGGATTTGTAGGCTCGATGATGGCTGTGATGTGTGGAGCAATCGCAGTTAATTTGTATAATTGATTGGAATTATTGTGATTGTTTGGAAACTGAATTAGAAGCTGGATATTTGTTGGTTACGGACGGATTTGGCAATGAAAAAATTGAGGTTTAGTAGATTTGGATAGGGCAATGATATTGTGGATCGATCGGGATTCATTTGTGTGATTGAGTGGAATTGTTATGGCTTGATTGTGCTTAATTGATCAATTGTGTTGTTTGTGATTTGTTGGCTGGATCGGGATTATGTGTTGGACTGAATATGGCGTGGCTGTATGCCGTGTGTATGTGGCCGTGAGGTGTGAAGGTGTGGTAGTGTGAATGCGCATTGAATTCGAGTGTTAAATGTGTAGGGTCATGCGGTGTATTCGTATGACGAGAACGTGTATTTGTGAAGTGTACGTGAGTTGTGAATTGGTGCGTGGCTATGAATGCGTGTGACGTGTGTATGTTTGGTCGTGCGACTGTTGACCGTGTGTAAGTGTGACTTGAGTGGAACGAGGGTATGGAAATGTGGAATTGGTTGGAAAGGATCCGTCCTGAGGCGTGTACGTTTACGCGGGACGATGCCGTCCCTGACGAGGTGACGATGCCCGGCCCGACGGGGTGACGATGCCTGACGTGGTCAGAAGACCGTTGGCCTGATGCGTTTTACGCGGGCACGGTAGAAGGAAAGTGTGTGTAGGATTCCGTCCTGAGGCGTGTTCGTTTACGCGGGACGATGCCGTCCCTGACGAGGTGACGATGCCCGGCCCGACGGGGTGTCGATGCCTGACGTGGTCAGAAGACCGTTGGCCTGATGCGTTTTACGCGGGCGCGGTAGTGGTGGAAAAGTTGAGAACGAGCGGGATTTGGCTTGACATGTGAGGATTGTGAAAGTGATGCATGGTGTGAGTTAGTATGCGAGTGTGTTTGTATCGCGTGATGCAGTGCGCGATTATGGGGTAAAATCTGCTAGGCATGGTATGGGACGTGCCCAAGTGAGTTTTGCTTTATAATCGAGGCACGCGCGCGGCTGTGATGTATTGCTATGGTACGATTGGCATGTGTATTGATATGTGGAAAGTGTGTGATGGCATGTGTGCAAGAATTGTATGTTGGGATTGTGGGCTAACGTGCATGGTGCGTATGCAGAGAGTCCAGGTATGTGTGAATGTTTGATTGTCGGTCGTGTGGTTGTTTGGTTGCGCTTTTGGATGTGTCTGGAATTACGTGATAGCCTAGGTGGGGCTTAGGTTGTGACTTATTGAGATGTGATCTCATGGTTGTTTCAACCAAACCATTTCAGAGCCCCCGCCTGAATGTCGAGATTGAGGTCGCCTCGGAGTCGTCAGGTGAGCAGACAGCTGCGGAGGATTCAGGTGGTGATGCCGAGGACAGTGAGTCAGAGTGGACGCCTTCGAGAGGACGTAGGGGATAGTTCTGGGAGGAGGATGCGCCCCATGTTTGGATAGTGTTGACCTAGAGAGCTGATCTTGATATTTTGGTGGTTTGGAGTGTATAGTTCGGTGTGTTTACAAATTATTTTGTGGTTTGTATTGGCGGATGATGTAAATATTTGGAAGTGTAATATATGCTTGGTGGTTTGTCGATTTGTTCCTTCCTGGTGTTCTCCAATTTTATTGTCCGGGATTTTTGGTTGCTTCCGCCGCGATTTAACTCTGATGGATCGTTGGGTCGGCGACGTTATTCCTGGGACGTCGCACTCTATTCGACCAGAGGCGGGATGTCGCGGGCTCGACCGGGGTTCGGGGCGTGACAAATGTGGCTATTATGAGCAATTGAACCCACACGAGAGGATGGTGATTGATGCAGCTAGTTATAATTTTGTCACAGAATCAAATTATGCAAGTACTAGTTTTACTCCTACACGTGAACAAGTGGGTACTAGTCATGCTTCACAATTGGAAGATATAGGAGTAACGGGTTTGGAGGAGAATGTGTATAATGAAACTTTTCAATCTAATCAGTTCTAGGATGTGTTGAAAGCAGCAAATGAACCTCTATGAGCAGATTGTGAGGACCACACTAAGCTATCGGTGACAGCCCGACTATTAAATATCAAGGCAAAGCATAATGTGTCTGCGGATTGCTTTAACTCTTTTGTTGAAGTAATGCGGGAATCATTGCCTCGTGATAAAAACATGCCAAATGATTTTTATGATATGAAAAAGCTAATAGATAACTTAGGTCTTCCGGTTGTAAGAATTGATGTATGTGGTAGGGGTTGTATGATATATTGGAGAGATGATGAAAATGCAGAATCTTGTAAATTCTGTAGCCAACCTAGGTACAAGATTAACAGGAGGCCGGGTCGTAATCAGAAGCGTAGACCATGCAAGCAAATGTTTTATCTGCCCTTAATCCCCAGATTGCAAAGGCTTTATGCGTCTAAAACCATTGCTGAACACATGACTTGGCATGCAAATCATGAAACAGAATAGGGTCTAACGTGTCATCCTTCAGATGCGGGGCATGGCAACATTTTGATAGAACATACCCTGAGTTTGCAATAGAGCCTCGGAACATCATGTTAGGTCTCTGTGCCGATGGTTTTGCTCTATTTGGGAAAACAGGAAAAAGTTATTCATGCTGGCCAGTTATCTTAACGCCGTATAATCTTCCACCTGGTATGTGCATGAAGACACCTTATATGTTTTTGACATTGATCGTGACAGGCCGCAAAATCCGAAAAAGTTGATAGATGTTTATATGCAACCATTGATTGAGGAGTTACAACGACTTTGGGTTGAAGGTGTCCTTACGTATGACGTTTCTACCGATCAAACATTTGTAATAAAGGCTGCCCTTCTTTGGACGATAAATGACTTTCCAGCTTACGGAATGTTATCTGGATGGAGTACAGCTGGGATCTTAGGATGTCCGATATGTTTGGAGAGGTCAAAGTCATTTAGATTAAAACATGGGAAGAAGCCTAGCTATTTTGACTGTCACAGATAATTTTTACCGCCAAGTCATCCTTTCAGAAGGAATAAGAAAGAGTTCATCAAGAATAGGACTGAAAGAACGCGTCCACCATTGAGGTTGACCGACGAGCAAATTTGGGAGCGTGTGTAAGACTTTCCAACTGTTGTTGAGAACCCGCACGTCACGACTTTTGCGTACGAAAGTACACATAAGTGGACAAAACGCAGTATATTTTGGGATCTATCATATTGGAAGGCCCATCTTATTCATCATAATCTTAACGTCATGCACATAGAAAAGAATGTTTTCGACAATGTCATAAATACTGTGATGGATGTCGCCGGAAAAACAAAAGACAACTTGAACGCAAGAAAAAATATGAGAGATATTTGCGATCGGCCAATACTAGCTGTGGATGCAAGCAGCAGGGGACCAAAACCGAAAACAGTTTATACATTGGATAAGGAGTAGAGGCGAGTTGTTTGTCAATGGTTGAAATCTGTGCGGTTTCCTGATGGATATGCTTCGAACCTTGGGAGATGTGTTGATTTGAATGAATGCAAGTTGACCGGTTTGAAGAGTCATGATTGTCACATCCTGATGGAAAGACTAATTCCAATAGCTTTGAAGGAAGTTCTACCGAACTTTGTATGGGGCGCCATTACAGAATTAAGCAATTTCCTCCATGATATTTGCTCGACAGAGTTAAAAGCATCGCACATGGAAAAACTAGAGCGAGATATTCCAATTATTCTTTGCAACTTAGAAATGATATTTCCTCCAGTGTTTTTTGATTCGATGGAGCATCTCTTAGTTCACTTGCCTTATGAGGCCAAAGTTGCAGGTCCCGTCCAATTTCGATGGATGTATCCATTTGAGAGGTAATGTTTTTTTTTTAAATACAGTTCAAATTAGTTTATCATATAATATGTTCCGATAAGCTTCTTTCTATTTCAACTAGATTCTTATATCATTTGAAGAAAAAAGTGAAGAATAAGGCACGTGTTGAAGCTTCAATTTGTAATGCATATATTGTGGAAGAAGTGATAACATTTGCATCATACTATTTTGAGCCGCACGTTTAGTGCAAGAGGCGGAGAGCAGGCATAAATGATGAGGGCCCCATTGATCCCAATTGCACGGCATTCTCTATTTTCAATTATCTGGGTCGACCAAGCGGCGCATGTCGGTTTCGTTACTTATCAGGCGAAGAATTTCATGTAGCCCATACTTATATTTTACTGAACTGCCCAGAAGTCGAGCCATACTTCAAGTGTAATACTTCAAGTGTAAATTTGCAAATAAATGTTTTGCCTATCAAATATTTGCTTATAATGATATGGTTTTTAATATTAGGATTTTCCAAACTTCAATGTTTGCACTACAACCAAATGAGTTTGACCGTTTGTGCGATGAACAATTTGCAGCATGGTTCAAGACATATGTAAGTTGCCTATGGATCAAAATCAAGTTATTAAAATTATATACATCATTTAGTAAAATATATATTATTGACTTTGCATTTGTAACCTTAGGTTCACAGTAATTATGATGAATTTGGAGGGCAAGGATTGCTATATTATCTGTCATGGGGTCCACAGTTAAGAGTTCGAAGTTGGCCAGCATATTTCATAAATGGATATAATTTTCATACTCAAGAATATGGAATGGGAAAATCCACAATGAATAGTGGTGTGTCTGTTCGGTCATCCAATGATGACAGTTGGAAAGATGATTTTTATGGCTTGTTGGATGAAATCATAGAGATTGAGTACCCTGGATCATTAATGATGCGGGTTGTGTTATTTAAGTGCACGTGGTTCGACCCCGTTAAAGGAATGAAGGTGCATACGAAGTTCAATTTGGTTGAAATAAATCACAAGAAAAGGTATATGAAGTATGAACCATTTGTCTTGGCACAACAAGCAATTCAAGTATGTTATGCATCATATCCTAGTTTGAAACGTGACAAAGCTGATTGGTGGGCTGTATGTAAAATCAAAGCACGGAGGAAAATCGAGGAACACTGGAAGGATAGAGCCTACCAACAAGAGGAAGTGTGTAACACGGTTGAAATTAAGGAATATAACATACCAACTTTACGAGATCCGCGTGGAGCAATGATAGATGTGGATCCAACTGAAATTTACGAATTAAATGTAGAAGAATGTTCTAAATCTGATTTTCAGACAGATGACGAAGACGAGGACGAGGACGAAGACGAAGACGAAGACGACGACAAAGCCGAAGACGAAGACGACGACAAAACCGAAGACGAAGACGAAGACGAAGATTAAAATTTTTGTCACAAAACACTACAAATGTGTAATTATTAATGCTACAAGTGTTATTTTGGTTGTTATCATTAAAATTTTTTATTATTGTTATTGTTCTTGTTATTGGTTGTTATCATTATTGTTCTTGTTATTATTGTTATTGTGATTTTTTATTATTGTTATTGTGTAATTATTGCATGTCGGCGCATGACGGATTTTTTATTTCCATTACAATTTTTTTGAGTATCACAAATTGCGACGGACCAAGTGTGTCCGTCGCAAATTTCGAACGTTAAATTTGCGACGGACACAACCGGGTCCGTCGCAAATTTGCGACGGACTCAAAAATATGTCCGTCGCAAATTTGCGACGGACCAAGTTGTGTTCGTCGCAAATTTCGAACGGTAAATTTGCGACGGAATAAAAAATGGGGACTCAAAATGGTCCGTCGCAAATTTGCGACGGAAATTACGACGGACCAGTTTGTGTCCGTCGCAAATTTCGAACGGTAAATTTGCGACGGACACAACGGAGCCATCGCAAATTTGCGACGGACTCAAAATATGTCCGTCGCAAATCTGCGAGGGAATTTAAACCATTTGAAATTTGCGACGGACTAAAATTGTCTGTCGCAAATTTGCCCATTTGGAAATTAGTAAGTACTTCATTTTTATTTTAGTATATGTCATATTTAGGGCTTTAGATATTGATGTCAACTGAATTGTCCATGTTGCACAATATTTGTATGAATGCAGATTCACGGATGCTCTGTCTGTTGTGAGGGAATTGAACAAAATAGTAATAAACTTTTGGATTTGAGAGTATATTAATTACAGAAGTGTTCCACCAGAAGTGAAAGAAATGTGGTGGAATGAGTTCAAGGTAAGTTTTACATATTTTATTTTCTCACCAATTAAGTTTGGTGTAGTATATTGATGGTCAAGAATGATGTAAAGGGACCAGAACAACTCTGTAATTTTCGATACCTAAAGGACTAGATATTTTCCCCGACATGAACTTTACAAAATCTATCTATATGTGTCTGGTGCATGGTTATTGATATGTGATTATCATAATAATTTTCAATTTGTGTTTTCATTCATTGCAGCGGAAGTTCAAGTGGGAGGAAGCGGAAGCTAATGAAGTGAGAAGAATTTTCGATAAGAAAATAAGTGATTTTATGCGAAATGTCATGAATAGAGCGAAGAGCAAGCAAGCGAAGCCGTCTTTCTTTACAGCTGACAATTGGGTGGCAATTAACGCATTTTGGGCATCTGAACAGAGTCGGCATCTCTGTGAGCAGAATAAGAAGAATCGATCTTCTAGTTCTAGTGATGGGTCAGCCAAATATGTTGGGGGCTCTATCAACATTGCGGAGCATCGCAAACGACTGGTAAGTCTGTTAAATGAGTTATAAGTTAATTTAATTCAATTACTCAAGTTAACATTTTGTAGACACATGAGTTGGGGACGGAACCGACATTTGCAGCTACATTTGAACGCATATTTCAAAAGAAAGATAAGACATGGACTGGCGATCGAGCAAAAGCTGTTAAGGTATGTAAGGTTACACTTTTGCTTATATGTAAACTATAATGAAAACCGTGAATGCTTTCAATTTTTATGGTATATATATATATATAGTGACTTTATTTTCATCTATATTGTTAATGTAGGAAAAATATGATTAACTTTTAATGAGCAGTGCTAGTGCTAGTGATGATTGTCCTGAGTCCCGGCCACCAGTTGATAATATGGCATTATGGATGGAGGCAACGGGTGGGGCGAAAAAAAGGAAAATATTTGGGCTGGGATCGTTGTCAAGGATGTTCATGCCGAATAGTCCTGGAAGTTCATCATCCGCTGGGACTAGTCGAAGGAGGTCACGACCAGACGAGCAATTGACCCAAGAAGTGAATCGTCTGAATAATTTACTTGTTAAGAAGGATGAACGAATACATAACTTGGAAGAACAAATGAGAATCGTTATGCAACACCTTAACCTCCAACGCAATGACGGTCCTCCTGTACCTCCAGCCAATCCAATAGGTGATGGGCATAATGATGACCAACACATTAATGCCGAGAATGCTGATGCTGATGCTGCTGATGATGATGATGATGATGATGATGATGATTTTCTCCAGTCTTTCTAGTTAAAATTCTGGGTAAGCTTGCTTCATAATCTAGGTTTTTCATAATTTCACTCATATTCATATGTAAGAACATTTATGTTCGTCCTGAAACGTATTTTTGTTATTTTACACCTAGTTCCACATCCATGCATAAATGCTTTTTTTATATTCTGGACTGATTTATGTATCGACATTTCCTCAGGTCTCGACACAGGTGACTACTTTTGGTGTCCTGCCATCGTACCACAGCCGCGTCTTATTCTGTATGGTTTTTTTTGCGTCTTCCATGGTTGTCCCGTCTCTTAGTTCATGTTTTGAATGTATTGTAAGATTGAATATCAAATAGCATCATGTTAGACTCTATAACTTTCTTTCTGTTATTTGTTTCAATTATATGTCATTGTGGCTGGTTAGTCAGAATTTATGGTTTGTTTGTTTTTCTGTTTCAATTATATGTCATTGTCTCCTTTGATTGATATGGACAATAATTTATGGCCGAAATGATGTAAAAATAGCGACGAATATTTTAAGCCGAATTTTGCTATTATTAAAGTTTGTCGCTAATTTGCGATGAAATTCGCGACGAATTTTCCGACGTAATTCGCGACGATTTTGCGACGAATTTTGCGACGAAATTTGCAACCAATTTTACGACGGATAGAGTTCGTCGCAATTTGCGACGGATTTTTTACGACGAATTTTGCGACGGATTGAGTTCGTCGCAAATTTGCGACGAAATTTGCGACGAAATTTTGCGATGAATTTTGCGACGGATTGAGTCAGTCTTTTACCATAGTAACTTTTCACCATGGAAAGTGGGATTGCACATATCGATGACCACCAATTTTGTCATGATGAAAAGTAACTCCACTTCCAAACTCTTTAAATTTAGTAACTTCTCCATACTAATAATCACGTTGTATTTATAAAAGTAAGTTTAAGCATATTGGTCATTAGTAATTTCTTGGCATAGTTAGTAATTTCTACCTTTAAAAGTTGTTTATTCATGTGTTAATCAATTCCCTGTGAAATAAGTGACCATCGATATATCTATTAGAAGTTGTATGCGTATGTCATTAAGTATTTTTCCATATAAAAAAGGAGATTTAGTAAATTTACCAAAATGCGAAATTAAAAGCAAGGACAGTAGTAAACTTCAGAAATATCAATGCTGATTAATTTGCACTTGCACTCCTAGAAAAATCCAATACACTAGAGTTACACTGTTCTACTGAAGCATTCTTGGATAATTCATACGGCGCGCATCAACAGTCAATAAGTGTTCTTATTCACTTATTCACCCACCAGAGCAACTGCATGGTCTATAGCTGACTAAACATACTTTTTGGAGCAAAAATCAATTCCCGATATTGGATTATTTCAAAACAAAGCAACGGCGAGCCATTCCCAATCAATCTGCAGAAACCATGCTTTCTTTTGAATAAGATTTCCAATAACTAATCAACTGCAATTCCTCTTAATGAGCATCATACTCATTTTATAAAAATGAGTAATAATCAACTGATCCAATTAACGCAAAATACTTACTTACATGTAACTATAGATTACAACATATTATAATCATATTGGGTGATATTATATTTAATGAGTCAAATAATGTTTCACCAATAATATTCTGCCATGTGGCGGCACATCACATGACATAGACCCATGAGTCATGCCAACTGACGCAACTGCATAAGTCATGCGCAATTGCCGAGATATAAGAAATTACGCATCTTTTTATTAAAGACATCATAGTTCTTATTCTTGTATTAGTTAACCTAAGGAATTAAGTAATTACTTATAATTGAGCATACACAATTAATTAGTAATAACCTCTTCATAAGAAAGTGTTAATTTTTCAAAAGATCTTTTTGAAGGCTTTCTTTTTTTTTTTCCCGCAGATAATAACAACAATGAGTACTGTAGTATCATTCAGTGAATGAGAGAGCATCAACCGTCGACCGTTGACCTTGACTGCACCGCCCATTCATAAAGCTGCACTACTTTTCATCGACTCTGGAAGAGACTCTTTGTCTGGCCATGCATGCTGCGGAGAGCCACTGTGATGTTGATGTATATACATCTGCGTGTATTTTGGGATGAAATTCTTATCTTGGAACGGTCCAATCACAATCTACGTGGACTGGGGCCAATCGCAGCTGTTGGTCACGTGAATTTCACGCAAATCCCACAAATTTCAATGGTCCATGGTCCGCACAAGTATTTCCCCATTCGTCGGGCTGGAAATTTACGAGAAGGCGATCTGTGGGGATGTTTCCTTCTAAGTCAATCAGTGCAATGCCCACACCACTACTTCATAGGAAGCTCAAATGGTCACTGACTTTGGTACTCCCTGTCCATACTAAAGAACGACACGTAAATTACGCCCTGAGTTGTGTGTAAAATTTAACCCTTGCACGAGTTACTGTCTTGCCAATGAAACTCTTGCTCCATTCACAGAGCACAAAAGAAAGAAAAGAAATACGGGAGAAGGAGAGGCAGAGGCGGAATCCTTGCATTGAAAAGTTGTCCCATGTGATCAATTTATGCGTTCACTCTCCACTACCGATCCAAAGTACCTCACATATATAGCGAAAATTCGCTTTAAACAATGATGCAAAGCACTTGTTACGCAACAACCCTTAGAGGAAGGGTAGAGCTAGATTTAGATGTTGGCTAGGTAAGCGTCTTGTAGTATTTCGACAAAAAAAAGCATCTTGTGGTAAGAAAAATGGTTATAAACCCTGTAGACCAGCCTCATGAGGTGGTTAAGGGAGGGCAAACCAAAAGCCCCAACAAGCATTAGCTCTCTCTGCAAAAGGAGGTGAAGACTAACGTGTGCCAAATGCATGCAGTACAATGGAGTTATAATTCACTAATTATTCCATATGCTCACCAAATCTATAAAAAAAAAATCTATTTACGTTGACCTTACTTTGATCTTTTTTTCGCTATAGATAGAGTAGTTATTGATTGAGAGCGCTCTTATACAAAACAAATAAAACTTTCTCGCTTTTACCTTAGACATTTTTCTAACGAAGAAAAGAAACTCAAACAAAATGAAATTCACATTAATTTATATTTTCGGATTAAAAATTTCAATATTAATTTCGAATAATATGGTTGACCGGCAATTACTAGTGTTCCGGCTTCAATGCATATATCAAATTCAGAAATGGATTTGGCCGCGTGAAGGGGCCCGTTGCATCAAGCGCCAAAGCATGGTGTTTTTTATCAATTGAACGTTCATGATCTGAATGAGTTACATTACTTATCCCCGTCTTTTAGTGAACTATCTCTCCAGTGAGTTTCTGGGGCATTGGATTCTCACCAATGTTTGCGTTACTCAAGCCGACATTTGTGATGCTTCCAACCAATAAGCAACGAATGGCAGGTGCTCTAGCATAATTCCAAACGTATATCTCAAGGAAATCGAGCAACTTAAGAATAATTTTTGCCGCATATCATATCATTGAATGAAGATGATGATGAAACATCGGCAGTGATCATCTTCAAAAGGTGAATGAAAATAGGGGAAGACATGTAAAGCGACAAGAATCCTATGATAAAGCATACGTGGTTTTCCTAGTAATTGCTCAGTTTTTGTCTCCATGCATACTTGCTCATTTTTAATGCTGTAAGCTTCTTCTTCTTTTTTTTTGGTCGGAATGCTATAAGCTTGATTTAGTCAAGATGTTGGCTTACATAGGAGAGGTTCCCTGACTTGTGTCTTTACAAGTGCGTGTATTAAGGGACAGATGATGGATCCATCCAGATGGCTTTTCAGATGTTGACTTGAAGTCAACCAATGCCCACAAAACCCTAAAGTCCCCCCACTTTGGAAAATAAACCGAGACCGATGATCAAGCGTGATTGATGAGCTGGTCATTGTCATTAACAACTATCACTTGACTAACAACAGCTTAATAAGTTAAACTCATTTCATAGTTGATAAACCTACTCATTAGTTAGATAGAAACAACATTGTAAGGCATGTACGGATGTATTAATAACTAGTTATATTTCAATGTGAATAGTAACTTTCTAAGAGGAAAAATTAACGGCCCGCCTATTAAGAGTCGATAATTTGTCCACGTGATTATAACTCTCATATGAAAATAAGTTATGTGTTTATAATAAGTGGTGAACTTAGTATACTAAGTTAGTCTTTTCATATAGTTAGTAACTTTTCACCAGGGAAAGTAGGTGTGTGCATATTAATGTCTATTAATTTTGTCATGATGAAAAGTAACTTTACTTCCAAACTTTTTAAATTCAGTAACTTCTTCATGCTAATAGTCACTGTTTATTTAGCGAAGTATGTTTAAGCACATTGGTGATTAGTAACTTCTTGATGTAGTTAATAATTTCTACCTCTAAAAGTTGCTTAATCATGTATTAATGAATCCCTTGTCAAATAAGTGACTATGGATATATCTATTATAAGTTTTATGCATATTTCATTAAGTGTTTTCCCATAAAAAAAAAGGCGATGTAGTAACTTTACCAAAATGCTAAAATAAAAGTAGGGACAGTAATATACTTCAGAAATATCAGTGCTGAATAATTTCCACTTGCACCCCTTGAAAAATCCAATACACTCAAGTGGCAGCATTCAACTAAAGCGTTCTTGGAAAATTCCTACTACGCACATCAAGAGTCAATATGTGTTCTCGAATTACATCATACTAGAATGCTGAATGTAGAAGCTATACATCCTTATGCACCCACCAGAGCAACCAAATCGTCTATAGTAGGAACCAAGCTTTCTTTCGAATAAGATTTCCCAAGCTTGGAATTTTACCGACCGGTGAATTTTATCCTAGACGTAAGATACGTTGGCAGTGCATCCGCCTGACATGTGGAGGGATTTCATGATCAAAACTGTTGTTTCTGAGCCGCAATTCCCTCAAGAAGTTGAGGTATCCAATATGAGGACTGAGGAGAGATCGACCCAAAGAGTCTTTGTGCTCCCAAGTTCAGTACCGGGACAGAGTCCATGTGCTTCCAATTCGGAACCAGGACCCTTTGGTGCCTGTGACTGCATCTGCCGCCTAATCACTGGCAATAATGCTATTATTCCACAAGTTGAGCACATTGAAGGGATCTCCAGTTATTCCAACCTTAAATGCGAGCAGTGCGAGTTTGTTAGTTTTTTTTTTGTGGCAGAGTAGGCTTGGTTAAAGCACATTGCAAGAACAAAAATGATATCGCAAAACGGGACCCCAGGTCCAAGCGCATTAACAACCCCGGGAGGTGAAAGTGAGTATGTTCTGCAATGCAAGTCCAGTCAGTCAATAGATAAATAGCAGGCTTGATACTCCTGTTGCTCTCCTGAATGATGCACTACTTTTTTTTTATCACCACATCGCAGCCCTTTTCCACAGGAGTGCGGGCGTGATACAAAGAGATAACACATTATTTTAGTAAATCCTTTTGTTTAGCCACCTTAATGTTCCTCTCACCTGATCAATATATAGTTCAGCTGTTCTTTTCTTTGCTTTTGTGATCCTTTTCATTTCTTTCAGGATAATCGCACATTGAAGGTGGAAAGAAGCTGCTCCGGAAGAATGTGTCCATTCAGAACGAAGAAAAACAGTATTCAAAACATAAATCTCAAGAAGGTCGATCAACTTCAGAATAGTTTTTGCGGCATATGAAATCCTGATATGAAGATGATGATGAAACATCAGCAGTGATCATCTCCTAAAGGCGAATGAAAATGGGGGAAGACATGTAAAGCAACAAGAATGCTATGATAAAAGTGTTTGTGATTGTTTCGCCGAAATTGCTCCTGCAACGAAATATAATTCATCGAGCGTCGTTCTTTGGTTTTTATGAGAAAAAGATTGGGTTCAATGATGACTATATCCAAGCGAGAAAGATGAATCTACCTGTTTCAATCGAGACAATACAAACTTGAACTATCCCAGTATTTGATCGACGGCAAGCCCAAGCAGTACAATTGATTCAAACCAATTCTGTCATATGCTAATCGACGGCAGTATTGATTTATAGCAGGATATTGCATTTTAACCTCGTCGATGACATGTTGTGCACTAACACCTAACTAAACCATAAAGTTCTACATCTAAGGAAATTGAAAGTAGAGTGCGGAAAGCTTTATAGATGAAAAGATGACATTTTGATTGTGTTTTTCGATGGGTCCATTCTGTTGGTTATCGAGTGGTATTTATAGTGAAGGCATGGTAACCGTTCCTCAGCAACACCTGACAATTTGCACCAAATAACTTCCATCAATCTTATCTTCATCCCTTATTTCGGCAGTCTCAAATTACCCACATCATTGTATAACCATCTTCATCGTGTGCAAAACTTTCCGCTCCTGTTGATAACCTTCACGAGCAAGTCCTCAGTCGTTAACTATTCCCTCCTCGATTTAGGCTATCTCAAGTTTCATATATTTAAAATTTCCCGCCGGCATCACTATTGGCGGCTGCCAGCTGACTGTCATCGTACTTCGACAATTAGACATCTGGCATGTTCAAGGGATACATTATTCCCTTATCGATGGCTATGCGCTTTACCAAACATAACTCACACATTACTCATGTGATTATTTCATTTCTGGTTTCTATTTCATGTATTTCTTTAGTTTTCATGTAATTTCTCTTGCCATCAACAACCTAATTATTTTTGGTGTCAACAGTGATAGTCCTATTAATAGCTCAGTATTCGTCTCCAAGCATACTTGCGCATTTTCATATGCTATAGGCTTGATCAGTGAAGATGTTGGCATACATAACACAAGTTCTTTGCGCAAGTGCCTGTATTGAGGGATGGATGATGAATCCATCTAGATGGCTTTCCAGATGTTTGACTTGAAGTCAACCAATGCCCACAAAATCCTAAAGTCCCCCACTTTGGAAAATAAACAGAGACAGATGATCAAGCGTGATTGAGGAGCTGGATCATTGTCATTAACAACTATCATGTGTCTAACATCAGCGTAATCAGTTCAAATCATTTCATTGTTGGTTGATAAACCTACTCATCTGTTAGAGACAACATTGGAAGGCATGTATGCATGTATGTATTAATGTCTAGTTATATTTCAATTCAAATAGTAACTTTATAAGAGGAAAATTAACTGTTCACCTATTAATAGTTGATAATTTCTCTACATGATTAATAACTCTCATATGAAATTAAGGTACGGGTTTATACTAAGTGGTGAACTTAGTAGACTAAGTCTTTTAACATAGTAACTCTTCACCGGGGAAAGTAGATGTGTGCATATCAATGACTACTAATTTTGTCATGATAAAAAGTAACTTTACTTCCAAACTCGTTGAATTCAGTAACTTTTCCATGCTAAAAATCACAATTTATTTAGAGAAGTAAGTTCAAGTATATTGGTGATTAGTAATTTCTCGACTTAGCAAGTTTTACCTTGAAAAGCTGCTTATTCATGTATTAATGAAAATCCTTGTGAAAGAAGTGGCCATCGATATATCTCTTATAAATTTTATGCATATGTCATTAAGTGTTTTCCATTAAAAAGGCAATTAACCAAAATGCGGAAGTAAAAGTAAGGTCAGTAGTAAACTTCAGAAATATCAGTGCTGAATAATTTGCACTTCCACCCCCAGAAAAATCCAATACACTATTCTACTAAGGCATTCTTCAATAATTCCTACTATGCACATCAACGGTCAATACGGGTTCTCGAATTACCGCATGCAGAATGCTGAATCCATAAACTATACATCCTTATTCACCCACCGGAGCAACCGTATCGTCTATAGTAGAATCTTTTGAATAAATTTTCCAACAACTAATCGATTGCAATGCCACTTAATAAGCATCATGCTAATGAAAAGAAAAAAGAAGAAGAAGCGAGGCAAGTTATGTTGGATTCAATTTAAATACTATGGCACCAAAACAGAATTCTATGTAAACCAACTGTACTCAAGAATGTGTGTGCAACATAGGCCTTGTACTAGCATAGTTATGTATAGATACAGATGGAGAATAATGATCAACTATCATTTTTGACGAAAAAAGAATGATCGATCCTCTTCAATTATAGATTTTACCCGTCTCTGCTCGATCCTCTCAGCTAAACATAAGCTATTTGTAGTTCATCTTCTCCATGTAAACCCAATGCAAAGAGTTTTTCCCTAATCTGTTGCAGCTGATTTGCAATTCCACTAATGCTCATCCGTCTTCCAGGCGCACTGTACGAACAAGCAATTCCAATATTGTACAGCATAACCAAACACTCTTGAAATATGTCATCGCTTTCGAAAAGCCAATGCTGGGGATTACAGGGGCCTAAATAGCTCTCTCTTTCTTGAAGCAAAATGCTGTCCGTAATTTCGAGTACTTGTCCAGGCAAGGCTTTTGCAACAAAATTATGAAGAGTCAAATTGTCTATGAATATGTCATCAGTGGGACTCAACCCTGTGAACATCTCTAGTAAGAGAATGCCATAACTATAGACGTCGCCTTCTCTTGAAACCTTGCATCCCAGTCCATATTCTACCACACATTTAGATCATAATGCAAGTCAAATTGGAGTGTGCATCTTCAAATCAGAATGTAATGTGGCTAAGACTGTAGGAGTTATCATTAGCTACCAAACTTCTAAGAGAGAGAGAGAGAGAGAGAGAGAGAGAGAGAGAGAGAGAGAGAGAGAGAGAGAGAGAGAGAGAGAGAGAGAGAGAGAGAGAGAGAGAGAGAGATTACCAGGTGGAGCATAACCAATTGTCCCTCTAAGACCCACTGAACTCATCTGATTAACTATAGTGTCAAGGGATGATCCAAGAAGGAATTTCACCAATCCAAAGTCGCAAACATGTGCGACCATATTTGCATCTAAGAGGATATTGCTTGGCTTTAGATCACAATGAACAATGGGGATGTGGCATTGATGATGAAGATAATCGAGTGCAGAAGCAACACCAATAGCAATATTTATCCTCCGAATGAAATTCAACTTTTTCGGGAGCTCATTCCCATGAGATGTTGCGTTTGGGTGTAGCCATCGTTCCAAGCTTCCATTGTCCATGAATTGATAGACTAAGGCCTTAAAATCATTTCCTTGATAATCACTACTCGAACAAACTGTGAGTATCTTCAAGAGATTTCGATGTTTGGTGTTCTTTAATGCCTCGCACTCCACCATGAAGCTCTTCAGAGCACCACAACAGACTAAATGAAGCACCTTCACGGCAACAACAGTTCCATTGTCCTCGAGTATCCCCTTATAAACAGAACCAAAGCTTCCAACACCGATCAAATTCGTTGAAGAAAAACCATCCGTTGCTTTTAGGAGTGCTCCATACGACACGTTCAAACGTGAATCATTTATTGAACTTGAAACCGGTTCATTTACTTTCTTCTTTAACCAAAAAAGATATATAAAAGTTAGACTAAGAGCTATTCCAAGAACTCCAAAAATAATAGAAGCAACCGATATTACTATATTTATCATTCTTCTCTTGGAGCTTTCGGAGATGCACTTGGGGAGGTGAAATTCTAGTAATCCGCCGCAGAGCTCATTGTTCCCAATAATAAAAGTACCGGTAACATTCTTGAAGACTCCTTCACGTGGCAGCATGCCTTCAAACTTATTGTACGATAAATTCAGAAATTTCAAGAAGTGAAATAATGCTAAAAATTCTGGAATCTGACCTGATAAATTATTGCATGAAAGATCCAATTCTTCAATGCCTTTTAATGATATGATTGATTGAGGAATGGACCCATGGAAGAAATTGCCCCCTATCCTAAGTGATGTCAATTGAGTGCAATGACCTAAACTACTGGGGATTTCACCTACCAACAAATTATATGAGATGTCCAAAGCGGTCAATACTCTCAAGTTGCCAACGTCTATGGGTAGAAACCCAGTGAGATGGTTATGAGACAAGTTCAGAATGATCGCTAATGATGAGAGACCTATAAGCTGTGGGGGTATGGAACCACTTAGATTGTTATTAGACAGATCAAGCAGATCAAGAGATCGGCAGTTTGATAGATGGGAAGGAATTTGCCCCTGAAAGTTGTTCCCCCCAAGATATAGTGCGATCAACTTGGTTAAATTTCCCAAAGAAGATGGGATAGTCCCTCCCAGATTGTTATCACTTAGTTGCAGCATCCCTAGATCTTGTAGAGTATCCAAATTTGAGGGGATAACACCTGACAGCTGGTTGTAACCCATAAGCAAATATCTCAGTTTGATAAAATTCCCCATTTCTTTTGGAATCTCACCAGATATTTGATTTTTGCGTAAAGTAAATAGTGTTAGAGTGGTGGATAAATTACGTATGCATTTAGGTAACACCCCACCAAACTTGTTATACCCGCCTCCCACGAACTCTAATTTGGTGCTGTTAGTTAACGAGCAAAGGAAGCTCAAGTCTTCAGGTTTTCCACTTCCAAGCTGATTAAAACCGATTAGAAACCTACTCAGCTTGTACAACTTTTCAAAAGAAGGTACTTTTCCGGTAAATCTGTTATCATTGAGTAGAAGCAATCGTAGCTTTGTGCAATTCGATATCGATGGAGGAATCGGCCCCTCAAGTTTGTTCGAAAAAATGCTAAAAGATTCAAGATTTTGGAGCTTGAGGCCTATGGCTGCAGGAAGAGTCCCCTGTATTCGGTTGTCTCCAACTTCAAACACAGAGAGCAAAGAGAGATTGAGTAACGAAGATGGAATTGTACCTGACAATATGTTACTTGCAACGCCAATTGCTTGCAAATTTGTCAGGAGGCCTAGAACTTGGGGAATGCTCCCACCCAAGTTGTTTTGGGTTATATAAAGTTCCTTTAGTGAAGATAAGTTCCCAATGGAGGAAGGCACACTCCCAGTTAGATTGTTCCCACCCAAACCGAACTCTTGTAGCTTAGGCATTGAACCGAGCTCTCCAGGAATTTCTCCAGTCAGTTTGTTGTTCACCAGCCACAGGACAACCAGGTCTAAGCAACCCGACATGTTTTTGGGAATTTCGCCAACCAATGAATTGTTGTGCAATCGTAGGATACGCAGGCGGCGCAACCGGCCGAGCTGTGGAGGGATTTCTTGATTGAAGCTATTGTTTTGGAGGAACATTCCCCTTAAAAAGCTGAGGTTTCCGATATGAGGAGAGACTGATCCAGAGAGTTCTTGTGATTGCAAGTCTAAGACCGTAACCCTTTGGTGCCTGCGATCACACGTAACGCCATACCACCGGCAAAACCCAATGCTATTGTTCCATGAGTTGAGCACACCGAAAGGATCTTCGGTTATGCCGGCCTTAAATGCGAGCAGCGCGAGTCTGTCTGTTCCATTGGTGGTGGAAGAGACTTGGTTAAAGCACAGTGGAAGAACAATACCAAGAAGCAAGTGGCATGATTGAAACTCTGCAAAACTCGTGCTTCCGAGTTTCATGACACAAAGCACAAGAAAGCAGGGTAGATATGAAAGCAAGGTAAGGAATCAAGGGGTAGGATCAATGCTAGAGGAAACTGTGAAGAGATTTATAAGAAGGTGTCGATTTTTCTTGGACAGCTTCTTGAAGCGCTTTCCTTCTTTCTGTTTTTGGTTCTTCTTTTTATGAGTAACATTCAGTGCTTTATAGAAAGAAAAAGAAAGAGTATCTTCCAGTCAATTCCAGTGCTTTCTGGAAAGGAAAAGAGAAAAAATCTTCCCATTGAAATGCAACAAGTGGCACTCTTTTTCTTTTTAGGAAAAAGTTGTCATTATCGTCAATGAATTTTGTCCATTCAATACTTTTGAACCGTAATTGGTTTCCATAGAATTGTTTGAAATGAAAATTTTTTGTTTTAGTGTGTGGATTTTGGTTATTATAGCATAATTTTGCATTACTTTTGCTAGGAAAATGTTATTCTCCTTGGGCATTGCATTCGTGTAATTTTCTCACTGCACGTTTTATGGAATTGATTATTTCTCATGATATAAAGACGAGTAATAATTAATTGATACAATTAATGCAAAATACTTACTTACATATAACTATATCTTATGATATGTATATTATATTTGATGAGTCAACTAAAGTTTCACCAATAATAATTTGACATGTGACGCCACATCACGTAACATAAACACATGAGTCACGCCACATGGCGCAACCACGCGAATTCATGCGCAACTATCAAGACATAATAAATTACACGTCTTTTTGTCAAAGGTTTCACGGTTCTTATACTTGTATTAGTTAACACAAGTAATTACTTATTACTCAGCATACACAATTAATTAGTAGTAACCCTCTTCATAAGAAAGTGTTCATTTTTCGAAAGATCTTTCTGAGGGGCTTTTCTTTTCTTTTCTTTTTTCTGCAGACAATAACCACAATGAGTACCATTCAGTGAATGAGAAACCATCAACCGTCGACCGTTGACCTTGACTGCATTGCCCATTCATTACGTCGCACTACTTTTCATCAACTCTGGAAGAGACTCTTTGTCTGGCCATTTATGCTGCGGTAGAGCCGCTGTGATGTTGATGTATATACATCTGCGCGTATTTTGGGGGCGAAATTCTTATCTTGGCATGGTTCAATCACAATCCACGTGGACTGGGGCCAATCACAGCCGTTGGTCAAGTGAGTTTCCTGCAGATCCCACCAATTTCAATAGTCCATGGTCCATGGTTCATGGTCTGCGCAAGTATTTCCCTGTTCGTCGGGCTGGAAATTTACGAGAAGGCGATATGTGGGGATGTTTCCGTCCAAGTCAATCAGCGCAATGACCCCACCATTTCTTCATAGGAAGCGACTTTGGTACTCCCAGTCAATACTAAAGAATGACATGTAAATTACGCCCCGAGTTGTGTGTAAAATTTAACCCTTGCATGAGTTACTGTCTAGCTTGCTAATGAAACTCTTGCTCCATTCACATAGCACAAAAGAAAGAAAAGAAAAATCTTACCAAAAAAAAAAAAGAAAGAAAAGAAAAACGGGAGAAAGAGAGGCAGAGGCAGAATCCTTGCATTGAAAAGTTGTTCCATGTGATCAATTTATGCCTACAATCTCCACTGCCGATTCAAAGTACCTCGCATATAGCAAAAATTCGCTTAAGACGATGACACAAAGCACTTGTTACACAACAACCCCTAGGGTAGAGCCAGATGTAAATGTTGGCTAGGTAAAGCGTCTTGTAATAGGAGGAGTGGTTACAAACCCCATAGACCATCCTCATGGGGTGGTAGAGGGAGAGTAAACCAAAAGGCCCAACAAATGCGCACCATATGTGGTACAATAGAGTTGTAATTCACTAGTTATTCCATATGCTCACCAAATTTGAAAAAAAAAATCTATTTACATTGAGTTTACTTCGATTTTTTTTTTCAATATAGATAGAATAGATATCAATCAAGAGTGCTCTTATACAAAACAAATGAAAATTTGTCGCTTTCACCTGCTTTAGGATGCATTTTTATGAAAGAAGAAAAGGAACTCAAACAAAATAAAATTCACACTTATTTATTTCTTCAAATTAAAATTTGCAATATTAAAAATAACATCAAATTTCCAATTTTGAATAATATGGTTGATCAACGATTACTAGCGTTTCTGGCTTCAATGCATATACCAAATCCAAAATGGATTTAGCCGTGTACGGGCTGTTGCATCAAGCGCCAAAGCATGCGTGTTTTGTATCCATTGAACATTCATGATCTAGATGTGAATGAGTTGAATAACTTATCGACTAGTCTATTAGAGAACTATCTCCCTATGGAGTTTTCGGGACACTGGATATTCACCAATGCTTGCGTTATTCAAGCTGACATTTGGGATGCTCCTCAAGCAGCGAATGTGCAAGTGCTCTGACATAATTCAAAACGTATATCTCAAGGAAATTGAGCAACTTCAGAATAGTTCTTGCGGCATATCATATCATTAAATGAAGATGATAAAACATTGGCAGTGATCATCTTCAAAAGGTGAATGAAAATAAGGGAAGACATGTAAAGCGACAAGGATCCTATGATAAATTATCATTTTCGAATGCTATTACTATAGCTCAGTTTTTGTCTCCAGGCATACTTGCTCATTTTCGAATGCTATAAGCTTGATTAGTCAAGATGTTGGCATACATAGCAGAGCTTCTTTGACTTGTTGTCTATATAAGTGCGTGTATTAAGGGATAGATGATGGATCCATCTAGATGGCTTTTCAGATGTTGACTTGAAGTCAACCAATGCCGAAAATTAGTTAAGCGTTTATACTAGGTGGTGAACTTGAAGTGTTGCTCTGGCCAAAAAGGATTGTACTAAGTCGGTCTTTTACCATAGTAACTTTTCATCATGGAAAGTAGGCATATGCGCATTGATGACTACTAATTTTGTCGTGATGAAAAGTAACTTCACTTTCAAACTCTTTAAATTCAGTAACTTTTCGATGCTAATAATCACTTTTTATTTACAGAAGTAAGTTTAAGCATATTGGTGATTAGTAATTTCTTGGCGTAGTTAGTAATTTCTACCTTTAAAAGTTGCTTATTCATGCAATTAATGAATCCCCTATGAAATAAGTGACTATCGGTGTATTTATTGTAAGTTTTATGCATATGTCAATGTTTTCCCATAAAAAAAGGCTATAGTACCTTTACCAAAATGTGAAAATAAAAGCAAGGACACTAGTAAACTTCAGAAATATCAGTGCTGAATAATTTGCACTTGCACTCCTAGAAAAATCCAATACCCTAGAGTTACAATATCCTACTGAAGCATTCTTGGATAATTCCTATTGCGCACATCGACAGTAAACACGTGTTCTCGAATTACCGCATGCTAGAACAGCGAATCCAGAAGCTATACATCCTTATTCACCCTCCAGGGCAACCATATGGTCTATAGCTAACTAACCATAGTTTTTGGAACAAAGATCAATTCCCGATATTGGATTATTTCGAAAC
Organism: Syzygium jambos; assembly: GCA_031216235.1. NCBI lineage: Eukaryota > Viridiplantae > Streptophyta > Magnoliopsida > Myrtales > Myrtaceae > Syzygium > Syzygium jambos. The sequence goes on from CM062225.1 coordinate 25,971,050, forward strand.
AAAGCAATGGCGAGCCATTCCCAATCAATCTGTAGAAACCACGCTGTCTTTTGAATAAGATTTCCAATTACTAATCAACAGCAATTCCTCTTAATGAGCATCATACTCATTTTTATAAAATGAGTAATAATCAATTGATACAATTAATGCAATATACTTACTTACATGTAACTATAGATTACAATATGTATATTATATTTAATGAGCAAATAGAGTTTCACCAATAATAATCTGCCATGTGGCGCCACATCACGTGACATAGACACATGAGTTATACCACATGACGCAACTGCATACGTCATGCGCAATTGCCGAGACATAGGAAATTATGCATCTTTTTATTAAAGATTTCATAGTTCTTATTCTTGTATTATTTAACATAAGAAATTAAGTAATTACTTATAACTGAGCATACACGATTAATTAGTAATAACCTCTTTATAAGAAGGCGTTGATTTTTCGGATCTTTTGAAGGGCTTCCCTTTTCTTTCCGTTTTTTTTTTTGCAGACACGTCACAACAATGAGTACCATTCAGTGAATGAGAAACAATCAACCGTCGACCTTGACTGCACTGCCCATTCATTAAGTTGCACTACTTTTCGTTGACTCTGGAAGAGACTCTTTGTTTGGCCATATATGCTGCGGGAGAGCCGCTGTGATGTTGATGTATATACATCTACGTGTATTTTGGGGGTGAAATTCTTACCTTGGCACGGTCCAATCACAATCCGCGTGGATTGGGGCCAATCACAACTGTTGGTCACGTGAGTTTCACGCAGATCCCACCAATTTCAATGGTCCAAGGTTCATGGTCCGCGCAAGTATTTTCCCGTTCGTCGTGCTGGAAATTTACGAGAAGGCAATCTGTGGGGATGTTTCCTTCTAAGTCAATCAGCGGAATGCCCACACTATTACTTCATAGGAAGCTAAATGGTCACGACTTTGGTACTCCCAGTCAATGCTAAAGAATGACATGTAAATTACGCCCTGAGTTGTGTGTAAAATTTAACCATTGCATGAGTTACTGTCTTGCCAGTGCAACTCTTGCTCCATTCACAAAGCACAAAAGAAAGAAAAGAAATACGGGAGAAGGAGAGGCAGAGGCAGAATCCTTGCATTGAAAAGGTGTTCCATGTGATCAATTTATGCCAACAATCTCCACTACCGATCCAAAGTACCTCGCATATAGAAAAAATTCGCTTTAGATAATGACGCAAAGCACTTGTTACACGACAACCCCTTAGAGGTGAAGACTAATGGGCACCAACTGCGGTACAATAGAGTTGTAAGATGCTCACCAAATCTTAAAAAAAAAAATCTATTTACATAAATCTTATTTCGATTTTTTATATATAAATAAAGTAGTTATCAATCGAGAGTGCTCTTAATCAAAACAAATAAAACTTCTTCGTTTTCACCTGTCTTCGGATGCATTTTCTCTAACGAGGAAAAGGAACTCAAACAACATAAAATTCACATTTATTTATTCCTTCGGATTAAAAATTCCAATATTAAAAAAAAATCAAAATTCTAATTTCGAATAATGTGGTTGACCGGCAATTACTAGCTTTTCCAGCTTCAATGCATATATCAAATTCAAACCCTTAGAGGAAGAGTAGAGCCAGATCTAAATGTTGGCTAGGCAAAGCATCTTGTAGTAAGAGGAGTGGTTACGCACCCTATAGATCATCCTCATGGGATGGTCAATGGAGAGCAAACCAAAAGGCCCAACAAGCATTAGCTTACCCCAAAAAGGAGGTGAAGACTAATGGCACCAATTGCCGTACAATAGAGTTGTAATTCACTAATTATTCCATATGCTCATCAAATCTGAAAAAAGAAATCTATTTACATAGACCTTCAATTTTTTTTTTATGATATAGATAGAGTAGTTATCAATCAAGAGTGCTTTTATACAACACAAATAAAACTTTCTCACTTTCACCTGCCTTTGGATTCATTTTTTCTAATTTAGAAAAGCATCTCAAACAAAATAAAATTCACATTAATTTTTTTTTCAGATTAGAAATTCTAATATTCAAAAAACATCAAAATTCTAATTTCGAATGATATGGTTGACCGGCTGTCACACCCCGAATCCCTCGAAGCGCAATCATCCCATGTGCCGGTCGAATTTGATGCGACGTCCCAGGCCGCGTTGCCGACCCAACTCCCAACACAGAACATAAGGCACATGCGGAAGCAATAATTAAAACACCCGTACAAAACAATACATGACCAAAGGTAGCAGGAACGTCGAACAATCAAAAGCCTATTAATCAAGACTTGCATTGAGCTTCATACAATGTCCACGATACACCAATATAAATCACCAAACAAAAGCGGGTCAAAGGCCACTACTAACAAGATCCCTAAGTGGCCAAGGAGGCAGTCTAAGGTGGGGCTACAATCAAAAGGTTACTGGCCCGACCTAAGAGAGGTTAAGGCTGATCCTAAGAAACTTAATCGGAATCAGATCCTGGACTCAGCCTCGATTATCTCATCTTCCGAATCCATCTGCTCGACCTCGCCAACCTGTTCGGGATCCTGCTCTATGGGCTCCGGATCCTCATATTAATCGGATACACCAGGCATCCTCTAACAGTGGGCTGAAAAACGAGGTTTAAACAACTATGAGACGAATCTCAGTGAGTAGACCTCCTAAACCGAAACTAGGCTAACATGCACCTCCCGACAAGCAAATCAACACAACAATGGACCATAATGTCAATCAAATAACCTAGGCCCTTGATCCCGGATCGCTTACCTTGCTGACCCTGCAAATTAGGCAATAACAACAGGATAATCACAACACGTGCGTGTACACACTTGGCCACACGTACGCCACACACATGCTCATGCTCAAAGTGTTCATCTCGCATGCCATTCACCAAGTCTTGCACACTCGCATACTGGCCCATGCATTTTTATGCATGCAATTTCTATTCTCATGCCATGATTTCCATCAGTCGCAAACGGCACACTGGCTCAATGCTCAATTATTAATTCAGAGCTCGACCCGCGTAAAACGCATCAGGTCTGACCCATGCCAATGCAACAGGTCCACATAATCACAACACTCCATGGCCAGCGTAAAAACGCCCCAGGCCCAGTGTCTCTAGCCCGCGTCAAAACGCATCAGGCGTAACACCGATCTCCTTACGAACCAGAGCCCGCGTAAAACGCATCAGGATGGTCATCTTCCGGACGTACAGGGCATCATCCCGCGTAAAACGCATCAGGACGGCACACCCCGCGTAACACGCATCAGGGCGAATTGTGATCGCACATACACACAGTCAGTTATTATCTTAACCACGCATAACACGCATCGGGGCATTTAGATGATCACATGCTCATGTCAGACACGCATTCTCGCACAATCTCATCTCATGCCCCATTCTCAGCATACACAATGCGTGGCCATGCAATGCAATTCAATGCAATATGAGCATCAACCAATCAAGGGCACCCAATCAAATTCACATCACCACACCGTGCCCAATATACAAACAGCATGCTCACTTGGCCCATTAATACCGTGCGGCCCAAAATCACATTTCATAATTCCATACTCAGTACAAGCCATCAGTTAGCCAATCACACTTTGCACGGTTCAACCACACAAGCACGCGACATGGCATATCACAATTACGCACGAGTCACTCAACAATCAACCAATCCGGATAATTCTGGCAATTCCTACAATTAAACCCCAATATGCCTAATCCAGTCCAATAATCCTCCAATGGACAGCCATCAAACCAGCCACTCCGCGGCACATTCGACCCCAATTGGGTCTCAACGAACAACAATCAGCGATAATCCATCAACCCAGGCACACTCGGCAATCGCACAATCAAATTTCCAACTTGCCGATTTCTAATCCATCGAAGTCCCAAAGCGGACAGCCACTATTCATCCCAACCTTGACTTCCAATCTAACTCTAATCGGCACAATAAACCACTAATCAGTCCGAGAGAGAGAAAAATCGAGAAAACACAAAAATCGGATCCAAACTGGGCAGTTGCACAGTGACCGAAATCCATTTAAAATAAATGGTAAATCAATTCCAAAAATTATGAAATTTGGATATATTGTACAAAACATCTCAAGGAACATTTTCTGTAGAGAACTCGAAACCCAGTTCTAACAGTAAATACCTCGTTTTGATACTCAAAGTCAGACGAAATCCGGTTCGCTCAGACAGCCCCTCAGGCCATCAAAATACAACTCATTCGGTACCCAAATCATTTTGGAATACCTTGAAAGTTTTATATGTTATAGCCACAAATGTCCCCAACAATTTTTGTGAAGGAAGTATTTTGAAAATATGCCTGAAAAAATTTATAAAAATTCGAAAAAACCCGAAGGTCGGGTGAACAGTAAATCGGGCAGTTTTATTTCAGTCCAAAGATGGACTTCCGAATGGCATCAAATGATTTCCAAAAATTCCCAAATTAAAATATGTTATACTTGAAGATGTTGAGAACAACTTTTATGAAGAATACTTCTTCAAATTCGGCCCACACAAGTCACACCGAAAATTTAAAAAAAAAAAATCTGGCGACGCAACAGTAACCGTACCGGAAATCAACAAATATGCATCACCAAGCAAACCAAGCTCAACAAACCACTAATCCAATTATCCACAGCCTTTAAACCATCAATAAATCATCACCTTAGGCCATTAAAGTCACCACAACTTCAGCCCCAAATCAGCCCACACTAATTAATCTCTAAAATACCCTAATAACCCCTAAACTTGTCCAAAATGCACATAATCCTAATTAGGGGTTAGGATTTCCACTCACTTGGATTCCTAAGCTCCTTACAAGGCTAAACAAGTGGGGAAAAATGGGTGGGCTGAGCTGATTCCACGGCGGCGCAAGCGGCGGTCCTCGGCGGCGCTAACGGCGGCAGCACGTGGCTATTCCGGCGGACAGCGCACCAAGGCGGGGGCTGATCACATGGCTGGGAAAGGGAGAGAGAAAGTGGGACGACTGGATGGTGGTGGTGCTAGGCGTGGAACGGCGGCACCCGGCGGCGGCACCGGCGAGCGGCGACGCTCCGGCTTAGCTTGGCTTCTCATGGCCAAATGATGGAGGAAAATGGAAGAGAGGGAGTTGGCATGGGAGGAGGGGGCTGCCGGTTAATGGTGAGAGGAAATGGGAGGAGAGAGAGTGGTCAAGGGGGTTGAATGATTGGTTTGACTCACTTTTCCTTAATTCTGATGTAGCTAGTAAGGATCACATAGAGGGGGTGAATAGGTGATCTTAAACAGTTTTTAAATATTTATACGGAAATAAAACAAATCATAGAATAGTCTGAATAAAATTCAGATTCAAGACAGATTATATAGATGATGTTCTTGATGTGCAGAATGTAAAGTAAGAGTTAAGGGATAGAAAATCTGCACACAAGTTTATAGTGGTTCGGCTTATAGCAAGCCTACGTCCACTCTCCCACGCTTACAGCCTACCGGCTAGATTTCACTACGTAAACAAGAGGAGTTTACAGATTTTGAGTGATAACACTCTTGTGTATGATAGGACTCTCTATCTCACACAATCACTCTTATAAAGTAACCCTCAAGATCTGAATTTTTGGCTCAGTAAGACAAGAGAAATTATGGAGTATACTCAGACTATGGACTTGTTGATTCTTGAAAACTGTTGCTTCCTTTTGCTGCTCGTTGATCTCCTTAAATACTCCTCTTCATCCAAACTAGCCGTTGGACAGCATTCAGAGGATCATCTTCCAATCTTTACCTTGGACAGATTTGTATAATAAGGATTGAGTAGCCGTTGGATGATAGATTCTGAATCCCGCTTATTCTGGTCGCCCATACAATCAGAATTTTGGTTTCCATAAGTAGAGTTTTGTCCGTCGTAATGCATTCTTGTCGTAATATTTGATTGTCAATCGATTTGATTAAGATTGAAATAATCAAAAATTTCCTTCTGTGAAATCCATGCCAGATCACTAGCTGTTATGTTTAGTTCTGAATTCTGCGTTTGAAGAAATTCTACGTCTGAATAATTTCTGCGTCTGCATCTGCATCTAAATAACTTCTGCATCTGCATCTGCATCTGAATAACTTCTGTGTCTGAATCTCAGAACTTAGATTATGTGGGTCTTCAAAGAACTTATTTTTTCAGCTTGTAAAGTCTGAAAAACTTCCTTCTGAGCTTCCAGAACACACACACACACATATATATATATTCCTGGAATAAAATGGTTCAGAATAAGTATCAGATTTATAATTATCATGGAAGGTTTTGTCAACTTCAAAATCAGTAGGAGTTTTCCTCAATAATCTCCCCCTTTTTTATGGTGACAAAACTTTCCTGCAGATTGAATCAATTTGAAATTAATTGGAAGTAAATAAGCATATTTAGCTCATGAAGCACTGATTGAAATTTAAAGAGCAAACTCTTTTGAAATCTGTGTCTTTTTTCTTCCTTCGTATATAACCTGCATATGATCTGCATATTTAATGTCAGTATGGCAAATGGAAAATCTGCACATCATCTCTCCCCCTTTTTGTCATCAGCAAAAAAATCAATGATGAATAATCAGTCTAACAAGAATTTTTAGAAATAGTACAGACCAAAAAATGAAATAAGACTTGGAGAGAAATGTTTTAAAACAGGCTATTTTTTTTTAAGGAGTACGAATAAGTTGAAAATTTTCCAATATTGAGACAGCCTCCTCAATCTTCAAACTACATTGACCCATAGCCTTGTCCATGTTGGATGAGCATAGAGTAATGGCTTCCTCAAGTTCTGCTTTGTCTGCTGCCGCTTGAAGTCGTTGAGTGTTGTAGTTTTCCTCAACAATTTTCTGTAGATTCTTCATATTTTGTTCTAGCACAGCTTGCTTGTCTTTAATCTCGAGCAGAATAGAGAGGATGTTTTGATTTTCTGATGGTTGTTCTTGGACATTAGCTGGCTCAGACTAATCGAACCCCATGGTTGTTTCTTCTGGAATCTCCCCCTGAATAGGTGCTTGATCTTTAGAAACATGTTCTGTAGGAATTGGTTCTGAAACCTTTGGAGTTGGTTCAGAAATATGTTCTAGAGCATCAGCATGGCCTGTATCAAGATGCTCTGCTTCTGCTTCATCACTTTCATCATGCAAAAGAATTTTTCTTTTCTTACTGTACACCTTTAATGGGATTGGAGATTCTGTCTGCTTGCTTGCTGATCTTGTCCCTTTTCTCTGCCCTGTCTTTTTGACACTTGACTTTTCAGCAGATTTTGCTTCAGATTGTTGAGCCTCTTTTCCTTTTATTCTTTCCCTTACATCATCAAACTGCTTCATTTTGGAGAGCATTCTTTCTCCAACAAACATACAAGGAACAAGGTTCTGGCGCATTTTATCAGGAATCGATATTTTTAAGAACATAAAAATGCGAGAGATTAAAGCACCATATGGCAGTTGTCCCTTGTCCTTCTGTAATGCCCTGTACATATGGAATATGATGATATGAGGAAGAGAAAAAGGTTGACCTTTCAAGATAGCCCAGATGAGCTTGATTTCTGATTTGGATAGGTCAGTTTTGGAGGCTGCCTTGGGCTTCAAGCAATTGATAATGATCTTATGCAAGATCACAGACCGTCTGGATAAGTCAGAGTAGGAAAGATGTCGCTTTGATCCTTGAGCAAAGTTAGGATTTTCAGAAGCCACCTTGGAAGCATCTTCAAGATTCACTGCCAATGGAGTAAACTTGGAGTGTTTTGCTCCAATTATCCTTGCCAACACATCCGCTTTTAGGTCGAATTTTTTGTCACCAACAGTGAATTGGATCCAGTTGGGTGACAAAATAGAGAGATTGGAATAGAAGTAGGCAGTTAATTCAGTATAAACATTGGCAGATTGAAGGCAAAATTCATAAATGCCTAGCTTCGCAAACAGATGCCTTACTGAAATGTCAGCCTTCTCTAGGTAGTCGAAATCCACAGTTCTGTGGTTCATGATTCCTCGAGCAAGCAACAATTTATAACAGATATTATGCTCTGTGCTTCTGAATAATCCTCCTGTACCTTACACACCAGATGCTATTCCTATCTTTATTTCAAAATTCTCAAAAAATCGAGCATCATCATCAGGAATAACAAACTTGGTTGCACTGATAGTTTTAAGGCTGATTTGAGTAGATTTCTTGTCAGAGGGTGTTGATGATTCTCCGACTTTTTCTTTGCCCTTTTTAGAAGAGGGCTCTTTTGATGTAGTGTTGGACGGAACATTGGCAGTATCAACGCAAGCTTTAGAGAAGTTTTGCGTAAGATGTTCTTCAGAGAAGAACCCATTGTCTCTCAGACAGTCACGCAAAGAAGATTCAGAGGCATTGTTTCGCTTCAACATCTGATAAGCATTCCATACATGCTTGATGCTTTTAAAACGAAAATCTATTTTACCAGAAGTTTTGGGAGGCGACGATCGATGAGGTGGTGTCGCTTCAACAGGTTCTTCACGATGGTCCGATTCTGTATCTGAAATCTCCATATACTCCGCCGGTGCAATAGATTTAGAGTCTTGGTTCAGAATGCGTGAAGATCTTCTTTTGAACGGCATTTTGATCACTTATGGAACAAAAAGTTTCGATCTTTGGAGGAAGAAGAGGAGAGTCTCTGAATATCGGAATGGTTTGAAGAGTAAAAGATCGTACTGATAGGGTTTTGAAAAGTGACGAACAGGTTTATAAACGAGAAGGATAGGTTTTAGAAAGAAAAGGTCATTTTTAGAAAGTAAAAAATAAGCCCAAACAAGTAGGAAGGAAATAAACTTTCTGAAACATAAAAGATCACGACAATATCATGATAATATTTTAAGCACAATTAAACAGATAAATTAGGATACGTACCTGATTTGCTTCCAAAAATAACAAATGTGAAAATATCCTACCAAAAATATTCCCACCAAACTTTAAATTATGTACGTACCGTTCTTTGAAAGTCTGAAAAATGTTCAGACTGAGAACATTTGAGTCTGAAAAAATCCTGTCTGTCAGACACTTCAAGAAAATGGATAAGTAATGCACAGTTTGTTTCTAATATACTCAAATGAGGATTTGTCAAGAGGTTTTGTGAATATATCAGCTAATTGATTCTTAGAATTAATGAATTGAATATTCACATCGCCATTTTGAACCTGATCTCGAATGAAATGATGTTTGATATCAATATGCTTTGCACGAGAGTGAAGAATAGGGTTTTTGGACAGATTAATAGCACTTGTGTTGTCACACTTGATTGCAACACTTGATTCTTCAACAGCAAAGTCTCTTAACTGCTGCTTCATCCACAGAATCTGTGCACAGCAGCTTCCCAAGGCTATATATTCTGCTTCTGCCGTAGAAAGTACGACTGTATTTTGCTTCTTTGAGTACTAGGATACCAACATATTTCCAAGCAGTTGACATATACCTATAGTACTTTTCCTGTCCACTTTACATCAAGCTAAATCAGCATTTGAATAACCAGTAAGAGTAAAATCTGAATCTTTGGAGTACCAAAGACCTAACATTGGATAAGTTCCAATGTATTTGATTATCCTTTTTACTGCAGAAAGATGCGATTCCATTGGGTCTGATTGAAATCTTGCGCACATACAGACACTAAAAAGTATGTCAGGTCTAGATGCAGTAAGATACAATAATGAACCTATCATGCTTCTGTATACCTTCTGGTCCACCTTTTTACCATGTTCATCCTTGTCCAGTTTGGATGTATGGGACATTGGAGTGTCTGTTTTCTTACTATTCTGCAATCCAAACTTCTTGATAATCTCTTTTGCATACTTCTCTTGGCAAATGAATGTCCCATCTTTGGTTTGTTTCACTTGTAAGCTAAGAAAAAATGTAAGCTCGCCCATCATATTCATTTCGAATTCATTCTGCATATTCTTTGAAAACTCTTTGCAGAGCAGTTCGTTAGAGGAACCAAAAATGATATCATCAACATAAATCTGAACAAGCAGAAAGTCCTTACCCTTTCTCTTGATGAATAGAGTTGTATCAACCTTACCTTTTGTGAAGTCATTTTGCAGAAGGAAGGTACTCAACCTCTCATACCAAGCACGGGGTGCTTGTTTCAGACCATAAATGGCCTTTTTGAGTTTGTAAACATGATCAGTTTTCCTTGGTTCTTCAAAGCTTGATGGTTATTCCACATATACCTCTTCTTTGATATATCCATTTAGGAAGGCACTTTTCACGTCCATCTGAAACAGTTTAAAGTTATGGAAACAAGCATAAGCTAATAATAGCTTAATGGCTTCTAACCTTGCAACTGGTGCATATGTTTGATCATAATCTATGCCTTCTTCCTGAGAATAGCCTTTTGCAACCAGTCTTGCTTTGTTTCTTATGACTTTCCTTTTGTCATCCAGTTTGTTTCTGAACACCCATTTTGTTCCAATTACTGGATGATTTTTGGGTCTTGGCACAAGCTCCCATACTTTATTGATTTTGAACTGCTGAAATTCCTCCTGCATAGCTTCTATCCAGCTTTCATCTGATAAAGCTTCTCCAACTTCTTTTGGTTCTATTTCTGATATCAACGCCAAGTTGCTGATGTTCTCCTTTTGTTTAGATCTAGTCCTGATACCTTCTTCTATTTCTCCAATGATGAGATTCTTAGGATGACTGGATTTATGTTTCCAGTTTTTGTCAAATCTTTCCTTATGAATATTTGCAGACTCTGAATGTTCTGATTGAATATGGATTGTATCTTCTTTCCCTTCTTTTGAGGATTCTACGATTTTTGGAGATTCTTGATGAACTTCTGATATCTCTTGAATGTTGGAAGGTAGTTCGGATTCATTTTTGTGAGTTTGAATATTTTCTTCAAACTTCACATTCATTGTTTCTTCCACAGTCTGAGATTTTTTGTTGAAGATTCTGTATGCTTTACTTGTGGTAGAATATCCGAGGAAGAGTCCTTCATCTGCTTTCTCATCAAACTTACCAGTGCGGTCATTTGAATTTTTAAGAATAAAGCATTTACAACCAAGCACACGAAAATATGAGATGTTGGGCTTTCTACCTTTGAAAAGCTCATAGGGGGTTTTCTCAAGAATAGGTCTGAGAAAAGCTTTGTTGATGATATAACATGCTGTAAAAACTGCATCTGCCCAGAATTGAAAAGGAATCTTGCTTTTAATCAACAGTGTTTTTGCCATTTCTTGCAAAGAACGATTTTTCCTTTCCACAACATCATTTTGTTCTAGTGTATATGGAGTAAAAAAATTATGTTGAAAGCCATTTTCCTCACAAAAATCTGAAAAACTTTGATTTTCAAATTCTCCCCCATGATCTGTTTTAATGCAGGAGATAGTATAGCCCTTTTCATTCTGAACTCTTTTTACAAATTTTGAAAAATATGAAAATGCTTCATTTTTATGAGTAAGAAAGAATATCAAAGTAAATCTTGTGAAGTCATCAACAATAACCAAACAATACTTCTTACCACCAATACTTTGAGTTCTGGTTGGTCCAAACAGATCCATATGAAGAAGCTGCAAAGCACGATAAGTGGAAACATGATGTATAGATTTAAAAGAACTTCTTACTTGTTTTCCTTAGAGTGCAGACATTGCATAATTCTGTTTTCCTGTATTTCAAATCTGGCAAATCTCGAACCAGTTTCTTGTTTGAGATTTTTGAGATTTGTTTCATACTGATATGCCTCAATCTTCTGTGCCACAGATCTTCATCCTCTTTGATTGAAATCAAGCAATGAGTGGAGTTTGGATTAACATCTAAAAGATAAATATTGCCATGTCTTCTTCCTGTGAATGTTTGAGAAGAATCTTTGCTTGTTCCTGAGCATGTATTTTCTTGAAAGTTGATTCTGAAACCTGTATCACATAGTTGGCTTATGTTTATTATCAAGTTGTAGTTGAGTCCTTTTACCAATGAAATATCATTGATTGTAAGTCCTTCAATTTCTACCGTTCCTTTGCCAATGATTTTTCCTTTGATATTTCCTCCAAAGGAAACTTTTCCACCATTCAGATTGTGTAGATCAACAAATATGCTTGGATCTCCTGTCATGTGTCTAGAGCATCCACTGTCTAGGTATCACTTTCTTTTTCTCTTTGTGGTAACCTGCAAAAATTAGAACATCTCAAGTTTTCTTTGGTACCCAAACTTGTTTGGGTCCTTGAACATTAGTATAGGCTGTCTTAACAAAATCTCTTCGAACAGGTCTCCAGACCTTAGGACATTCATTCTCAAAATGTTGTGGATCTCCACAATTTGAGCACTTGAGAGCACTGCGGCCAACAGGTTTTACAAAATTTCTTTTAAAATGATTTTTATAAGCTTGTCGAGGAGGTCTTTGTCTTAATCACTCCTTGACCTTTGGAAAATCAATCAAGCTGTCACTTTCCTTTACAAATCCGAGACCAGATTTGTTATAGTAAGGAATTTGGATGGAAAGGATATGCTTCAAGGTTTCTGAACCTTTTGAAAACTTGGAAGTAATTTCCAAAACTTCCTTTTTCAAAACAGCATTTTCTTTGGAAAGAGAGTCTCGACTTTCCTTGACTTGATGAAATTCTTTTTGAAGGAAATCAATTTTTTCTTTTTGTAAGATATCCTGTTGCCTCAGAGATGAATTTTCCTTTTTCAAAGAAGAGATTCTTTTAAGAGCAGTCTTAAAAGAAAAAGAATCAGAATCTGTTGCCTCAGAGATGTTATTTGATACTTCAATAGTCATTTCAGAAGGTTTTACCTCGATTTCCACTTTAGGAATAGAATCAGAATCTGAGTCTGAATTTGACTTTTCCATTAGACAGAAATTTGAGATATCTTCGTCACTTTCTTCGCACTCTGTGTCACTCCAGTTTCTTCCTTTAAAGCCTTCTTTGCTTTATCAAATTTGGTCTTCTTTTTTAGAAGTGAACAGTTAGGCTTGATATGTCCACGTTTCCTGCAGTGAAAGCATATTACATCTTTTGATCTCTCTGTTTCATCGATAGACTTCTTATTCTCAAAAGGTTTCTTTCCTTTGAGGTTTCTTCCTCTGATCTTCATTCTCTTATATTTCTTTATGAAGAGAGCTAGTTCTTCATCATCAACATCTTCATCTTCAGAATCTGCATCAAAATCAATGTTAGTTTTCAGTGCAATTGACTTATTACTTCTGGACTCATTCTTCTCATTTCGTTTCTCAGTCTCACATGATTAAAGAGTTCCAATTAACTCATTCACTGATAGAGGCTTGATCCTTTGTGTCTCTCGAAGAGATGTTTTGATGTTATCCCACTGATTTGTCAGTCTTCTCAGAAGTTTGTTGACTTTCAATGCATCTGGGACTGGTTGTCCTTGATAGGTAAGACCATTTACTATGTCAGTAAACCTGTCATACAAATCAGCAATTAATTCTCCAGGCTTCATTTTGAAGGATTCGTATTGACCAAGCAAAATATTGATTTGAGTTTCCTTGGCTCGATCTGTTCCTTCATAAGTAATATAGAGAGTATCCCAGATTTCCTTAGCAGATTCACAAGCAGCAATTTTTTTATATTCAATAGGAGATAAAGCACAATAAAGAGAATAGATTGCTTTAGAATCTAAAGTTTTTCTTTTAGATATCTCAGTTTGAGATAATGGAGGATCTGCTGCTTTGCTTGCATCTGCCTTTTCTTTTGAATCAGTAGATGTCGATTTTGGAATGACTCCTTTGATAATGACATCCCATTACATATGATCAATAGACTTTATGAATGCCTTCATCTTATTCTTCCAGACGTTGTATTTCTTGCCATCGAAATATGGTGGTCTGTTGTTGCTCTGACCTTCAATGAGCCCTGGAGCACCAAAGCTAGCCATGTAGATCGTTAGCTCAGAAGTAAAACACTTCAATAAATGAGCAACCTGCTCTGATACCAATTGATGTAGCTAGCAAGGATCACCTAGAGGGGGTGAATAGGTGATCTTAAACAGTTTTTAAATATTTATGCGGAAATAAAACAAATCACAGAATAGTCTGAATATTATATAGATGATGCTCTTGATGTGCAGAATGTAAAGTAAGAGTGAAGGAATAGAAAATCTGCACACAAGTTTATAGTGATTCGGCTTATAGCAAGCCTCCGTCCACTCTCCCACGCTTACAGTCTACCGGCTGGATTTCACTATGTAAACAAGAGGAGTTTACATATTTTGAGTGATAACACTCTTGTATATGATAGAACTCTCTATCTCACACAATCACTCTTACAAAGTAACCCTCAAGATCTGAATTTTTGGCTCAGTAAGACAAGAGAAATTATAGAGTATACTCAGACTTTGGACTTGTTGATTCTTGAAAACTGTTGCTTCCTTCTGCTGCTCGTTGATCTCCTTAAATACTCCTCTTCATCCAAACTAGCCGTTGGACAGCATTCAGAGGATCATCTTCTAATCTTCACCTTGGACAGATTTGTATAATAAGGATTGAGTAGCCGTTGGATGACAGATTCTGAATCTCGCTGATTCTGGTCGCCCATACAATCAGAATCTTGGTTTTCATAAGTAGAGCTTTATCTGTCGTAATGCATTCTTGTCGTAATATTTGATTGCCAATCGATTTGATTAAGATTAAAATAATCAAAACTTTCCTTCTGTGAAATCCATGCCAGATCACTAACTGTTATGTTTCGTTCTGAATTCTGCGTCTGAATAATTTCTGCGTCTGCATCTGCATCTAAATAACTTCTGCATCTGCATCTGCATCTGAATAACTTCTGTGTCTGAATCTCAGAACTTAGATTATGTGGGTCTTCAAAGAACTTATTTTTTCAGCTTGTAAAGTTTGAAAAACTTCATTCTGAGCTTCCAGAACATATATATATATATATATATATATTCCTGGAATAAAATGGTTTAGAATAAGTATCAGATTTATAATTATCATGGAAGGTTTTGTCAACTTTAAAATCAGTAGTAGTTTTCCTCAACAAATTCCAATTTTGCCCCTTAAACACTTGGTTCTCATTAATCCAAGCCAAAATATCTAAGGGTGTTTTGGTCTTTCACCCTTTGAATTATTGGGCTGAAATATACATTAAAATATCCAATTTTAATCCCCAAAAATGGCCCAAAATTCGGAACCCTAAAAATGAGTCATAGGGGCAAAACGGTAATTTTCCGGTCAGGGTCGAAATTCCATTTTTCGACCGTACCAACCCCAAATGTGTGTGGCCAACATAATATGATGTCGGATTCGCAAAAATAACCTTTTAAGCCCTCGAAAATCGACTGCAAAGTTTGGAGGGGCAAAATAGTAATTTTTCACTTCCGGGTCGAAATTTGATTTTTCGACTGTACACACTCCAAATATGCGTGACCACCCTAAAACGGCATCGGCCTTGAAAAATAATCTCATACGGCCTCGAAAATCGACGTCGGAGTCCAAAGGGGTAAAATCGTAATTTTTCCAATTTTGGTCGAAATTCCAATTTTCGGCCGGACTAGCCCCAAATGTATGTGGCCACACCAAAATGACGTTGGTCTTGCAAAATAGTCGCAAACACCCATAGAATTTCGACATCGAAGTTCGGGTCCAATTTGGCGATCAAAATTGCTCAATTCAAAATTTTAGAGCTTTTCACTAACGGGTGGTTGTTTAGGGGTTACGGGTATCGATCTAGGGTCACTCGAGTCGTGACGGTCTCGATTATCGGGAGAACGCAAGGAATTATTGGTTATTCCAGGGGTCACTATCGTTCGGTTCAGGTTTGGGATTTGTTCGCCACTCGTACTCTCGGTCGTGCGGAATCACCCGCGATCCGATCGTACGTCGTTGGCCAAACTAAATCCGTTACCTTACTGGGATCGGCCCACACTGGCCCAAAATACTTCCCTGCCGTTTCTCTGAATCGGTGCCCGATTCGCAATCGGGTCCCCGATCCACGTACCGTTTTCCTAGTTAGACTTTCCCATGGGTCAGTATCCCGCGAGGGGCCAGCTCCAGGCGAGACGTACTAAAATCAGATGAGAAATAATATCCGCTTCGTCGGATTCCGGAAATGGGTCGAAATTCAGGATGTTATACCGGCTATTACTAGCGTTTCCGGCTTCAATGCATTTATCAAATTCAAGATAGATTCAGCTGTGTGAAATGGTCGTTGCACCAAGCACCCAAGTATGGATGTTTTGTATACATTGAACATTCATGATCCGTATGTGAATGAGCTAAATAACTTATTTCCTGGTCTGTTAGTGAACTGTCTATCCATGGAGTTATTGGGACACTAGATTTTCATCAATGTTTACGTTACTCAAGCTGACATTCGAGATGGTCCTAATAAGCAGTGACTGGCAAGTGCTCTGACATAATTCAAAACGTATATTTCAAAGAAATCGAGCAACTTCAAAATAGTTCTTACAGCATATCATATCATTAAATAAAGATGACGATGAAACATCAGCAGTGATCATCTTCAAAAGGTGAACGAAAATTGGGGAAGATATGCAAAGCGATAAGAATTCTATGACAAAGCACATTTGATATTCCTATGAATAGCTGGCTTTTTGTCTCCAAGCATACCTGCGCATTTCCAAACGCTATAAGCTTGTTTAGTCAAGATGCTGGCATACGTAACCCAGGTTCTTGGACACGTGTCTATACAAGTGCGTGTATCATGGTATGGACGATGGATCCATCTAGATGGCTTTCCAGATGTTAACTTGAAGTCAACCAATGCTCGCTTTAATCCTCAGCCATTAATGTCAACGGGCCAAGGGAAAAGGCACATACAGATGTATGAACAAACTCGATTTAACTATAAATTATAGTACGCATATGCAATCCACAATATTCTTTAAAAGATGAGTTTACTCCAAAGACCGTACTCCATATCAACAATGAAGTGATTAGTGAATATACTTTGCTTATTTATGTGAATAATGAATCTCCAATAAAAGAAGCGACCATCGATATATCTGTAATGAGTACTATACATACGTGATTAGGTGCTTCCCAAATAAAGGTACTTTGGTTACTTTATAAAAATGCATGACAATAGTAAACTTTAGAAATAGCAGTGCTCACCCACCTGGGTGGCGCTGCTGGAGCGCGCACTCTTCCTCTCGCAAAAGGTTAAGTGTTCGAATCTCGGGCGCCGCAGGGTGACTTAACCGGTGGCACGTGTGTGGTGGCTAGCACGTATCGCCCCCAGGGTTTACTCCCCGGCTGTCGGCCGTGCGGGGGTTCCCTGAGTTATCAAAAAAAAAAAAAGAATTTCCACTTGCACCCATAGAAAAATTCAATACACACATGTCACATTATTCTACTAAAGCATTCTCGGATACTTCCTGCTACGCAGTTGAAGCGTCGATGCTTATACTCAGAATTACTGCATGCTAGAATGCTTAATCCGAAAGCTATGCATCTTATTCGCCCACCAAAGAAACAATGAAGCTGACTGAACGTGGCTTTAGGAACAGATATCAATTCTTGCCGTTGGATTATTTCGAAACGAAGCTACGATGAACCACTCTCGGTCAATCTGCAGAAACCAAGCTTTCCTTTGAATAAGATTTCCAATAGCTAATCAGTAGCAGTTCGTCTTAATGAGCATCATACTAATGAAAAGAAGAAGAAAAAAAAGAAGCAAGGCAACTTATGTTGGATTCAATTTAAAATACTATGGCACCAAAATAGAATTCTTAGTAAACCAACAATAATCAAGAATGTGTATGCACCACAGGCCTTGCGCTAGTTTAATTATGTACATATATAGATGGGGGATAATTATTAACTATCATCTTGTAGAAAAAAAAATGATCGATCCTTTTCAGTTGTAGATTTTACCTGTTTTCTTCCATTTGCGTAAACAACCATGAAGGTATAACAACTAAACATAAGCCGTTAGTGGTTCATCTTCTCCGTGTAAACCCAATTCCAAGAGTTTGTCCCTAATCTGTTGCAGCTGATTTGCAATTCCGCTGATGCTCGTCCGTCTTCTAGGCATACTATATGAACAAGCAATTCCAATATTGTACACCATAACCAAACACTCTTGAAATATGGCATCACTTTCGAAAAGCCATTGCTGGGGACTGTCGGGACCTAAATGGCTCTGTCTTTCTTGAACCAAAACGTTGTCCGTAATTTCGAGCACTCGTTCAGGCAAACCTTCTGCGACAATACTATAAAGAGTCAGGCTCCGTTCGTTTCCGGAAAAATATTTTTCCGGAAACATTTTCCGCATTTTCTGGTGTTCGGGGGCGGAAAATGTTTTCTGTGGGAAAACATTTTCCTTCCCCACCCCCAAATCCTTCATTGTTTTGAGGAAAATGATTTCCTCTTTTCACAAAGAGGAAATCATTTTCCCCCAAAGTCAAGGCAAAATTGCCCATGAGAGGGAAAATATTTTCCGTGGGAGAGGAAGTTGATCGCCAGTCACCGCCATCGCCTGCCAATTGCCGGCCGCCGGTCGCCGCCGCCGCCGCCGGTCGCCGCCGCCGCCGCCTGCCGCCGCTGGATCGGCGGTCGCCGAATACCAGAAAATATTTTCCGAAACTTTTTCAAATTTTAACCGAACACCAGAAAATTGTGTTCCAGGAAAACATTTTTCAGGAAAATGACTTCCGGGAAAATATTTTTCAAAAGGAGAATATTTTCCGGCAAACGAACAGAACCTCAAATTGTCTATGAATTTGCAATCGATGGGCCTCAACCCAGTGAGTATCTCTAGTAAAAGAATGCCGTAACTATAGACGTCGCCTTCTGTTGAAACCTC
Organism: Syzygium jambos; assembly: GCA_031216235.1. Lineage (NCBI taxonomy): Eukaryota > Viridiplantae > Streptophyta > Magnoliopsida > Myrtales > Myrtaceae > Syzygium > Syzygium jambos. Next base: position 25,989,793 of record CM062225.1, read on the forward strand.
ACATCCCATTGCATATTCTGCCACACATTTAGATCATAGTGAAGGTAAAATTAGAGTATGAAGCATAATCAGAATGTAACGTGCATAAGACTATAAGAGCTATTATTAGGTACCCAACTTCACATAGGAGAGAGAGAGAGAGAGAGAGAGAGAGAGAGAGAGAGAGAGAGAGAGAGAGAGAGAGAGAGAGAGAGAGTACCTGGTGGAGCATAGCCAATTGTCCCTCTAAGTCCCATTGAGCTCATATGATTACCCACAATTTCAAGGGATGATCCAAGAAGGAATTTTGCCAATCCGAAGTCGCCAACATGTGCTACCATGTTAGCATCTAAGAGGATATTGCTTATAGGGATGTGACACTGGTGATGAAGATAATCCAATGCAGAAGCAACATCAATAACGATATTTATCCTCTTAATGAAGTTCAATTTTTTTGGATGTTCATTCCCATGAGATGATGTTGCATTTGGGTGGAGCCACCATTCCAGACTTCTATTGTCCATGAATTGATACAATAAGGCTTTAAAATCATTACCTTGATAATCACTACTCAAGCAAACTGTTAATATCTTCAAAAGATTTCGATGTCTGATGTTTTTTAATGCCTCACACTCCGCTATGAAGCTCTTCAAAGCACCATGACGGACTAAATGAAGCACCTTCATAGCAGCAGTGATTCCATTGTCCTCAAGTATACCCTTGTAAACAGAACCAAAGCTTCCAACACCGATTAAATTCGTTGAAGAAAAACCGTTGGTTGCTTTTAGGAGTGTTTCATAAGATATGTTTGGATGCGAATCATCCATGGAACTTGAAACTGGTTCATTTACTTGCTTTTTCAACCAACAAAGATATATAAAAGCCAAAATAAGAGCTATTCCAAGAACTCCAAAAGATAATAGAAGCGGACAATATCACCATATTGATCCTTTTGAGATTGGAGCTTTTGGAGAAGTAGTTAGGGAGGTGAAATTCTAGTAGTCCACCGCAGAGCTCATTGTTCCCAATAATAAAAGTACCAGTAGTATTCTTAAAGACTCCTTCATGTGGTAGCATACCTTGAAAATTATTGTACAACAAATTCAAAAGTCTTAGGAAACGAAATAGCGCTAAGAATTATGGAATCTGACCCGATAAATTATTACGTGAAAGATCTAGTTCTTCACTGCCTCCTGACAATCTGATTTGTCACGCCCCGTACCCCACGAAGGCTAAACATCCGCGCCAAGGTCGAAATGAGGTGCGACGCTCCCAAGATTGCGTCACCGACCCGAAACCCAAATCAGAGAAAATGCAACACATGCAGAAACGTCGTATATATATACACCCAGACATGAAAACATAACCATGAACAGCAATAGGTACAAATATACAAAAGATTATACTAACATATATGCACCCCTTTAAAACTTTTACAAACTATTCAATTACAACAAAAAGGAATACATCAAAAAGGCCACTAAGCAAAAAGGATCGGTGGCCTAAGGTAACGGCTAGCCAGTTAGGGGAGGGTTACAACAAAAAGAGAGTTAGTCTAACTCCTAACACTGGGATCTGCTCTACGGTTCCCAGCCTGGGTTGGATGGCGCTGCTGACTCCTCAGAAGAGTCCTCCTCAAATCTCACCTCCTCGTCCGATCCAACTTCCTCCACTTCTCCAGCTGCCTTGGCATTCTCACCTATCACTTCCAAATTCTCTTCTTCGTCTTCCTCCTCAATCACATCGTCAGCTATAACTTGCTGCTCTCCTTGCTCCTCGTCCATGGCTATCGGTCCGTCCATGGTATCACCTGCACTACTCACGCTAAGGGAGGCTGGAGGATCAGAGATTTCACCACTCACCATCTGGGGGATCATAACGCCATTTACGTCTATCGGAACATCGAAAGTCCTGATCGGAGGTCCAGTTACGCCATCAGCTCCCCTATAACACCAGGCTACGTACTCCTGAGTGTCGCTGTAAGCCTCTCCCACATTTACATGCACAATAGAGAGATATCTAACGTATGCTGATCCGTCTCCACAGGGATGCACACTAACATCTCGCTGAATCCGTTGCGGGAATCCAAAAAGAGGGGCTTTCCTCGGCATTTTATGGACGGGGGTCTGAAAATCGGTTTTTACCACAACCGTGAGATAAACTCAGCAAGTAAAATTCCTATTCCTAAACTAGGCTAACGTGCACCTCCAGAAGATAATTAAAAAGCATAAATCACTGAACCAGTAATTAAATCACATTAAAATCATTCGGGCCCTCAGCCCTAATTCTTTTGCTACTCCAGCCCTGCAGGTTAGGCTCTAAATATCATTAAAACTCATAAACAGTAAATCGACCCGGAGGCCATGACCCAATGGTCATCAACAGTTAACTCGACCCGGAGGCCATGACCCAATGGTCATCACAATTAAATCGACCCGAAGGCCATGACCCAATGGTCATAAATCATTCGACCCGAAGGCCCGACCCAAAGGCCCACAATTGTGTAAATCGACCCGAAGGCCATGACCCAATGGTCATCACAAATAAATCGACCCGAAGGCCATGACCCAATGGTCATCAACAGTCTCAACCAATCAAAACCAAATATGGAAATCCACATGCCATGGGTTCACACCAATTTACCATGCCTTGCTGTACTAAGCACACTGAACCATAATTTCCCGTTCAATCAGCATATTGTCGGCACATTTAATTCGTTTCATTTTGCCCATTTACATACGGCAATTAACCCACAACTCAGTATTACCGAATTTCCAGTCCACTTGGGATCTGACATGACCATCCAGTCTCAACTGTTAATCCCGCAAACATGACATCATCTCACAATGTTTCAACAAGTTCCATTTGGCCTCTAACATGTTTAATTTCAAGCCATTAGTCACTAAACCATCAAATGACCACATTAGGCATTTAAGGCAAATTCGGTTCTATAGTGAACCACCCCTAAACAGCCACTAATTTGGCTCCAAATTAACCTTATAATATGCCATTAAGTCCCAATTAGGTCCCCTAATCAAATCATGCACAATTACACATAATTAGGCTCTAATCTAGCCTAATCACCTTAATTAAACCCCTAATTGCACAAATTAGACTAATTCAAGGATTAGGTGTTTTACTCGCCTATTAACGACGCGAGGCGACGGGAGCGAGCGGCCGATTACCGGCGAGCGGTACAATCGACGGCGGCGCTCCAAAGCAAGCCGGCGGCTCCGGCGAGCTCACGGCCACCTCTCGGCCAAAACAGGGGAAGCGCCGGCAAGGCTGGGCTGAGGTCAAGGGAGAGAGAGACGGTAAGGGTGAGGTCGGACGGTGGGGTGGCGCACGGCGGCGCGGCCCGGCGGGACAAGCCCGGCGACGGCGTCCTTGCTCGCCTCGGCTGGAACGGCGGCCACGGGCAACGGGAGCGGAAGAAAGTTGGTCGACGGGCTGAGGGTGACGCCAGGGGACAGCACTCGGCGGCTCAGCGCCAGCAGCTCCGGCGATCAGCCGCTTCCGGCATGAACAGCAGCCGGCAAGCTCACCGGCGTGGACAATCGAGAGACGATCGGGAGGGAGGAGAGAGAAACGGTTGCGGGAGAGAGGAGAGAGTGAGCTGAGGAGAGAGAATGGGTCAAAGGTGGTCAATATAAGGGTGAGTGGGATCCACATGTCAAAATCCTAGCCCACATGACCAAAATACCCCTCATCCAAGGGCTAAAAATGCTTCTAGACCAATAATTCAAGGGCAAAATGGTCAATTGTCCCTAACCATGGTTAACCCATCCTAGTTAACCTTAACCAACCTTGATTAAATCCCAAAATTGCCCCAAAATTCGAAATTAATCAAAAATGGCCTAGGGGCATTTCCGTCATTTTTCCATCCCGGACCAAAATTCCAATTTTTGCTCATACCGGTCCTAAGTATTCATGTGATACCTAATCCAGAGTCGGAATCGAAAAATTCACTTTCTAAGCCCTCGAAAATCGTCTGCGAAGTTTTCGGGAATAAAATAATATTATTTTCCAATTTTTGCCGAAATTCCACTTTTTGTCCAAAACCACTCCCAATGTGCGTGGCTACCCCAAAATGGCCTTGGCCGCGAAAAATAACCTGAAACGGCCTCCGAAATCGGCCTCGATATCTCCAGGGGCAAAACCGTCCATTTTATCAATTTCTGTCAAATTTTCAGTTTCCAATCATTTTAATCCCAAACATGAATGGCCATTCCAAATTGACGTCCGTCTTGCAAAATAGTCGTAATTACCCTTGAAATTTTGATATCGAGGTTCGGTCCAATATCGTGATCTAATTTACTCGTTTTATCGTTTTAGGGTCTCTCACTAACAGGCGGCTGTTTAGGCGTTACGCGTATCGACCTAAGATTGTCCAAATCATGATGGTCTCAATTTTGAGAGAACGAGAGGAATTATCACTAGCACCTGAGGTCACGATCGTTTGGATTAAAATCGGGTTTCCTTTGTCAGGCGCACTTTCGGTCTTGCGAAATCACTCGCGATCCGATCGTACATCACTGACAATCTCAACCTGTCATTTTTCCTAAGATCGGCCTATATTGCTCAAAATATTTCCTCGACATTCATCTAAATCGGCGCTCCATCACGATCGGGTTCTCAGTCCACGTACCTTATCCTACTTAGCCTTTCCCATTTGGTTAGTATCCCAAGACTGATCAGGTCTAGGCGAGACTTACTAAAATTACACGAGAATTAATATACACTTTATAGGTCCCGATAACGGGTCAAAATTCAGGATGTTACATGATTGATCGAGGAATCAACTCGTGGAAGAAGTTGCACCCCAACCTCAGTGATGTCAATGCAGTGCAATCACCTAAATCAATTGGGATTTCACCTACCAACAAATTGTCCGAGATGTTCAAAGCAGTCAAAGCTCTCAATTTGCCAACTTATGTGGGTAGAACCCCCGTCAAATGGTTACGAGACAAATTCAGAATAATCGCTAATGATGAGAGACCTATAAGTTGTGGGGGTATGGCACCACTCAAATTGTTGTCAGACAGGTCAAGCAGATTAAGAGACTGGCAGTTTGATAGATGTGAAGAAAATTGCCCATGAAAGTGATTCCCACTAAGATATAGTGCAATCAACTTGGTTAGATTTCCCAACGAAGATGGGATAGTCCCCTCCAAGTTGCTCTAACTTAAGTGCAATACCCCTAGATTTTGTAGATTCCCCAAATTTGAGGGAATAACACCTGAAAGCGGGTTGAGCCCCATGACAAATAATCTTAGGTTGACAAAATTGCCTATTTCTTCTGGAATCTCACCGGATATTTGATTATCGCTTAAAGTAAATGTTGTGAGACTGGTTACCTATGCATTTTGGTAGCACCCCACCAAACTTGTTCTCGTGAATGCCCACGTACAGCAATTTGGTGCTGTTAGTTAACGAGCAAAGGAAGCTCAAGTCTTCAGGTTTTCCACGTCCAAGCTGATTAATATAGACTTGAAGCCAACTAAGCTTATGTGAATTTCTAAAGAAGGCACTTTCCCTGAAAATCTGCTGTCTCCAAGTTTTAAGCTTATCTAGCTTTGTCCAATTCGATGTCGAGGGAGGAATCAGCCCCTCAAGTTGGTTCCTGAGAACACTAAAAAATTCAATATTTGGGAGTTTGAGGCCTATGTTTACAGGAAGAGTCCCCTGTATTTGGTTGTTTCCAGCATCAAACTGAACTAGCGAAGAGAGATTGAGTAAAGAAGATGGAATCGTACCCAACAATTTGTTTCCTGCAAAGGCAATGATTTGCAAATTTGTCAGGTGGCCTAGGACTTGTAGAATGCTCCCGCCCAAGTTGTTCCGAGATAAATAAAGGATCTCTAGTGAAGATAAGTTCCCTATGGAGGAAGGCACAATCCCAGTGAGATTATTAGAAGTTAAATAAAAAAATCGTAGCTTGGATAATGAACCGACGTCGATAGGAATTTCTCCACTTAGTTGGTTGTATTGAAGGACGAGGCCAACAAGGTTAGAGCAGGCCGATATGTTTTTGGGAATTTCATCGGCCAATGAATTGTTGTCTAGTCGTAAGACACGAAGGCGGCGTAGCTGGCTGACTTGCTGAGGGATTTCATGACCGAAACTGTTGTTTTGGAGCCATAATTCCCTTAAGAAGCTGAGATTCCCAATATGAGGTGAGATTGATCCGAAAAGTCCTTGCGATCGCAAGTCCACGGCTGTGACCCTCTGGTGCCTCCAGCTGCACGTAACGCCATACCACCGGCAAAACCCAATGCTGTTGTTCCATGAGTTGAGCACGCCGAAAGGATCTCCAGCTATGCCGGCCTTAAATGAGAGCAGCGCTAGTCAGTCTGTTTCGTTGGTGGTGGAGGAAACTTGGTTAAAGTACATTGCAAGAGCAATAACAACAAGCAGGCGGCACGATTGAAACTCTGCAAAACTCATGCTTACGAGTTTCATGACTCCAAAGCCCAAGGAAGCAGGTGCATATGAAAGCAAGGCAAGAAGAAACAAAGAGATCGTTGAAGTAGATAATGTGGACCTCAGTAATCATGGTACTGCGAAGCCGGCCAACCCCTTCTTCCACCATTTGCTCAGCCTCTTAAAAGGATATCGTCTGGCAATATATGCATGAGAGTAAATCTGATGCATACCCATCTGCCAGTGTCGTGGGGCCGTACTCTTGCTTGGACCCAGTCCGCCCGGGATCTCACGCGGAACAGATCAATCACAACCATCGATCCGCAGATGCCACAAACTTCGATGGTTATGATTGCGCACCGTCTGCCACAGTAATATCTTCATGAATTATTTGAAACTACAGTAGGGGCATTAATAAAGTAATTTATTACTACTCTGCATGAAAGCTCCATCGCACCAAATTCAGAGACAACCACCATATACACTCTTGTGGCCAACCTCCAATTATGGATATTGATGTGGACATCGAACCCTATCGAGGAGGAGGTGCTAGGGACCCGTTGTTCTATCCGCTAGGCCCGATCACTCGAGCGAGAGCGAAGGAATTCAAACAAGCTGTCGGCATCATGGTTCAAGATATTTGGAATGAAGATAATCTTGATTCAAAACTTGAAGATTCTGAAACTCCTTGGCGCAACATGATTACTTTTGGTCCAGCGAATTCCGAAAGAGCTTAGAATTGACGAACTCCGAATTGGCTCAAATTTGGATGGACGCTTGGAAACGGGCCGCTGATCAATACTCACTACTTTAGTAGTGACTGATGACATTTTTTAGCGATTTGAAGTCGTTTAGATGAACTTTTAGGCCTTTTTCTATTTTTGGACGAATTTTTAATAATTAAGGTTTTTTTTGTAATTTTAATCCTAGTAGGATTAGAATTAGGGTTAGCACCCTATATAAGAATACTTATAGATTTCTAAGAGAGGCAGAATTTTATATAGAAAAGTTTTCTTCTTGAGTTCTCTTGAGGACTAGATCTTATCAAGGCTCCCTTGTGGCGATCGAATTTAACTTATCGAGCAAGATCGCGAATTCTCTTGTTCGTGGCGTTATAGCGTGGATTGGTTGACACAGGTTCGTCAACAGGTCGCGTTCATACCGAGATTACCAATCACAGGTTCGATTGGAGGTCGAGGTCAGCAATTCGCAACTCATAGATCTTCGTAGAACGATCAACTTCCGCACAGATTCATATCATCTGGTATCAGAGCTAGTTCTACAAGGTCTACTTATCCTACTTTTATTGCTTTTCGTTCATTAATCTAGGGTTTATAGAATTAGGGTTTCGTTATTAATCGAATTAGGGTTCTAAATTTGTTCTTGCTGTGATTTCAATTTTGATTTAGGATTTTCGGTCCTAGTTATTTTTTTTTCTTTATATATTGTACTTGAGTTCGTAAAAAAAAAAAGCAAAAAAAAAGCAAAAGAAAGCAAAAAAAAAAGCAAAGAAAAAAAGAGGCAAAAAAAGAGCAAAAAAAAGGCAAAAAAAAAGCAAAAGAAAGCAAAAAAAAAGCAAAGAAAAAAAAATTCAAGAGGACGACTCGTTTCTTTTTTTTTTTTTATCATTGATAGTTGGACCGAATAGAAAAAAAAATATTTCAGTAGCAGAAATTGAATATGAATCCGAATCTCGCAAGAATTTGCTGAATTGCTGAGTTGATCGGTATATTGCTGAATTTGATCTTGTTTGGTGGTTTATCGATTGTTATGAGGAGCTTGTGAGACTAGATTCAAGTCTGAAAAAAGAACTTTCTAGAAGGAAACGAGAGGTAAAAGGCAAGAGTGTGTGAGTTTAATTGAGGGAAGAAAAAGCCGAAATTGAGTTAAACACGAGAGGAGTGACAAACACTTTGAGCGGAAAACGTGAGGGAGTGACTAGTGAGATTTCTTTTATCTCTAACATTTTCTTGCAGGTTTAAAAAAAAATGTCAAACTCAGGCGAGGGAAGTGTGAATCAAAGGGAGGATCGCACTCCTCCAAGGGATGATGCGATTCTAGCAGGCATCCAGCAATTGAGTTTACAAATTGAAGCACTTAGCAATCGAGTTGCAAGATGTGAGACGAGACTTGAAGATGACAGAGAGCCATCACAACGGAGGCCACAAAATCAGCGAGAGGGGCCTAGGACACAACCTAGATGGCAACGACAATTTAATGATGCATATGTGTCCGATACAGAAGATGATCGAGATGGCAGGTTTGAGAGGAGAAACGGACGCCGAGGATTTAAACATCGAGAAGACGATGAACTTGGCAACATCAAGATGAAGATTCCATCTTTCCAAGGAAAGAATGATCCTGATGCGTATCTAGAATGGGAGAAACGGATGGAGATGGTATTTGATTGCCAGCGATATTCGGAGCTCAAAAAGGTAAAAATTGCAGCTGTTGAATTCACTGATTATGCTATAATTTGGTGGGATCAACTTGTGACTAGCAGGAGACGCAATGGTGAAAGACCAATAGAAACGTGGGATGCGATGAAAGCAGTGATGAGGAGGCGCTTTATACCTAGTCATTACTATAGAGATTTGTTCCATAAGCTGCAAAATCTTACACAAGGTAATAGGAGTGTGGAAGAATACCATAAAGAGATGGAGATTGCTATGATCCGTGCTAATGTGGTGGAAGACCGTGAGGCCACAATGTCACGATTTTTGTGTGGTTTGAGCCGAGATATAGCAAGGGTAGTAGAGCTGCAACACTACGTTGAATTGGAGGAATTAGTGGACAAAGCCATCAAAGTTGAGCGGCAATTGAAGTTGGATCGAAATTACAAGAGTGGTGGAGGTTCAAGCTCGAATTGGAAGTCTAATTGGAAGAGAGACGAGAAGCCGAATTGGAAGGGAAACAATATCAAGACTGAAACTTTGAAGGAGAAGGAGAAGGATGGCAAAGTTGTTTCAAATCCGGCTTCAGGTAAAACTGAAAACCCTAACACTAAGACTCGTGATATTAAATGTTTTAAGTGTTTGGGCAGGGGTCATATGGCAAATCAGTGTCCTAATAGGAGGGTGATGGTCATGACTGGACATAATGATGTTGAATCAGAAAGTGAGAGGGAGGAAGAGGATGATGACATGCCACCATTAGAGGATTGTAGTGATGTTGAGATGCCAGTAAAGGGTGAATTGATGGTGGTTAGGCGTTCTCTTAGTGTTCAAGTCAAAGAGGAGGAGCATCACCAGCAACGCGATAACTTGTTCCATACAAGATGTTTGGTGAATGGTAAGATTTGTAGCTTGATTGTTGATGGAGGTAGTTGTACAAATGTAGCAAGTTGTACCATGGTGGAGAAGTTGGGATTGAAGACTACAAAGCATCCAAGACCATATAGATTGCAGTGGTTGAATGATAGTGGTGAAGTAAAAGTATCGAAGCAAGTCCGAGTTCCATTTGAGATAGGGCGATATAAGGATGAGGTGATGTGTGATGTTATACCTATGCAAGCAGGGCATCTTTTGCTTGGTAGGCCATGGCAGTATGATCGAAAGGTACATCATGACGGGTACACTAACCGATATTCATTGGTGATGAATCAGAAGACATACACATTGGTGCCAATGACACCTACTGAGGTGTATGAAGATCAATTGAAACTACAACGTGAGGCTGAGAGAGAGAGAAAAAGTGATAAAACTGAGGGCTTGCGTGGAAAGTCTGAGACACAAGTAAAAGGAGAGGAAGATAAAAGTAGAGTGGTAAAAACCGAGAGAAAAGAAGAGAGAAAAGGAGAGAGAAAAGAAAAGAGAGAAAAGAATTTTTATGCAAAATCGAGCGAAGTGAGGAGAGCTTTGTTTCTGGACCGACCGATACTTGTACTTTTGTACAAAGAGGCACTGTTTACTACTAACGAACTTGACCCGAATTTGCCAAGTTCTGTCGTGTCTTTATTGCAGGAATTTGAAGATGTCTTTCCTGATGAACTTCCTGGAGGCTTACCACCGATTCGAGGCATAGAGCATCAAATCGATTTGATTCCTGGTGCACCATTGCCTAACCGACCTGCATATCGAAGCAATCCTGAAGAGACAAAGGAACTTCAGCAGCAAGTTAGCGAATTACTAAAGCAAGGATATGTGAGAGAGTCTCTTAGCCCGTGTGCTGTTCCTGTTTTGTTGGTGCCAAAGAAGGATGGGTCGTGGCGGATGTGTGTTGATTGTCGAGCAATCAATAACATAACGGTAAAGTATCGACATCCTATTCCTAGGTTAGATGACATGTTGGATGAATTGCATGGAGCTTGCATATTTACTAAGATTGATCTGAAAAGTGGTTATCATCAAATTAGAATGAAAGAGGGGGATGAATGGAAAACTGCATTTAAGACCAAGTACGGGTTATATGAGTGGTTAGTCATGCCATTCGGTTTAACTAACGCACCTAGTACTTTCATGCGACTTATGAATCATGTTCTGCGTGCATTTATTGGTCGATTTGTAGTTGTCTATTTTGATGATATCCTGATATATAGTCGAAACCTTGATGACCATATTGAGCATGTGCGAGCTGTTTTGCAGGTTTTAAGGGCTGAACAATTATATGCTAACCTAAAGAAGTGCTGTTTTGTAACTGACAAATTAGTATTTCTAGGCTTTGTTGTTGGTGCTGATGGAATACAGGTTGATGAAGAAAAGGTGAAAGCAATCCGTGAATGGCCAACACCTAAGACAGTAGGAGAGGTGCGCAGCTTTCATGGTTTAGCCAGTTTCTATCGTAGATTTGTAAAAGACTTCAGCACCATCGCCGCACCTTTAACCGAGATTATCAAGAAGCACGTGGGTTTCACGTGGGGAGAAGAGCAAGAGAGAGCATTCAATCTGTTAAAGGATAAGTTGACTAATGCTCCTTTGTTATCTTTACCAAATTTCAGTACTACTTTTGAGATAGAATGCGATGCTTCTGGTACAGGAATTGGAGCCGTGTTGATGCAAGGAGGACGTCCTATAGCGTATTTCAGCGAGAAGTTAAGCGGAGCGACATTGAATTATCCGACTTACGATAAGGAGATGTATGCTTTGGTGCGAACTTTGGAGAATTGGCAACATTACTTGTGGCCAAAGGAGTTTGTGATCTACACCGACCACGAGACCTTAAAGTACTTGAGGGGGCAGCAAAAGTTGAACAAAAGACATGCCAAATGGATGGAGTTCATTGAGACTTTTCCATATGTAATCAAGTACAAAAAAGGTAAGGAAAATGTGGTAGCCGATGCACTTTCTCGAAGGTACGCAATTCTAACTACTCTAGGAGCAAAGTGTCTAGGTTTCGAGCATATCAAAGGTTTATACGCGGAAGATGATGATTTTGGAAGAGTATTTGAAGCTTGTGAGCATGCTGCGTTTGAAAAGTTTTATAGGAATGATGGATATCTCTTTCGTGAAAATAAGTTGTGTTTGCCTAGATGCTCTTTGCGCGAGTTGTTAGTGCGAGAGGCACATAGTGGTGGTTTAATGGGGCATTTTGGAATCAATAAGACTTATGAAGTGCTGCATGAACATTTTTTTTGGCCACACATGAAACGAGATGTCACACGAGTTTGCGAGAGATGTATCGCATGTAAGCAGGCTAAGTCTACGATTAAACCACATGGTTTGTATACACCTTTGCCTATCCCGACGCATCCTTGGGTTGATATCTCTATGGATTTTGTGTTAGGATTGCCTAGGTCTAAGCATGGCAAGGATTCTATTTTTGTGGTGGTTGATCGATTTTCAAAGATGGCTCATTTTATACCTTGTCATAAATCTGATGATGCATCGAATGTTGCTGAATTGTTCTTTCGTGAGGTTGTGCGTTTGCATGGCATGCCTAGGTCCATTGTTTCTGATCGAGATACTAAATTTCTAAGTTACTTTTGGAAGACATTGTGGAAGAAGTTAGGTACACAACTTTTATTCTCTACTACTTGTCATCCACAAACTGATGGTCAAACTGAAGTAGTTAATAGGACTTTAGGGACATTGTTGCGTGCTATCATTAAAAAGAACATTAAGTCTTGGGAAGATTGTTTACCACATGTTGAGTTTGCTTATAATAGGAGCGTGCATTCTGCTACTAAATTCACACCGTTTGAGGTTGTCTATGGTTTTAATCCCTTAACTCCGTTAGATTTAACCCCTTTACCTATTGCTGAGCATGTGAATTTAGATGGTGCTAAGAAAGCTGAATTTGTGAAGACTTTACATGAGAAGACGCGGCTGAATATTGAGCTTAAGACAAAGCAGTATGCAAAGCAAGCCAATAAAGGGCGCAAGAAAGTAGTGTTTGAGCCCGGAGATTGGGTTTGGGTTCATATGCGCACAGAGCGTTTCCCCAAACAGCGACACTCTAAATTGCTACCACGAGGGGATGGACCATTTATGGTGTTGGAAAGAGTTAACGATAATGCTTACAAGCTTGACCTTCCAGGTGAGTATGGTATTAGTGCTACTTTCAATGTTTCTGATTTAACTCTTTTTGATGCAGATGCTGATTTGAGGGCAAATCCTTTGCACGGGGGAGGGAATGATGTGGACATCGAACCCTATCGAGGAGGAGGTGCTAGGGACCCGTTGTTCTATCCGCTAGGCCCGATCACTCGAGCGAGAGCGAAGGAATTCAAACAAGCTGTCGGCATCATGGTTCAAGATATTTGGAATGAAGATAATCTTGATTCAAAACTTGAAGATTCTGAAACTCCTTGGCGCAACATGATTACTTTTGGTCCAGCGAATTCCGAAAGAGCTTAGAATTGACGAACTCCGAATTGGCTCAAATTTGGATGGACGCTTGGAAACGGGCCGCTGATCAATACTCACTACTTTAGTAGTGACTGATGACATTTTTTAGCGATTTGAAGTCGTTTAGATGAACTTTTAGGCCTTTTTCTATTTTTGGACGAATTTTTAATAATTAAGGTTTTTTTTGTAATTTTAATCCTAGTAGGATTAGAATTAGGGTTAGCACCCTATATAAGAATACTTATAGATTTCTAAGAGAGGCAGAATTTTATATAGAAAAGTTTTCTTCTTGAGTTCTCTTGAGGACTAGATCTTATCAAGGCTCCCTTGTGGCGATCGAATTTAACTTATCGAGCAAGATCGCGAATTCTCTTGTTCGTGGCGTTATAGCGTGGATTGGTTGACACAGGTTCGTCAACAGGTCGCGTTCATACCGAGATTACCAATCACAGGTTCGATTGGAGGTCGAGGTCAGCAATTCGCAACTCATAGATCTTCGTAGAACGATCAACTTCCGCACAGATTCATATCAGATATGGTCCCTAATAGAATTTAACTCTATTAATGAATAGATGTCTATGCCTGGCACATTTTTCTCCTCCGAGTGGTTAGGGCTAAATGTGACATATGAAGCTTCTTTCCATTGCTTTTTCAACAACTGGTGCGGCCTCTTCTTCACGCTCGGATCTTTCTCTGCTTGATTGTAAATTACAGGGCACAAGGCACTGCTCCATAGCATCAAACTACGTTAGATCCAAATGAAAAAATTAAAACCCAATTGGATGCCTCGCCTACACAGGCAATTCTATTCGCCTCCAGAATCTTCACTAAGATCATCATCAACTTGTTCTTTCCACATTGTTCTTCACTGGACGTCACCTATCTAACCATCAATTTGGTCGAGATAGGTAGCATGGAAAAGTCAATATGAGTCGATAGAAAGCCACAGAATTATGGCATTGTAAAAATGTGTAATCCTTACTTCTCATTTTCGTCTTCCACTTGTTGAAATGAGTACATCTCCATTACATTTGCAAGAAAAACAAAACTTCAAAACAGAAGATAAGATTCTTCAATTATAATCTTCATTCACTTTCATCATGATCCATGGAAAAAGCGGCAAAAAACTCGGTTATTTAAAAAATAAAAATAATAAAGAAAATATATAAGAAAAAATGTGCTATTCACTATTCTACCTATGGGATGTTGCAAAGGAATTTATTTACAAAATATCATTTCTTAAAAAGAAGATCGAACTTTATAAGAACCTTCATTATCAGTGGTTGAATACTGTCAAATAGAACTTCCAGAACCATGGTACTCCTTCGAGAATGAATATCAAGAAATCAATTTATGAAATTTCATCGCAAATGAAACCTTAAAGTTGTCATTGTAAGTCTCTTTCCAGCATTTTATATAGCAGAAGGCAAGACATTGTCACGATGTCAATACATAAATGGACAAACTACCCTTTGACTTATTTAATAAATGGAATCATCAAAGGTGCAGAGTAAAGATTGCCATGGTTTTTCCCCAAATTGTTCCATGACTTTCCTATATGTAAATGTTAGGTTGGATAATCTGCACCGTGCACGGGTGATTGCAATAAGAAAGCGAGAGAGAGATGTACAACCACCGCAATGAATAAGAGAGAGAGAGAGACGTACAACCACTGCCATAGATAAAATTGATCACAAAGGACTGTCCAAACATTATGAGGAAGAAGCAGTGGGGATCTCCAAAGCTTGAAAATCAGGAGCAGAGCACATCGGCTGCTTATTCCAATAAGGGTTTTGTTAATGCGACGCGTTTTTAAAATATCCAATTAAGAAAAACTTGCCATTCTCAATATAAGTATCTCGAGGCACTTGCTAAAAAAAACTATTTTGATTATGGTCGATTTTTTTTGTCGGTGTTCATAATGTCGGTTTTGATCAAAGTGGTGTTATATATATACCTCTATTATAGAAGGAACAAAAAGAAAATCAAATGCCAAAATCGTTTCCCTCCTTCCACAGAAAAAGAACAGAGAAATTAATGGGTTTGTAATTTAACTTCTACTCTGAACAACTTCTAAGGGGTGGTGTAGAATTCTCCTGGCGGTAAGATTAGTGTTAAGCATTTACATTCTTAGCCACAGACATACCGGAAGCATTAAAACCTAGCTAGCATTTTCCCTCTAATATTCACTAAAAGGGATTTAATAATCATATTTGTCGACAAAACTCTATTTATGATCGTATTATCAATTGACTATTTTTATCGTATAATAATGAGTAATAATTATTTGACACAATTAATGCAAAATACTTACTTATATCTATAATCGTATTAGGTTATGTTATGTTTAACGAGCCAAAAAGAGTTTTCACCAATGATAATATGACATGCGGCACCACATCACGAACATAGACATAGACATGTGTCGGCGACATGACGCAACTGCACGAACAACCACCGATAAATGACAGTTAAAGTAATCATTCAACACTGGTGAAGCTGATCACACTGATCTCTTTTCATGGGCGAACTTTTTTTTCGGGCAATATATGCTGCGGTGGCCGCCGCTGATGTAAATTTACATACATCTGCGTGTATTCGTTTTTGTTGCGGGGAGGACATCCTTGCCTTGAAAAGTTGCTCCTTGTGATCAACTTATGCTACAATCTCCACTACTGACCCGAAGTACCCCGCATAAACCAAAAATTTGCAAGTGTGGAAAATTAGGTGATAATGTAGGTTCATCTAGCTTCGCTAGCATACAGTAAAGAGAACCACCACTAGCCCATCGATGCATGAGATAATGAGTAACATGGAAGAACCCTGAACAATGCGTGGAAGCTCTTCCAATTGCAATGGTATATCTAATCAAATTGTTGATGCTTTCGATTGCTGGAGCATATCGTTCCTTCTCGATGCTCCTGGCTATACTTGGTCCTCCAACAAACCTCTGAAACTTCATACCATTGCAGGAGGATATACACTCATCTCCAATGAACTGAAATAAACATACATAATAGAGTTTATCTGCATAGGTAAAAAGTGTAGAAAATGGTCACAGAAACGAGTTTGCATTTCATTTTTTAAAAGGAACTTTAAGGGTCCTCTCACCTTGTGACTTTGACGTTGCAGCAGATGAAGGCAGATTCTACATCTCCAAAACAAAATCTGAAACCTTGGATTGAAAGGTAAGTCGGTCAGTAACTTTTAGAGGTGACTCAGAAACATGGACATGGCCTTTCGTATTTCAGTGTTTGTATTTGACCCAAGTGATCCTGAAAGTAACATAATTTGAACTTCCGTTTTTGTCTGGGAAGGTAGCTGCCGATCAAGATGCTTCATTTAATTAAAGCATCCACGCAGTATTGGAAGCGCAGCACGACCAATGAACAAGTAATCTAAGAGTGGCTGTACTCCTAAGATTACGAAGTTTGTCAATTTACTCCTTATAATGCAACTACTTACAGTCGAATCTGTCTTGACCCATTTGCTTCCATCGCTAATTTCTTCCCTGTTGTTTTCTTCCTCTACTGATTTGGCATTGGTTTATCCTCCAAGTATTTCTTGACCAATGAAGCTCGAGATGCATTTTGGGGATAGATTTTCTTGTGAATTATTGTCCTTAAAGCTGTACCATGAGAAGGAAGGGTTAGCTAATTAATTTGACTTCATTTAAATTAAAACTTTGTGCTGAGAATTGTTCTCTAAATTGGCAACACAAGTGTACATATCGCACAAGTAAAAAAGTGATGAATTAAAGTATTGTTCCCACAGAGATTGTAGACAAATTAATCAAATTACTTATTAAAGGTGAACAATTCTCAACTTTATCTAACCAATTAAAGATTTAATAAAGCAATCGAAATTCTAAAGAAAACTAAATTAACCTATTAAGATTGAAATTTCCAAAGGCTAAATTAACCAAGGCAGCAAACCAAAACTGAAAATAAAAATTCACAAACTAACCTAGAAATTTCGAACATAAAGAAGCAAGGAGCAAAGGACTTTGATCAAGAATTAAAAACGTTAGAGCATCCCATTTCACTTAACCAATCAAGATTAATTAACCAAGCTCGTCATGCAATCAAATTGAAATCATAGTGTGATGATAGAGCTTCCTAATTTAAATTACTATCATTGGTCCGTTATATCAACCCTACTTAGATTTAGCAACCCACACTTGGTTCATGTGAAATTAAGTAGACCTAAGTGAATTAAAATCTATGAATATTCCCGGATTCAATAAACCACCCTTGATTTACCTACTAAGTTAAATTCATGGCTATATATCATAAAGTACTCGCATAGAATCTCCTTTCGGTTTCAACATGCAACAAAAATCATTCAAGTGGTGATCAAGCACTTAAAAGCATTAAGAACATGATATATAACTCACACATATGAGATCAAAAATTGCATAAACAAGTCTTGAAAATTAATCAATCATAATTAAGCTACATCATAGCTCTAACAACAAGTAGTCTAGAACATAATGAACATTAAACTAAAAACAATAACTAAACTAAACATGATGAAAAATTAGAACAGATTCACCAAGAATAACCAAGGCTTGATTTTTAAGTTGCCTCCTCCTTCTTCTTTTTCTCTCCCTTCATTTTTTGAAATCACGTTTAATGGCCTTTATATAGACCTTCTCTTGCTTTCCAAGAAACCTTAATCACACTAGAATAGGATTGCAATTATAGGTTCTTCCAAATTAGGACTCCTCCCAATAATAAACTCCTTTTTTAGCTTGGACTTAGATTTTCTTCCCAAAATAGGCTTGATTCTTCATGATTTCATATTTGCATGGCTTGATCTCCAATTTGGGAAGCTTCTACGTACACAGTTTAGGAACAAGTGGATTGTTTTGGATACTTTCACACAGCTTAGGAGGACAAAACGTGTGGAAAGCCGGGAAATTACATCCTAAGCTCCCTTTTTTTTTTGGTAAGGACATCCTAAGCTCCCTTTAACTTCAATTACCTACAAAAATTAATTAAAATAAATAAAGTAGACATCAAATTCAATTAAAACTAAGAAAATATTAAGTCTAAAATAATAATTAAACTCTATATAAAATAGAGTTATCAAGAATGAAACAGCGCAAGATAAACATAACAGTTGAATGAGTACAAGAATAAACGAAGGTTATCTCATTCTTATCTGATGGGATAAGACAGGGCTTTGAAAGAATCTCTTACTAAGTATCACATCTAGAAGCCAACTTAAATGCAACTTAGACAAATATGAAATTGGACCTTGACTAGGAGAGTTTATGTTTTGGTAGGTAAACGCCACACCATCTGGCCTGCGAAGTTGTGATAAAGACTAAAGAGTGTTACAGTATCCATAATCCATGAATTTCTAATGACCGTAAAGTTCAATTCATGGTTTGATACAGAAACTTTTAAGTATTGATTAAAGGACGGACCTTCTCCATCCTTGATTCTTGAAGTATACCTCTCAAACTGGGTGCTGGCATAAATCCACTTCTGCTGACAAATTTCTTCTTTATAAGGAAAGATGATGACTTTTAACCACTTGCCTTCTTGTTACTATTTGCGCACATTTCCTTGCATCTACGAAGTATCACACTGATGGTCCGCTCAATATCGGTCTCGTCATCATCACAGTCGTCTAAATCACTGTGAAGCGAACTGCTGATTCTGAGGTCCACCTCCAAGCTCGAGGGACAGCTAAGGAATCTATCCAGCAGGAGGTCCATGACATGATTGTCTGTTTCGCTGCTTGATTTAAGGGGCAAAAACTTGGTTAGCTCTATCTGTAGCTTTCCAACTTCCTCTGGAGTAAAATCCAACAAATCTTCGGATGAAAATGATTTCTCTTGGCGATTGTGGTTTTCCCTGCTACCCCTGAAATCACTTCTCCCGAAAGTCCCAATTGCAAGTAATCCATCCGGGCAGTCCGGTGGTTCTAGTTTCACCTGATCTGAACCATTAAGGTTTAACAAGACATTAAATTTGTGACATCCCGAATTTCGGCCCATTTTTAGGATTTATAAAACGTGTAATTTGTCAGTGTACTTATAGTAAAATTTCGCCCGGGAACTGATCACTCCCGGTTATCATTTTAAATTAGAGATTTCGCTAGAATCGCACTCGATCAAATTTGGCCGTTATTTAGACCCCGAACTTGGCAGTCGATTTTCGGGAGTTTCAGGACGAAATAAATTGGACGGTGTCAATATTATCGCAGCCAGCGTTGAGATTGTCAGGAATGATGGAAAAAGGGGGAGTTTTGACCATGTGCAAATTTGGACTAGTAGACCTCTCTCGTTATAGTTTGATTTAATTAGTTTGGCATTTATCCCTTATTATATGCGAGGCTTATTTTAGACCGGTAGATTATTTTCGATTTTGAATTTGGGCCATCAAATCGCATTTAATATTTGAATGTTCAAATATTTTCTTTTATTTTCTCTCTCTCTCTTTTCCCTCTGACCGCGCACGTTCTCCCCCCCTCCGGTCACGTCTCCCCCTCTGCACGTCAGACCACTCACCCACTCTCTCTCTCTCTCCTTCTTTTTCTTTTCTCTTTCTTCTTCTCTCTCTTCTCTCTTCTCTTCTTCTTCCTCCTCCCTTTTCTTCCCTCGACGCCGACTGCTTCTGGTTTCTGCTTGTTGCTGCCCGACGCCGACCACCCTCGTCGGGACCAGCCCAGCCTCGCCGCCGTCGCCCCGACCGAGTCGCGCCGCCGTCGGTCGCCGCGACCACCCGTCGCTGGCCTGCTCGCGGAGCGCGCGAGCACCAGCTCGTCGCTACGGCCGCCGCGATCCGGCGCTGCCCAGCCGCCCGGCGTTCTGTCCTCCGTCGTCCAACCAGCTGCCGCCGATCCATACCCCCTCAGCCTCCATCTCCCTCTCCCTCTCGCCACATCTTCCTCTCCTCTGCCCCTCCCCTTCCTCTGTTCTCTTTCTTGGTTCCCCCTCCAATCGTCGCCGCCGTGAGTCGCCGCTCGCCGGAGGAGCTCGCCGTCGCGCCTGGCGGGTCCCAGCCACTGCCCAGCCGTCCAGCCAACTCCCCTCACTAGCCGGCACATCAGCCCTTTCCTCCCCCTCACTCTCTCTCTTCCGGTTGCTCTCTCTCCCTCACGCCACTGCCGCCGCTCGCCGGAGGAGCCCCGCCGCCGCCGGTGCTGTTCCACCACCACCACCGCCTCGCCCAGCACCACTCGGCCGCCCCACTTCTCTCTCTCTCCCTCCCGACCGCCGCGACCAGCCGCCCCTCCGCCTAGGCTCGCGTCGTTCGCTGGAATCGCCGCTGCCGTTACTGTTCCGGCGAGAGGTCGCTGCTGTCCAGCCGCCATCGCCGCGTGTTTAACTCAGTTTGAAGCGTAGGACACCCGGTGAGTTTGACCCTAAACCCTAATTAGGATTATTTGCATTTCTAGACAAGTTTAGGGGTTAAATTAGGGTAATTTAGGGGTTATTGTGCAAAGGATGGTAGGGGTTGATGTCGCGGCTGATCTGGTGAATTATAGTGACCGTTTGATGAGGTTTCGCGGCCATGTAAGTGCTGAGAGATGGCTGGTCAGGTTTGAAATGGAATAGCCCAAGTTTGGGGAAGTTCGGGTCTAGAATGCGGATTCTAGTGCGCGCCTTAATTGGCATTATGGTGGTTGATTAAAATGGTATCTTGGGGTGTTTAATGGGACATTTTGAGGTTATTAAATAGCCCGGCATGATCGATTTAGTGGCTGTCCATATCGGTTTGAATCGGACAAAGCGCAATCAATTTGGGGGTTAGTTTGTGGAGGCCGTTAAGAGTGGATGTTGTGGCCTATTTGGTGGCTTAGCGTAATGTTTTAATCGAGGTTTAGGGGTCCGTGGCGTATTGAATAGCAGCTAAGCTTAGGAGCCTTGATTTGGGCGAAATTGCGGATTTGGCGGATGTGATTTGTAGGCCGAGTAGTAGCTGTTTTCGTAGCAAATTTGGGAGCCTAATGTGATGAATTGAAAGTGAATTGAGCGCCTAAGACGGACCGTTCATGGCTGGTTTAGTATCGGGAAGATCCGGGCCATAATTGTTTATTCGAGGTTTTGGGGTGAACGGCTTAGGGAACGATGATCACCCGAGAGGATGCTAAATTAAATGCGGTTTGAATGTGACTGTATGATGCCATGTCGCACGTCTAGCGGGACTAGAAATGGAATAGCTTGACGGGCCTTGAATGCGAGAGTTCTTGTTAACCCGGTTGTGTGGATTGTGCATAGATTGTGTGTCAGGTGGATGCCATGACTTATTTGGATTGATTGTCTGACTGGGCATGTGGTTTCATGAAATTGAATATGCGTGGTGCTAGTGCGCATGTTGCATCGCGATGCGAGTGAATGCCCAAATGTGAAAATTGTGGCCTTCGGGTCGGGCCTTCGGGTCGGTTTAACTGTTGTGGCCTTCGGGTCGGTTTAACTGTTGTGGCATTCGGGTCGGGCCTTCGGGTCGGTTTAACTGTTGTTGGCCTTAGGGTCGTGGCCTTCGGGTCGATTTAATGGCATATGTTTTATAATGATATTAAAAGTCTAACCTGCAGGGCGGAGTAGTGAATTGGGCTGTGGGCCCGGGTGAACTTATATTGATCATTATACTGGTTCATTGATTTATGTGTTTTATTTACCCTCTGGAGGTGCACGTTAGCCTAGTTTAGATTTAGGGAATTACTCACTGAGATTATTCTCACTGTTGTATAAAACCACTTTTTCAGACCTCCAGTCTTGAGGATGGCAGGCGTACCGTTACGTTTTGGGAGGCGCCCCGGCTAGATATAGTGCTTGATCGCCGAGCCACGTACCCCCTCCTTTTTGTCGGTGGCTGTTGAACCGCTTTTGATTTTGAGCATGGGCTGTAAATGAACATTATGTCTGGTGCCCAGTATCAATGCAAGTGTAATTGTTCATGTTGTTTGCTGAGTGGCTATCTTTGGTTATTTGGTTCAAATTAGTTCGGGTATTGTATTGCTTCCGCGTGTGCTTTAATCCCTGTGTTGGGCGTTGGGTCGGCGACGTGTCCTGGGACGTCGCACTTGTAATCGACCTTGGAGGGATGTTCGCGCGTCGTAGGGTTCGGGGCGTGACAAAATTCGCCAATGCAAGAGACGATATGAAGTTCATGAACATCTGCATTGATTTGGTATACTATAAACAAAACTTGTGTTCTCTAGAAGTGGAATAAATACAATTTTTTTGAAATCCTCGAAAATATGAAGTATGTGGATTGGAAAAGTAGATACCTTTTATAGTGATACAAAAGCTGTAGGCTCCGGGAGACGCCTTCTTGTTATAACAAGATCATGCAGACAAGTAAGGAAATGATAAGCACGTTCACTGGCCTTTAAAGCCCCTGTTCACACTTCAGTGACTTCACAGCGCATTTACGTCAGTGAGTGTAGGGTACACATGGCAGCATGCTAATGTCGGATGAGCCAGTGGAGAGAAAAAGACCGATGAAAGGCCTTTGGTTGTACCCCAATAAGAGTATGATTCCATCTTAGCTTTCTCAGCTTTTGCGATGCACGCGATAAGTTAAGAATTATCCATTAGAAAGACACGCGAAAATAGGGCTTACAGTTAAGGGTTGCTGAAATTGCATTGGCTTTACAATTAGACTCTTCCTGTCTGACGTTGAGCTTGTTCTGCATCCAGCTGAGAGCTGCAATCAACCAGAACCAATGGCTAAAGTGAAAAGTCAAACAAGCAATGAATGCTTTTGGTGTAATTGTGTGTGAGAAAACAGGGTGTGATTTCGAAGAAAAATTCATCACTGCAACGGGTGTTTTTACCTTCATCTTGAGTCAGAGGATCATGGAGTTTCTGGGATGGAGGCACTTGAGGTGACTGAGTTATACATAAGATTAGGAAATGTGGTTCAAATGGCTGATGCAGACGTTTAAAATTGGAACCAATGAGCTCAGGAAACCAGAGATGAGACTGCGCAGAGATGGAAGTTTCTTTGTTGGAATTTCGAGGACCAGCTGAACTGGTTTTCTTTGTGAGTCCAAGTACCTGAAAACAGCCTCCTCTTGCCACTTGACTTTGACGAAAATAGATTGGATAAAAGCGCATGACTTGAGATGACACAATTATGTGGATGCTTCATAGAGCTAAACAAGATTTATTTGTCTGTTACTCGTGGGATGTGGAGCGTCAAAGCTCTCATACATGCACGGGAAGGATGACCACTGGCGTTAGAAACCAAGGAATGTCACTCCAGGGATTTAAACAGTCTTTGAACAATGATTGGCCGTTAGCGACATGGTTTAGGATAACGAAAGAGAAACCAAAGCTTCGTAAATCTTTAGGCAAATGCCTTTGGCGGCCAGTGCATTTGTATAACTCCAAGCAAGCGATTAGTCAGATCACAGATGATAAAAACGATGGAACATTATGCCTCATTAAGTAAAAAGCCTTGAATTTGATACCTATTTGGCGTAACCTCCAGGAAGCTATAGTTGTGAATGTGAATGTCTTGCTTTATGCAGACCAGCTGCTATTTCTCACGCACCTGCTCTCACCAGTTTGCTTTTGTGGGTGCTCACTTGTTGATATTAAATACAACAATTTGCACTCCCAGGCAACTGCATTTTGACTGTCCCTCAATAATAGTTATTTGGCCGTATCTCCTTCCTTTGTGTTTTGTTGAATGTCCAATTTTTTTAAGACAGACCAGGTAACTTGTTTCCAACGAGGTGAAACCTCAAATTAAGAAGCTCAGAGTTGAGAAGAATAACCGTGGTTGGAAACATAGCCATGGCCAAGAAAGAGGGCAAGAAAAAGCTCGACAAGGAAGGCTCTGGCATAGTATTGACTCCAGACTCCTGAGTGATAGGTGGATTCACAGACAGAATGGTGACAATTTTGTAAGGGACGAGGCGAAATTCTGTTTATTACCACTGGGTCACATTTCCACTTCCATTATGTGTTCACTCCACCTTTACTTGCATTAGTCATCAAAATCTATCAGACTTCAAAGTAAACACATCCAACATTAAGCCATCTTAGGTTCAATCTATTCTTTAGTGAAATAATTTTCTCCTGCAATCAAAATGACTTTCTCCTGTCATTCATTCAGGGGGGGAAAAAACTGATGTCTGAAGTGATGTCTGCAATCTGTGTGTGGTCCACCTCTGAGAAACTATACATCACTGTTGACTATGATACACACAAGGAAGAGAACAAACTAACCCAATCACCAACATGACGTAACACAGATCTCTATACATACTGATCAATATTGCTAGAGACATGAACAACAGTCACAGATGTTAACAACCAAAGCACCCGGAACAAGTGAGGCCGGTGCAGAGTTTGCATAAGAATGACTGCACAATGGTGGATGTTTCCATTCACAGTCAAGTTACTGAACCCTTTACCCAAACTTCCAAGCAAAACTACCCTCTGGCCCTTTTGAGTCCAGCATCGTCTTGAAATTCACTTTTTCAGGCACCTGTTTCAATGTGAAAATAATGAGCTTACGTTGATGAAGAGAATTAGAGATTTGAAATCAGCTTCATCACTTCTAATATATTCCAACGGTTGCTACATACAAGTGTATGGATGAGATTGGAGCATGTCAAGGTACATTTGATTAAGACAGTTTTTGGTTCTTACTTTCACCATATATATTTAAAAATATATATATTG
This sequence comes from Syzygium jambos, assembly GCA_031216235.1. Classification (NCBI taxonomy): domain Eukaryota; kingdom Viridiplantae; phylum Streptophyta; class Magnoliopsida; order Myrtales; family Myrtaceae; genus Syzygium; species Syzygium jambos. The sequence goes on from CM062225.1 coordinate 26,014,639, forward strand.
ATTTCTTCTATTTAAATCTCACTTTTAGAACATGTCTGGTGCTATTAACAGACAGACTACAGAAAAAAAAATTGAAAAGCTAAGCAATTCTGCAGCTGTCATACTTATTTTTAAATCGGGTATAGCAAAAACAGTTGTTTTGGCCAGACGCAAGAACGGTTTAAGCCTATAGGACATCGGTAGAAACTCCTAGGTCACATCGTGCTTTATCGTAACTCTCGTATTATATTAGATGTTATTTTCTCGTGAACAGTTTGAAGTAAGACCATGCATGTATACTTGGATGGAACCCGTAATTGGAAGCTCATTCTTGCCAACTATCATTAGACAGAACATGAGAATTTAAGTAAAGCTGAAAGTAACAGCAGCATGAAAATGGTCCTGATGCCAACCTAAATTTGCTACCGCGCTGCAACATACCATGCACTTATCTTGTGAATTACCAATTGAGAGGCCACTTCAGGGCAACTTATGTATGACCAGATGATATTAATTAAAAATGTCTTGTGCAAGAATTCTGGATATAACAGATGTTAATAAATGACAATTGAATTTTCTGGTTAGAATGGTTTCATGCATTGAAGATCCAAGCTCGAAAAGGAAATTTTGTCTAAGGCACCTTTTTTCAAAGGATATCCCCATCCTGCAAAATGCAGTCAAACTTCCCTTAGGCAACTGATGTGAATGATATAACATCTAAATTGAATCGTTTCATGCTATGACATATTCTATATAGTTCAATGAGGTTGGAAATGAACCTTCTCTGCAAGCTGTATATGTCTGTTCTAAAAACTTAAGCTGATAGATAAAGACGTGATTTAATATTTAATTACTCTAATACTTCCCGCACGCTTAGTATGGTCTTTTTGCTTACTAAGCATGGACATATTTAATTGGGAAAGCAAATGGGATCTGGAAAGATTTGAACTCATAATCTCTTACTTTGATACCATATGAGATTTTAGTGGGACCACTATCATGCGTGGTTTAATATTAATTACTGTAACAGTATACTCTTACAAAACCAAGCCTATGCTGTGAGGTCATCAATCTCTCTTTGGAAGTTCCTGACTAAAAATTCAACAGAGGACCTTAAAAAAGTGAATGTCATTTTGGTATCTCCATTTATATATTCTCACTAAATTAGATCGATCTCACGTGCAGCTTAGAGGCATAAGAGGACCAATACAAACATAATAAGTGTCCCTATTTGAGGCATCATCAACAAAATTTCGTCCGCATGCTCATGGGGAGAAAGCAATCTGACAGAGCATAGATTGTAATAGAATCTTAGCCTTTCACTTCAAAAATGTCAGTTGGGTGAGTCTCCTCTAGAAACTCCATAAGAGATTTTAGGATTTGCAAGATCTTCATTCATCTAAGAGTACGTATTAAAAATCGAAAGGTGAATGAAGATAGGGGAAGACATGCAAAAAGCGACAGGAATTCCATGGTAAGGCATACTTGATGACAGAATAACTGTACTTTCAAACTCTTTAAATTTAGAAACTTTTTCCACGCTATAATCACTATTTTTTTTAGAGAAGTAGGCCTAAGCATTTAGGTGGCTAGTGATTTATACCTTTAAAAGTTGCTTATCCATGTGATTAAACGAATCCCCTTCTAAAAAAATGATAACGATATATCTGTGACTAGTTTTATGCGCAAGTGCTTAGGTGCTTTCCCATAATAGAAAAAAGGTGATATAGTAACTTTACCAAAATGCGAAAGTTAAAGTAGACATAAGCAAACTTCAGAAATAGCAGTGCTGATTAATTTGCACTTGCACCCTTAGGAAAATGCAATCCACTCAAGTTACACTATTCCACAACTTCCTACCGTGCACATCAACCGTCAATACGTATCCTTAAATTACCCCATGCTAGAATGCTGAATCTAAAAGCTACACGTCAATATCGCCCATAGCTGACTGAACATAGCTTTAGGAACAGAGATCAATTCTTGACATTGGATAATTTCACATTGGATAATTTCGAAACAAAGCAACGGTGGGCCATTCCTAGTCAATCTGCAGAAACCAAGCTTCCTTTTGAATAAGATTTCCAATAGCTAATTAACTGCAATTCGTCTTGATGAGCATCATGCAAATGAAAAAAAGAAAAAAAGCAAGGCAATTTATCTTCTATTCATCTTAAAATACTATGGCACCGAAACTGGCTATAAGTGAACCAACGATGCTCAAAACTGTGTGTGCATCACAGGCTTTGTGCTAATTTAAATATGTATACAGAAGGGATAGTAAACAACTATCATCTTAAGAAAAAAATGTTTAGATTTTACCTGTCTGCTTCCGTTTGCGTAAACAAATCTCAATGTATAACAGCTAAATATGAGCTGTGAGTAGTTCATCTTGTCCATATAAACCCAATGCAAAGAGTTTCTCCTTAATCTGATTCAGCTGATTTGCGACTCCTCTTATGCTCATCCGTCTTTTAGGCTCTTCGTTCGAACAAGCAACTCCAACATTATACACCATAACCAAACTCTCTTGAAATATGCCATGGCTATCGGAAAGCCACTCATTAGGACTATGGGGGCCTAATTGGCTCTCTCTTTCATTAAGCAAAATGTTGTCCGTAATTTTGAGCACTCGTTCAGGCAAAGCTTTTGCAACAAAACTATGAAGAGTCAAATTGTCTCTAAATGTGTCATCGGTGGGACTCAACCCGGTGAACATCTCCGGTAAGAGAATGCCATAACTATAGACGTCACCTTCTCTTGAAACCTCACATCCCATTGCATATTCTGCCACACATTTAGATTATAGTGCAGGTCAGATTGGAGTATGGATCATCAAATCAAAATGTAACCTGCATTAGACTATAAGAGTTAAATATTAAATTATGTCTCGGGTTTGAGTTCCTGTGCAATTTCCCATTTTGGATTAGAATTCTTATCTCAAAGTACACGCACAAATTCACGTGAAAAGAAAAATATGAAAAGTTTGACCGAGACAATGAACTCTTGCAAAAGTGAAGGACTTCCCTTCTTGGACGTACAAAAGACACGGGTGAGGCCAAGGAAGCATGAGAAAAGGAAAGAAAATGGAGTGTTTTGCCGCATATAAAAAGAAAAAGAAAGCGTGGGTTTTCTTTCCCTTAGCGAAGAAGGAGCCGCACGGTGAGCTAGCTGCACAAGTACGAACGCAAAGCAAAAGAAGCATAAGTTGTGTTGGACAGCTGTACGAAGAGCTTCGAACACGGACGGATTTATGTTCTCAAATTTTACATCCAATTAAGTTGTTTATTTGTAAATACTTTTAGTTTGGGTATAATTTAGATGTGAAAACACTCGAGTATGTGAGCGATTGTAACTCTAATTCTTGGATTATAATAGATTATTTGTTGTTGGCTCTCTCTGTGAATGTAGGCACTGACACTCAAACCGAACCACATTAATCTTTCATGTCATTTGTTGTTTCTAGTTTAATTCTTTGAAAAGATCCGAGTTAGTTTTCGTGTTAATTTTACAACATTGTCATTAGCTACCAAACTTCAGAGAGAGAGAGAGAGAGAGAGAGAGAGAGAGAGAGAGAGAGAGAGAGAGAGAGAGATTACCTGGTGGTGCATAACCAATTGTCCCTCTAAGACCCACTGAGCTCATCTGATTATCTATAGTCTCGAGGGATGATCCAAGAAGGAATTTCGCCAATCCAAAGTCCCCAACATGTGCAACCATCTCAGCATCTAAGAGGATATTACTTGGCTTTAGATCACAATGAATGATAGGGATGTGGCACTGGTGATGAAGATAATCCAATGCGGAAGCAACATCAATACCAATATTTATCCTTTGAATGAAATTCAATTTTTTCATAAGCTCATTCCCATGAAATGATGTTGCCTTTGGGTGGAGCCATTGCTCCAGGCTTCCATTTTCCATGAATTGATAAACTAAGGCCTTAAAATCATTTCCTTGATAATCACTACCCGAACAAACTGTTAATATCTTCAAAAGATTTCGATGTTTGATATTCTTTAATGCCTCACACTCAGCTATGAAGCTCTTCAAAGCACCATGACGAACTAAATGAAGCACCTTCACAGCGGCAGCGGCTCCATTATCCTCAAGTATCCCCTTGTAAACAGAACCAAAGCTTCCAACACCGATCAAGTTTGTTGAAGAAAAACCGTTGGTTGCTTTTAGGAGTGTTCCATAAGATACGTTCAAACCTAAATCATCTATTGGACTTGAAGCTGGTTCATTTACTTTCTTCTTCGACCAACAATAGTATGTGAAAGCAAGAATAAGAGATATTCCAAGAATTCCAAAAGTAACAGAAGCAGACAATATCGCTATATTGACCTTTTTGTGATTGGATCTTTTGGTGATGCAATTGGGTAGGTGAAATTCTGGCAATCCACCGCAGAGCTCATTATTCCCAACAATATAAGTACCGGTGGCATTCTTAAAGACTCATTCACGTGGCAGCATGCCTTCAAATTTATTGTATGATAAATTCAGAAGTTTCAAGAAACGAAATACCGATAAAAATTCTGGAATTTGACCCGACAAATTGTTGCGTGAAAGATCTAGTTCTTCAATGCCTCCTAACGATTTGATTGATTGAGGAATCGACCCTTCGAAGAAGTTGCCCCCCATTCTCAATGATGTCAATGCAGTGCAATCACCTAAACTAGTTGGGATTTCACCTACCAATAAATTGTCCGAGATGTCCAAAGCAGTCAAAGCTCTTAAGTTGCCAACTTCTGTGGGTAGAATCCCAGTCAGATAGTTACGAGACAAATTCAGAATAATCGCTAATGATGAGAGACCTATAAGATGTGGGGGTATGGCACCACTCAAATTATTGTCAGACAGGTCAAGCAGATTAAGAGAATGGCAGTTTGATAGATGTGAAGGAATTGGCCCATGAAAGTCGTTCCCACCAAGATATAGTGCAATCAACTTGGTTAGATTTCCCAAAGAAGACGGGATAGTCCCTCCCAGGCTGCTGGAACTTAAGTGCAGTGTCACTAGATTTTGTAGATTCCCCAAATTTGAGGGTATAACACCTGAAAATGGGTTGAGACCCATAACCAATAATTGCAAGTTGACAAAATTCCCAATTTCTTTTGGAATCTCACCGGATATTTGATTCTCACTTAAAGTAAATATTGTGAGAGTGGTGGATAAATTACCTATGCATTTCGGTAACACCCCACCAAACTTGTTCTCGTGAATGCCGACGTACTGTAATTTGGTGCTGTTAGTCAACGAGCAAAGGAAGCTCAAGTCTTCAGGTTTTCCACTTCCGAGCTGATTAATATAGACTCGAAGCCAACTAAGCTCATACAAATTTTCCAAGGAAGGTACTTTTCCGGAAAACCTGTTATCTCCAAGTTGAAGCTTATCTAGCTTTGTGCAATTCGATATCAAGGGAGGAATCGGACCCTCAAGTTGGTTCCCGAGAACGCTAAAAAATTCAAGATCTGGGAGTTTAAGGCATATGTCTGCAGGTAGAGTTCCCTGTATCCAGTTGTGTCCAGCATCAAACTGAGCTAGTGAAGAGAGATTGAGTAAAGAAGATGGAATCGTACCCGACAATCTGTTTCCTCCAAAAGCAAGGACTTGCAAGTTTGTCAGGTGGCCTAGAGCTTGGGGAATGCTCCCTCCCAAGTTGTTCAGGGTTAAAGAAAGGAGCTCCAGTGAAGATAAGTTCCCTATGGAGGAAGGCACAATCCCCGTGAGATTATTACTATACAAATAAAAAAACCGTAGCTTTGATAATGAACCAATTTCTATAGGAATTTCTCCGGTTAGTCGGTTGAATTGAAGGACAAGGCTGACAAGGCTAGAGCAAGCGGATATGTTTTTGGGAATTTCGCCTACCAATGAATTGTTGGCTAGTAGTAAGACACGAAGGCGGCGTAACTGGCCGACTTGCGTAGGGATGTCGTGATCAAGACTGTTGTTTTGGAGCCGCAATTCCCTTAAGAAGCTGAGATTCCCAATATGAGGAGAGATGGTTCCGAAGAGTTTTTGTGATCGCAAGTCCAGGACCGTGACCCTCTGGTGTCTCCGGCTGCACGTAACGCCATACCACTGGCAAAATCTGATGCTATTGTTCCATGAGTTGAGCACGCCAAAAGGATCTCCAATTACGCTAGCCTTAAATGCGAGCAGCGCTAGTCTATCTGTTTCATTGGTGGTGGAGGAGACTTGGTTAAAGCACAGTGCAAGAGCAATAACAAGAAGCAAGCGGCGTGATTGAAACTCTGCAAAACTCATGCTTAGGAGTTTCATGACACCAAGCCCAGGGAAGGTAGATATGAAAGCAAGGCAAGAAGAAACAAAGAAAGGGTCGAAGTACACAAGCTGGACCTGAGCCATCATTGAACAGCGAAGTCAGCCAACCCCTCCTTCTACCGATGACTCAGCCTCTGAAAAGGACAAAAATGCATGAGAGTCAATCTGATGCATTTTTTTATCCGCCTGCATTGTGGGGCCATATTCATGCTTGGACCCGGTCCAATCCGGATCCCACATGGATCAGATCGATCATAACCGTCGATCCACCGGTATCACAAACTTCGACGGTCATGATTGCATGCGGGGATCCGGGCTGAGAGCATTCACTGTGTTAAAGATGGAGATGTGTGAGAACCCTGGCTTGTTGGGATTAAAATGGAGTGCATGAAAGCTCCATCGCACCAAATTCAGAGACAAGACAACCACCAAAAGACGGCACCTGCCAACATATTCTTTATACATGTCCCACAAACTTTGACATATGAACCTTTTTATTTTCATTGCTTTTTCAACAATTGGCAGGGCCTCTTCTTGACGCGCGGATCTTCCTCTCTTGCTCGAGTCGAGATATGCTTTATAATTCACACTTCTGTTTTTGGGTGTTTGCTATGAAATGCATGCGGTAATAGACTAATCAGCTCATATGAAGCACCCTCAACAGTATGCATAAATTCTTCCCACTGAGACGCCACTAGTGCAACTAGTAGGGGTGTGCGCGAATGTGTGAACCAAACCGCCCGGACTGATATGTTTTTTTTTCTTTTTTTTTGAAAGAGTAAAGAAAAGGAAATTGCCAAATTCCTAAACTAGATTGGTCCAACTTGAAAACCAGACAAGTCGGTCCAATTCCTGATTCTAGGGTGAAACTGGCTCAACCTAGGAGCCGATTACCCTAGCAACTAGGGGTCATTATAACATCATTCCGTGCAATTTGTGCAAGAAAAATGTTATTCTCTTTGGGCATTACATTCGTATTCTTTCTCTGGTGCAGAAGTTGTTCCTGGTCACTTTAATCCTCAACCATTAATGTCGATGGGTTAAGGACGATGCACAAAAAGATGAACAGAAAACTTGATTTGATTGTAAATTGTAGTACCAGTATCTAATCTACAATAATCTACGAAAGATGACTTTACTCCGATGACACTAACCATAAAAAGACACTACTGCATTGCATGACATTAGATCCGAAAGTGAAATTTAAACCTAATTGGGATAATTGTCCCAAAAGTCTAAAACCTTTTGTCTGGTGGCTAATTCAATCATAAACCTTTCAATTGTGCTAATTTAGTTCCAAACCTTTTAACGATTTGCTAATTTATTTCTAAACTTTTTAATTGTGTCAATTTAGCCCTAGACATTTTGAAGATTTGCTAATTTAGTCTTAAACCTATTATTTGGATAATTGGCTAGAAGGACTACATTGGTAAATTGTCAAAGGTTTAGGACTAAAATGGCAAATCATCCATTATGAATAAATCGGCACAATTAAAAGGTTGAAGATCGAATTGGCAAATCGCCAAAAGATTTAAAACTAAATTGACATAATTGAAAGGTTAATAACTGAGTTGGCCGTCGTACAATATGTTTAGTACTTTTTGGACAATCTTCCCTCACCTTGTTCTTTCCACATTGATTTTCATCATACATCACCTATCTATGCGTGAACATGCTGAGAAAGGTAGCATGGTAAAGTCAATATGAGTCGACAGGAAACTATAGAATTATGGCATAGTAAAACGTGTAATTTTTACTTTTCAATTTCATTATTCACTTGTTGAAATGAATAAATCTACATTATATTTAGAAAAAAAAACCTATGCCTCTATCTTAATCTTCACTTTCATCATAATCCGTGAAAAAAGTAGCAAAATAAAGAAGATATACCAAAAAAGGTATTATGCACTATTCTACCTTTAGGACGTTGCAAGGAATTTATTTGAAAAAAAAATCATTTTTTAAACAGATTAGCAACTTAGATTGAACTTTTTAAGAACGTTCATCATCAGTGGTTGAATACTTTCAGATATGACTTTCAGAACTAAGGTACTCCTTTGAGAATGAATATAAAGAAATTGATTTATGTGATTTCATTGCAAATGAAATTTAAAGTGGTCATATAGCAAAAGAAAATAAAAATAGAGGTATATATACATGACATGAGGGAGATTTCTGCCGACGGTAAGGTGTAACGTAAGCCTTTATATTCTTAGCCACAGACAAAAGGGAAGCACTAAAACCGAACTAGCATATTCCCTCTATGTGACATTCTGAAATTTCCGCCAATTGAAAATTATGAAATAACTGAGTTTTATGAGATGTGCTCGCAGTAAATTCTCACCCGGAACTGATCATTCCTGAGAATGCTAACCATTAGGGAAAGGCTAATAGGGGAATTAAATTCGTGCGACTAAAGGAAATTCGATCGTGAATGGATTTCGACCATTAAATCGCGGAAGTGATATTTTGAGCCACTGTTGGTCGATCCAAGGATAGTTAGGGGTCAGTTCGCCACTGTCCTAGTAGTGGATCGCGGGTGATTCCGTTGAACCACGAAACAACTTGACGAATGATTCTGAAATTATACTGAATGATCGTACCCCTCGGATCAAGTGATTGATCTTCGCGAATTTAATGACAACCGAGGTCATCACGCACCGAATGGACTTGCACGTGACTCGATTTAGTATCAGTCATGAGTCGATTTCACGAATTTCCCCAACAAGCCGCCCGTTAGCTCGAGAAACGCTCGAGTTGCGTTTAATAGAATTTAATTATTGAAATTTTGCCCAAATTGGACACCGGAAAATTAGGAAGTCACGACGGAACGCTAGGACGACATTGCACGTGACACGTGTCAATTTTTGGTGCTCTTAAATCCTTCAGAAAGACTTGATTTCGATGAGAAACGGAGAAAGTGACCAAAATGCCCCTAAGAGTTAATAAAGGATTAGTTTTGTTGGACAAGGGCATTTTGGTCATCTTAGGCCCAAAGTTGGAAAAGGCATAATTACCCTTGGATATTTTTAAGTAAGATTCAATCATAGCCGTTGATTTTTAGATTGGATCGAATCTCGGCCTTCGGATTAAAAAGATTAGAGAGGGGTATTTTGGTAAATTACCAAAAAAATGGTCAAAATTGGATAATTAGCCCTTGACCCCCTTTCTCTCTCTCCTCTCTCTTCTTTCTCCCCTCTCCATCGTGAAAACCCCCCTTCTTTGCCGTCAGCTTCCCCCTCCTCCACCGTGGGCTTTCCTTGGCCGTTCTTCCTCCACCGCTGGCACCGCCGCTCGTCGCCGCAAGTCGGACCGCCCTCAAGCCACCGCCTAGCCGCCGTACCAGCCCCAAACCACCACCACCAGCCACCGTTTCTCTCTCTTTTCCTCTTTCTCTCTTGGCCGTGAGCCCCCAGTCGCCGCCCAAGCCGCGTCGTCGCCGCCCAAGCCGATTACCGCCGCCACCCGGGAGCCGTACGCCGTCGCCGCCGTTCCCGATTAAGGGCCGCGATAGTCTAGAACGCGGGTAAGTCGCGCTCTAAACCTAATTTAGGACTTCGGGTATCGACGGGAGATTTTGGGCGAAATCTGTATAAAGTTAGGTGCGGAATTGTATGAATTGGTAGTGAAAATTTTATGGCGGGCCTTAGGATTTAATTCGGGCATTAATTATTGGAAATTAGAAAATAACAGTGGCTGTGATTTACTGTTCACAGGGCTGTGATGGGCCGATCGGGACGCAAGTTGGATTTTTAGAACCGAGAATTTATGGTGAGAAAGTCCCGTGAAGGACCGGAATCGATTTGGCGTCGTTTGGTGGGAGAAAAATAGTGATTTCTGTATTTAATGTGTGTTGACACCTAAATTTTGGCGCATCATTTAGTGTTAATTGCATAGAAAATTAAGGGATTAAATTTTTAACCCCTGAACAAAAATATTAAAATTGCATAGCATATAGTTTAGGTTCATATAGATTAATTGCATTCCGCATCGGATCGACGGTGGCAAGCGAGCTTAAAATTCATCATGTAAATCGAGCTCGGGCATCGAACGAGACTCGGCTCACTCGGAAAGCATGGGCCGAAAATCACACGCAAAAGGGCTTGGTTGTCTTAATTTGAGCTTAAATTAGCCCATTATGCTTAATTAAAGAAAGGCCCAAATTAATTCAGACCACTTAGAATTAAATTAAAGCCTAAACCTAAGCCCATTAGGACTAAAAAGCCCGGCTAATTGACCTAGGGTTGCGATATAAATACATGGTTATGCGTCATAATCGAGGAGGCTCTGATACTTTTTCAGATCAGATTTTTTTAGAGAGCACAAGGAACACAAAGCCACGAGAGAGAAGGAGAGAAGAGCTGCAGCTCTCCTCGGCGACCACCATCGAGAGAAGAAAAGTCAAAGAAGGGGGACGTCCAAAGGGGAAAAGGAAGAGGTCTCCACGTTCTGGAAAGGAAAAAAGACAAGAAAAATCGTGAGAAAAGTCAAAGAAGAGAATCTGACACACACAAGACACAGAAGAAAACTAGAGACAATAGAAAGAGGGGAGACTATTGAGAGAAAGGGGACAACGTGATCAGCCCCTCTCAGCCAGCCACCTCGATGACTTTGTTGTTTTTTTTCTTCGCCGAAGTTCTGCACCACGCGAAGACCTGCTGCCCTATCAAACAAGTGACCTATGAAGACAACCAAACAGGTTCCAGCGAGAGATCTAGCAGCCCCGGTCTCTTCTCTGCTGCATTGACCTGCCCCTCGTGCCCCACTGATCCAGAACAGCCTCAATTGACGCCCTCAACGCAAAATCAATAGCTCCGCGATCCAGCCGAGCCACTCTTAATCACCGCGCCGTTGTCCCCGCCGTGTCATCGCCGCGAGCTGCCGTCGTGCGTTGCCGCCGCCCCCAACGCCTTGCCGCTAGTCCCGACGCACCGCCGGTCACAATTCCGATCCGCGTGGTTTGAATTTGGAAGATATCCGCAAATTAGGTAAGATCATTATCCGAATATTTTTCGAAATATTTAATTTCCTAAGTTTTCGGTGTTTGAATATTTCGTGGATATTCCTTGATGTATTGCTAGATATCTTAGGATAATTTTGTGCGCTATATCCGCAATATTTGAAAATATCTAAAATTGGGAAATTTTCCTAATTTGGCAACGTATCTGGACGACTATCCGACCTTATCCCTAAGGTGCGATACGCGGCGATACGGAAAATCGTTATCTTGTCCATAATCACTTGAACACGATAATAGATTTTATTTGCTTTCCAAATTTGACCAATCAACTTTCCGTCAATATCTATAACCCTATAGATATGATTGTCAGTTTGATTTCTTTGCCTTATCCGAATTTGAATAAATCTTGCGGATTGCGTGTTTTGTTTGAATGTGGTTGCTATCTTGGTTTAATTGTTTTCCTTTTAAATAAAGAAAATTCAAAAATTTGTTAGTTAGATTTAAATTAGAAATTTTGCATGTTTAGGGAGCCCTAAATATATCTAGAAGATAGGATAATTATTTAATTTAAATTGGGACTTGAGATGACTTATTTCCTAGTTTAAATTAGGTGTTATTTTATTCCTAATAGATTATTTAGGTTATTTTAAGATTTCGAATTTTAATGAAAAATACAAAAAAAAAAAGAAATTGTTAGATTGCATATTATTTTAGGCATTTTTTTTATTTCGAATTTCAACAAAAAATACAAAAAGGGTATCATGTGCATGTCATATAGATTAACTGCATTATCATTGCTATGTCATTGCTACTGGTCACGTTGCATGTCATCTTATCACGTCATTCATAACTTGCCGCGTCATTCCTAACTTGTTGTGTCATCATATATGACATGTCATTGCTTGCATATCATTTAGTGATTATATGTTAGGATCATGAAATTGCGAGTCACGTTAAAATAGGCATGCTTTGTACGTCATCGCATTGTAGTAATCGTATTACATGCACTGCATATAGGTTAGTTCTCATTTAAATAAAGAAAACCCTAAAAAATAGATTTGAGTGGAATTACATGTTAATTAGAAATCATATTAGGGTTATCAACGTGATTTTCTAGCTAACCATGCAGATGCTTACGTTGCTCTAAGGTAAGTATTTTCTATCCATCCTTGCAATTTATTTATTGCTTTCTTGGGTGTTAAATTGGTGGTTTGCGCACCCGCATAAATATTTCACATGTTAGTAATTAGGCTATAAAATGGATCCAAACTGCATGCAAAACATTTTTTTTTGAAAAGAAAAGGTACCGAAAGGGCGTTAGACTAAATCTAGCGTAATCAAGTCCCCGAGCTTAAAATCTCTGGTTCGTAGGAATAAAACATATCTCCCTATGTTTTATTTAGGTTTCTAATCGACCTACCACAAATAGATTAGTGGCGACTCCAAGCATGAAAACTTTTGCACGTTAAAAAACTTAAACCCTAAGTTGCGAATTGGTAGGGCTTGGGAGGGCCCGAGTTAAGCTTAGTCTTAATAATCCATTAGCCTGAGAGAAAATTTTAGGTCGCGACAGCTTGGCGACTCCGCTGGGGACTTGAGTTAAAACTCTTAGTGGACTTAGGCCAATTTTTCTTTTCAAAAAAATATTTTTTTTCTTGGCAGCGAGGATCCCAGGTACGTCCCTAACATTTTAGGTGTTAAATGTTTTTGCAGAATGGGAGGTATAAGGGGAGGCGTGATTGTTAACCATTTGTTTTGCAGGGAGGTGTTTGGATGAATGATTTATTTTATGCACGGAGCGCTGTATGATATAACCTGCTGTGCATGCCTTGCATTTACACTACACCGCACACACTACCCGCTGCCGGACCTGGGCGGCACAGGTTTAGGATGGTACTAAGACAGCGGACACCTCGACCACATCCGCGTGGTATGGGTCGCCCTCCTTGGTCCCGAAAGTTTTTTTTACGGTGTCATTGAGTTCCCACCACGGTTGCACCCTTTGCAACCCGGGTCGGCTCCTTGACTAAGCCGGAGACAGGGGAACCTCGGCCTAACCACAACCATGACTGGTTTAGCCCGGTAATCCTCGCGTCTCCATTTTGCAAGCCAGAGTCTAGATAGAAATCGAACCTCACATTTCATGCGCATGTCTTTGTGATTGCCATGGTCTTATTGGGTAAAGTAAGTTTTCTGAACCTTCATCTCGCAATATATTTATGTTTCGTATTTTCCTTGGTCGGTCCATGACATTAGGTCGGTCGCGAGTCTTGATCCATATACTATGGGAGGGGCAGACATCCGGATTCTTGATGCTCCTAAGGACGAGCTCCGTGCCTGGTGGAACTTACTCAGTCCGACCAACCGTAAGCTGGTTGAAGGCCACATCGGAAGGCTACTCCCCTTATTGGAAGTCAAAGTCCGTACTGGCCTCGTTCGAGCATTAGCACACTTCTGGTGTCCCGAGACGTCTACCTTTATATTCGGTAAGCATGAGCTCACCCCGACTTTGGAAGAATATAGCGTGATCATTGGAAAACCTTTAGGGTCGGAGTTAGTTACACCACCTCTAGGAATCGATTCCACCTTAATGTTGTCTGAAATTTTGGGTGTCGGAAAAGATGAATTAGGAAAAGTCTTGAAAGAAAATCGGGGGACATGTTCCTTTTCATACCTTAGTCAATGTTTTGATAAAGCCACATCTTTTCAAAAAGGAAGAATATTTTTGTTAGCATTTTTCGGGTTCGTGATTTTTCCCCACTGTAAGAATGCGTGTAGTTCGTCAATTGCATGGTTGGTCCAACAAGTCTGTCTTGGAAAGAATTTTGTCAACACCATTTTAGCCGAGACGTTCATTTCCCTCACTAAATTTAAGCAACATGTTGACAAAACGTTTCATGCCCCCCTCGAACTTTTGCAAATTTGGTTTTTGTCTCACATAAAAGGGTGTGGCGATTTACTCACAGTATCTGAGCTTAGTGATTCTAGCCATCCAGTCTTGAGATATAAAGAAAAACAAAGGGATGCACCCGATTATCATTACTCTGAATGGATCATTTTCATGAAAAACGCTAGACCTCAAGGTTTCCAATGGCATGCTAACTGGTTCCAAGTCGAGGAAGCTCGGCTTACGTGTAATGGTATTGGGCCGGTTCCACTATTTGGTTTCACCGGTGCGATCGAATACTATCCCGCCAGAGTGTCTCGTCAGTACCAGATTCTCCAAGGACTCCCTCCAGCGCTACAACCAGAACTCCTCCAAGTCGACTTCACCAATGGCGATGAAGACCACGAAGGGACCGTAGCTCAGCTCAAGAAGATGTGGAAGAAGTGTCGCCTCTTAAAGATAGCCCGACCCCAAAAAGAACTCAAGGGGGAGCAGAAGTCCTACTTCGCAACGACCGAGTATATTCGACAGCACAAGGTCCCACAGGAACTACTCCCGAAGATACCCAAGGTGCCTCTCAAGCCCGCCACTCGCTCAGAGAACAACCGTCTCAAAAGGAAGGCCGAAGAAGCTCAAGAGAAGGCATCCAAGATAGCTCGAGCTTATGAGCAATTGAAGATGGAAGTCGCCGCCCATATGTCTATGGATCAAGTCAAATAGAATAGCTTGAATTTTTATTCTCTTTTCAGTTCTAGTCTTCAGTCTTGTTTAGGAATTGAGTCTTTTTTTTTGTGATTGCAAGTTATAGTCGTTGTAAAAAAAAAATTTCATTTCAATAAAGAGGTCATTTCTAATCAAAGCGGTTAGACCAATGTCATGGATCGACTCGTCATTCTTACTCGCTGTATTCATTCCATTGTTACTTTTGTAGATAATTTGCCACGGATCCCCCTCATCCTCATAATACTCGATCGGTGACCAAAAAAAGGATGGCCAATCAAGCCGAGATTGCAGCCATGATTGACGAAAAGCTGAAGGAACACATGAATGCAATCAATGAGCAGATCACGGCCGCCATGTCCAAAATGATGAGTGATCTCATGGCTAAGCAGCAGCAGATCAGTGTTGCCTCTCAATCGGAGATTCCACCTCCAACTCGTCAAGGCCTCCGCCTTGACAAATCTCCTACTGTGAACACTAATCCAACCCCTCAACTGGATGATGCCGTTTTGATCAACAATACTGCTTCTCCGTCGGTCCCTGTTCTTCATCCAACCCCCCTAATGATGAGAATGCCAAGTTGTTGGCCAAACTCGAACAGAGGTTACGTGAAGTGGAGGGAACTCAAAGTGTTCCGCCTGTTGATTTGTCCATTTTTACCCGAGTCCAAGTGCCTGATAAATTCAAGATGCCAGCTTTCGAGAAGTATGACGGCACTTCAAACCCAATTCAGCACATCGAGATGTACCAGGGGCTTATGAACAGATATGTTTCTAATGGACCCCTAATGATCCAAACCTTCCAAGCAAGCTTGAAGGATGCTGCAATGAGGTGGTATACCAACCACCAGATCAACCGGAAAGATTCGTGGGAAGAGGTGGCAAACCTTTTTGTCAAACACTTTAAGTTCAATCTCGATGTCACCATTACAAGGGAAGACCTAGAGAGAGCTGAGCAGAAAAAGGGGGAGACTCTGAAGGAGTATGCCACTCGTTGGAGGAACATGGCAGGGCAGATCATGCCCGAACCCTCAGAACGTGACTTAATGAAGTTGTTCGTGTCCACTCTACCGCAGCCGGTTCGTTCACGAATGTTGGTAACGGCCGCCCAATCTTTTGGCCAGCTGATAGCCATGGGTGAGGAGATCGAGACCGGGCTCAAGAAAGGATGGTATAGTGAGTCAGGTTCATCAAGCAAGAGATTTACTGGTAAGAAGGACAAAGAGCATGTCCCCGAAGTCAACATGACCTATGTGCAGAAGACGCCGGCTCAGGCCCCAAAGCTACAATTTAGCACCCAGCAGACGACCTCTTATGGACGGCAAGGCCAGCAGGACCCACGCCAACAGCGCAAACTTCGCCAGTTTACTCCACTTCCTGGGACATTATCTCAGGTACTGGCAGTGCTAAGGAAGAAGAACTTGCTGAATTCAGAGCCACAAAGAGCTAATCCTGCCAGCTTTGCAAGGTATGATCCGTCGAAGAAATGCGATTACCATAGAGGTGAAGTAGGACATTCGACAGATGATTGCCAAGTGCTCAAACATCGAGTACAAGATCTACTTGACACTGGAGCGTTTGCACTACAATCAGCCAGTAAACCCAATGTGCAAAACAATCCACTCCCTGATCATTCGAACAGTACAAATGTTGTCTTTGGCCCGGGAGTCAAGCAGATTCGAAGCTTCAGGGTCCCTCTCGAAGATATGTTTGATGCTTTAGTCCGAGCTGGTTATGTTTCGACCGGTGAGGTGGTGTCACTTGGTGACATAAGAAAGAAAGTGGATGAGTTGGTGAGAAAGGGAATGATTGGAACAGCAGATGAATTCGGGGTAGTGGCCGCTATATCTCAAGTTATCATTGATTGGAATGAAGAACTCGCAATGTTAACCGATGAACAAGTTAAGTTGGATCCTGAGTTAACTGACATGCCCCCTCTCGAGGACGCCTCCGACGATGACCTCGGGATCGTTATACCCGATACTCCGGAAGTATTGATCCTGGCATCACCTCAGCCCTACGCTTATGAGAGTGACAAGATGGTTCCATGGTCGTACGACGTTGATCTGATAACGAGGTCAGGGCGAACTTATCCTGACAAGCAACCGGCCAAGCCAGTGGCTGAGAAAGAAGCGAAGGAATTCCTAGCTGTGATTAAGGCTAGTGAATATAACGTGGTTGATCAGCTGAGAAAGTTACCTGCACAAGTCTCGTTGTTGGAACTTCTTCAGACATCAGATAAGCATCGGAGTGCTCTAATGAAGGTGTTGAGTGAGATTCATGTGCCCGAGACCATTGAAGAAGATAAGCTAGAAGGGTTTGTCGGGACAATCCTCCTCAAAGATCAAGTAGCATTTTCTGATGAGGAAATCCCAGTTGAAGGACGTGGTCATAATAAGGCGCTTCACATATCAGTGAAGTACAAGGAGACTCACATGGCTAGGGTGCTTGTTGATAACGGGTCGGCTCTGAATTTATGCCCATTGGCTACTTTAAAAAGGCTGGGCATTCCTCCATCTACCATGCAAGCAGCCAAAACTTCTGTTCGAGCCTTTGACGGAGTAAAGAAGGATGTTATAGGCCAGATTAACTTACAGCTGCAAATCGGACCTTCGGTGTTCGATATTCTTTTTCAAGTGCTGGATATCCCTTCTGCTTTCAATTTCTTGCTAGGTCGGCCATGGATTCACAATGCAGGCGCAGTACCCTCCAGTTTGCATCAGAAGATCAAGTTTGTGGCTGAAGCAAAGTTGGTTACAATTTATGGAGAGGAAGATCACCGAATCTTCAATGCAACATCGATCCCATACATAGAGCCCGATCATGTTGAGGAGGATAGCTATCATTCATTTGAGATAGTTCAAGTTGTTCAAGCTTCCTCTGATATACCGTTACCCGTTCCTGAAGTTTCTAAAGCAGCTCTCATGGTGGCCAAGGTCATGGTCGGTAATGGTTTTAAGCCAGGTCAGGGTCTTGGGAAGGAAGGCCAAGGCATTCATGCCCCGATCGAGACAAATGGACAATCCCACAAAGCTGGTTTGGGATATCATGGGCAGGGAAGTCGCGAACAAAGCAATGATTGTTGCAGAAGCCGAACAGGAGCAGGTCAAAGTCCCTTACCACCTTCCATCAACGACACCTTTCACTCGGCTGGAGTTGTGGGAGGATATGAGCATTTAAATCTGAGCCCGACTGAGGATGATCTTGGGCTTATCTTTCCCGAGTCGCCACAAGCCCTAACTGACTCACCTAAGAAGCACGGTAAAGCGATTCCGGTCAGTTTGTCTGACGATTCTGAGGATGACCAGCCATCCTGTATTTTCAAGAAGCCGGAGTCGAAGGTGGTGGACTCTGATTTTAATGATGATATACCTTACCTCACCGGTTGGTTTGCTGAGACCTCCATTGGTGCAATCACTGAAGGACCACTTGAAGGGATGGGCGTTAGCCCTCAAGAGTAATCATTTCTAGTTTTCATATCTCCCCTGCGTGGGAATCTTTTATCGCTTTTTTCGATTATCATTCTAATTCATATTGCACTTAGGTTTTTCAATCCAATAAGATGTAATTCGTTGATTCGATATCAATAAAATTACAGAGGTTTTTATCATTTTTGAATCTTGTTGAAGTGCCCCAAACCAACCCGATGACGATAACCAACGATTGAAAAATTTGTCATCTACGGTAAGAACTGAGGGTTGGGCTTCTCAAGAATTCTCGTTTCGAGGTCTTCGAAAGCAAAATGAATTTCAAAAAAAAAAAAAAAGCAAAGAACAATTTTCAAAAATTGCATGTAGTTAAACCCTGTCTTGTCTTTTTGATCCCTTTCTTTCATGTTTCAGGACTAATCTCGAGGCATGCGAAGGGACGGGAATCGTGGACCCTCATATATGTGATGCAAGCCAATCCGATGACTCAGATGATTCTAATCCGAATGATGAAGAAATACGACGGAACTTGGAAATCCATGAGAAATCTAAGCCTCTGACCGCCGAAGAAACCATGGTAATCAACCTTGGCGACACGGAGAATCCTAGAGAGGTGAAGATTGGGGCATGTCTTCCCGAAGATGTGGCCAGACGCTTGACCCAGTTGTTGAAGGATTATCAAGACATTTTTGCCTGGTCTTATGCTGACATGCCGGGACTTGATCGATCGATCGTCGAACATTGTTTACCGACTGATCCTTTGTTTGAGCCTGTGAAACAAAGGCCGCGAAGAGCTAAACCAGAACTGGCAAAGAAGATCAAGGAAGAGATCATGAAGCTTCTTGATGTGGGATTTATTGAGACTACCCAATTCTCAGAATGGGTCGCTAATATAGTCCCAGTGATGAAGAAAGATGGTCGGGTTCGAGTATGTGTTGACTACCGAGATCTGAACAAAGCTAGTCCTAAAGATGATTTTCCACTCCCGCACATTGATGTGCTTGTGGACAGTACAGCTGGATTCGAATTGTTCTCCTTCATGGATGGTTTCTCAGGTTATAATCAGATCTTGATGAACGAGAATGATAAGTTGAAAACAGCATTTACCACTCCTTGGGGGACATTTCATTATAAGGTGATGCCCTTCGGTCTCAAAAATGCTGGGGCAACTTACCAGCGGGCAATGGTCACGTTGTTCCATGACATGATGCATAATGAGATCGAGGTCTATGTTGACGATATGATTGCGAAAACTCGACGAGGAGAAGATCACATAGAAACCTTGAAGAAATTATTCGATAGGCTTCGTAAGTTCAAATTGCGCCTCAACCCGGCAAAATGCGTGTTCGGGGCAGCCTCCGGCAAACTACTCGGCTTCATTGTCAGTAACAAAGGGATTGAGATTGACCCATCGAAAGTGAAGGCCATTTGTGAAATAAAATCTCCCTCTTCGGTGAAGGAAGTTCGTAGCTTAATGGGTAGATTAAACTATATTGCCAGATTTATTTCTCAGCTATCTGAGACAGCGAAGCCTTTCTTTAAACTCCTCAAGAAGAATGTGCTGGTTAGATGGGATGAAGAGTGTGAACTGGCATTCGACAAGATTAAGCACTACTTGATGAATCCTCCAGTGCTTGTTCCACCAACACCGGGGCAACCTCTGATCCTATACCTTTCAATCCACAGTGAATCCTTAGGCGCCATGCTTGCTCAGAAAGGTGAAAAGGATGGAAAGGAGCGTGCTATTTATTATTTGAGTAAGAAGTTCACCGCCTCTGAAATGAACTATTCTGAAGCAGAAAGAACGTGCGCAGCATTGGTCTGGGTGCTACACAGATTGAGGCAATACACTTTGCACTATCAGATATTGCTTGTGACAGAGTGTGATCCCATTAAATACTTGCTCAATCAACCCGCTTTGGTTGGAAAACTGGCAAAATGGCAGGTTCTCATTTCAGAATTTAATGTTCGATTCGTGTCCCAGAAATCAGTCAAAGGACGAGCAATTGCTGATGTCTTGGCTGAAAATCCTGGGGAAAATGAGGATCTGGATCCGTTAGAGGATAGAGTCATGCCAATTGATGAGTATGTATGGACCATGTATTTTGATGGAGCCGTAAACTTGTCAGGATCAGGTATCGGGGCAGTTTTAATATCTCCAGGCGGACAACATTATCCGGTTGCAGCGAAACTGATATTTCCTTGCACGAACAATATCGCCGAATATGAAGCATGCATCCTCGGGTTACAAGCTGCAATTGAAATGGGAGTAGCTCGACTTAAGGTATTCGGGGATTCAGCCCTCATTATTCTTCAGACCGTTGGTAAATGGCAAACTAGAGATGCTAAGTTGCAGCCCTATCACGTCTATTTGGAGGAGTTGGTGGAAGAGTTTGAAGACATTTCGTTTGAATACTTGTCAAGAACTCAAAACAGTTTTGCCGATGCTTTGGCTACGTTATCGGCAATGCTACGAGTGACAAGCGGTTTAGAAGTTGAACCTTTGAAGATAGAAGTCTTACAGAAACCGGCTTATTGCATGGCCACAACAGAAGAGCCTGACGGCAAACCGTGGTATCATGATATCAAGACATATCTTCAAACACAGGAGTTTCCTGAGAAAAGTACCGCATCTAACCAAAAATATATCAGGAAGATGGCG
Source organism: Syzygium jambos (assembly GCA_031216235.1). Classification (NCBI taxonomy): domain Eukaryota; kingdom Viridiplantae; phylum Streptophyta; class Magnoliopsida; order Myrtales; family Myrtaceae; genus Syzygium; species Syzygium jambos. The sequence goes on from CM062225.1 coordinate 26,035,565, forward strand.
TCGAAGTTCTTCTTGAACGGAGAATGCCTATACAAGCGGTCTTATGATTCGGTTTTATTAAGGTGTGTTGATTCAACCGAGGCTGTTCGTTTGATGCTAGAAGTACATGAGGGAGTGTGTGGTCCGCACATGAATGGTCATATGTTGGTAAGGAAGATAATGAGGATGGGTTATTACTGGCTCACTTTAGAGAGTGATTGCATTCAGCATGTCCGAAGTTGTCACAAATGTCAGATCTATGGTGACAAGATTAAAACTCCTCCGAATGAATTGCATCAGATGTCTGAACCATGGCCATTTTCTATGTGGGGCATTGATGTGATTGGTCCAATTAATCCTAAAGCGTCAAATGGACATCGGTTTATCCTGGTCGCTATCGATTATTTTTCGAAGTGGATTGAGGCTATGTCCTATGCAACAGTGACGGCCCGGAATGTAGTGAAGTTCATTCGTCGAGACATCATTGCTCGATATGGTGCACCTGAGACCATAATTACTGACAATGGGTCGATTCTAAATAATAAATTGATGGATGATCTATTCAAGGAGTTCAAGATCAAGCATCTGAATTCATCTCCATATCGTCCGCAGATGAACGGAGCGGTCGAAGCAGCCAACAAGAATATCAAGAAAATTTTGGCTAAAACAGCTGAGAACTATCGTGATTGGCATGAAAGATTACCTTTTGCACTTATGGCATATCGGACTTCTATCCGGACATCTACAGGGGCAACTCCATATTCTCTTGTGTATGGTATGGAAGCAGTTCTACCTGTTGAGGTTGAAATTCCTTCGTTACGTATTCTTTCACAGGTACAATTGCCAGAAGCAGATTGGATCCAGCAAAGGTTGGACCAGTTGAACATGATTGATGAGATAAGGCTTAGAGCTCTATGTCATGGCCAGTGCTACCAACAACGAGTTGCTAAATCTTTCAACAAGAAAGTCAAGCCTCGACATTTTCAGGTAGGTGACCTTGTCCTGCGGAAGTTATTGCCGATAGTTCCTCTTGCAGAAGGAAAATTCGCCCCAAATTATGGCGGCCCGTACATTGTGAAGAAAGTCCTTCCAGGAGGTGCTTTGATTTTAGCCGAGATGGATGGTCGTGTTTTTTCCAGTCCAGTTAATTCTGATTCTGTAAAGAAGTATTACACTTGATTTGTACTCATTCTGACTTTGTTTCTATCAAGTTTCAAATTGAATTTCATGAATCAATTGATGTTACTAAGCTTTGTTTGAGGAAATTTTTTGATCTGGCAATCTGTTTCTGTCCCAATGAAGCGATCATATTGCATGAGAGACTTTAAGATGACGAAAGGCAAGACATTTCCATACATGTCCTGAATAATAATCCCTAGTGCGAGTTGAGTGAAAATTCCGTGCTGACAAGGTAAAGGATTATCTCACGAAAGGTATGACGACCAAAATGATGAGAGGCATTCATTTCCTCTATCTAAACACTACAGGTTATCATTTGCTTAACCCCTTTGAACGGAGTTTCATTTCTTACCCCTGTCAGGAACAACCCCATACCGGGGCAATTTCTTAGAAAGTTCAAAATGATTAGAATTTTCTTGCTTTCACTTGCATCAATCTTCAAGTATATTTATTGCACGCAAATTTTGCGTTAGCTCGAGTGCCTTAGATATGAAGAAGAGCATTTCTTTCTATATCCCTACACAGTATACCCTTTGCTTACCCAATTTGAGCGGTGAATTCATTTCAACCCGATTGGTGATCATTCTTATGATAAACAAATGAAATCATCTTAAAGCAAGTTCAAGGTGATTTGAGGCAAATGGGAGTTCAAAAGAAAATTCGTCAGAAATGATGCAAAGGGACTCCATTAAATCGAAGTTCTCTCTCTCGGAAAAATTTCTCAGAAAAAATCTCTCTCAGAAAAAAAAAAAAGAGAGAGAGAGAGAGAGAAAAAGGAAAGAAAGAAAAGTTTCAGCAAGAACTGAGTCGACATACAAGATCAGTCTTCAAGAAAAAGACCGTTTGAAGGTTCACTTATGGAGCAATTGCTAAATATGGATCAAGGCTACCAGTAGCATAATTGGATGATCACCAATCTCTATGTTCATAATGCCCCTTTTGATGGAAATAGGCCATTCATTTCAAGCCTACCTGAGCCTACGTTACAACCTTTACCGAAGTCTCTTCAGAATAGGGCACTTGAGTTAACGTAGAGTTTCAAATGCTTATAAATGTTGCTCGAAGAAGTGCGAGCAAGATTTTTCTATCTCATTTTTGCAGTATTCCTGACTTGTAAACCTGGAGCAGCTGGTGATATCAATTCTTTCAATAGCCTCGACTCGAAGAGTCCCTTTTGCTAAGCCATTGACCAAGCCTTCATTTTAGTCCTTATAAAGACCTCTCAGATTGGCCAAGTTATACTAATTTTGAGAATATCCGAACCCTTGTCAAGCACGATGAAGACAGTTTGAGTGATTCTTATACCCGCATCAAAAGTCGGGTCAAAAGCCTTTCATCGAGAGTGAGTAGAAAGTCCTTTCTGATTAAAGGTCTCTCATTTAATGTGATCAAATTGTCAAAAGGACGAAATTATTGTTCTTATTGATAAATTCCCCAGTAAAGCTTGGTAATGCAAGCAGGTTCATGAATTATGTTTTCTCTGCCCCTGCGCATGTGTTGTTTTAACCTTTTCTCAGGTAAAAACAGGTGCAACGCAATTGGCGTTGCCATTTTTATGACACAAGAAGAAATCAGGTACGCCTGCTAATTATTCTTCATTGTTTCTCTTTTCGTAAAATCGGAGACATAATCCCTCTCATATGTTCACCAAGTGAAACAGGTGACATATCTCTTGGTGTTGTCCAGTGGAATAGACAACACACCCCATTTAATGTTTGCCCAGTGGAACAGGCAGCATAGTTTCTTAGTCCATTAAATGTTTGCCCAGTGGAACAGGCAACATAATTTTTCATTGTGTTCACCCAGTGGAATAGGTGACACAACCAACTTCATGCTCACTCGATGGAAGAGGTGACGTGATCCTTTCCGTGTTGTCCAGTGGACTAGACAACACACCCCATTAAATGTTTGCCCAGTGGAACAGGCAACATAATTTTTCATTCTGTGTTCACCCAGTGGAATAGGTGGCACAACCAACCTCATGCTCACCCAATGGAAGAGGTGACATGATCTTTTTCGTGATTGCCCAGTGGTATAGGTAACACATCCCATTCTTTCTTCATATCATGCGCTATTTCGCATCTGTAGGAAACTACAGGTAACAAATAGGCAATTATGTACCTCGAGAACCTTACTTCCAGTGGAATAGAAGTTTGGAAATCGAGGGAATTCACAGCATTATAAAGCTTTCCATCACTTGGACGCTTTTTGTGCGATCCGTATGTAAGACTCTTTCACCGCTCTACAAGAAGTGAGAAGCCTTAGCATACGTTCTTTATGGTTTGCATATCATGCATAATTGCATTAAAAAAATCAAAAAATCAAAAAAAAATCAAAAAAAAAAAAATCATTCATCATTTTGCATAGTTTAAATTTAGGTCTCAGTCTTTGAGCGAAACCTCTGCGAGCCTCCACTCAAAGAGGGGCAGCTGTTGACACCTAAATTTTGGCGCATCATTTAGTGTTAATTGCATAGAAAATTAAGGGATTAAATTTTTAACCCCTGAACAAAAATATTAAAATTGCATAGCATATAGTTTAGGTTCATATAGATTAATTGCATTCCGCATCGGATCGACGGTGGCAAGCGAGCTTAAAATTCATCATGTAAATCGAGCTCGGGCATCGAACGAGGCTCGGCTCACTCGGAAAGCATGGGCCGAAAATCACACGCAAAAGGGCTTGGTTGTCTTAATTTGAGCTTAAATTAGCCCATTATGCTTAATTAAAGAAAGGCCCAAATTAATTCAGACCACTTAGAATTAAATTAAAGCCTAAACCTAAGCCCATTAGGACTAGAAAGCCCGGCTAATTGACCTAGGGTTGCGATATAAATACATGGTTATGCGTCATAATCGAGGAGGCTCTGATACTTTTTCAGATCAGATTTTTGTAGAGAGCACAAGGAACACAAAGCCACGAGAGAGAAAGAGAGAAGAGCTGCAGCTCTCCTCGGCGACCACCATCGAGAGAAGAAAAGTCAAAGAAGGGGGACGTCCAAAGGGGAAAAGGAAGAGGTCTCCACGTTCTGGAAAGGAAAAAAGACAAGAAAAATCGTGAGAAAAGTCAAAGAAGAGAATCTGACACACACAAGACACAGAAGAAAACTAGAGACAATAGAAAGAGGGGAGACTATTGAGAGAAAGGGGACAATGTGATAAGCCCCTCTCAGCCAGCCACCTCGACGACTTTGCTGTTTTTTTTCTTCGCCGAAGTTCTGCACCACGCGAAGACCTGCTGCCCTATCAAACAAGTGACCTGTGAAGACAACCAAACAGGTTCCAGCGAGAGATCTAGCAGCCCCGGTCTCTTCTCTGCTGCATTGACCTGCCCCTCGTGCCCCACTGATCCAGAACAGCCTCAATTGACGCCCTCAACGCAAAATCAATAGCTCCGCGATCCAGCCGAGCCACTCTTAATCACCGCGCCGTTGTCCCCGCCGTGTCATCGCCGCGAGCTGCCGTCGTGCGTCGCCGCCGCCCCCAACGCCTTGCCGCTAGTCCCGACGCACCGCCGGTCACAATTCCGATCCACGTGGTTTGAATTTGGAAGATATCCGCAAATTAGGTAAGATCATTATCCGAATATTTTTCGAAATATTTAATTTCCTAAGTTTTCGGTGTTTGAATATTTCGTGGATATTCCTTGATGTATTGCTAGATATCTTAGGATAATTTTGTGCGCTATATCCGCAATATTTGAAAATATCTAAAATTGGGAAATTTTCCTAATTTGGCAACGTATCTGGACGACTATCCGACCTTATCCCTAAGGTGCGATACGCGGCGATACGGAAAATCGTTATCTTGTCCATAATCACTTGAACACGATAATAGATTTTATTTGCTTTCCAAATTTGACCAATCAACTTTCCGTCAATATCTATAACCCTATAGATATGATTGTCAGTTTGATTTCTTTGCCTTATCCGAATTTGAATAAATCTTGCGGATTGCGTGTTTTGTTTGAATGTGGTTGCTATCTTGGTTTAATTGTTTTCCTTTTAAATAAAGAAAATCCAAAAATTTGTTAGTTAGATTTAAATTAGAAATTTTGCATGTTTAGGGAGCCCTAAATATATCTAGAAGATAGGATAATTATTTAATTTAAATTGGGACTTGAGATGACTTATTTCCTAGTTTAAATTAGGTGTTATTTTATTCCTAATAGATTATTTAGGTTATTTTAAGATTTCGAATTTTAATGAAAAATACAAAAAAAAAAGAAATTGTTAGATTGCATGTTATTTTAGGCATTTTTTTTATTTCGAATTTCAACAAAAAATACAAAAAGGGTATCATGTGCATGTCATATAGATTAACTGCATTATCATTGCTATGTCATTGCTACTGGTCACGTTGCATGTCATCTTATCACGTCATTCATAACTTGCCGCGTCATTCCTAACTTGTTGTGTCATCATATATGACATGTCATTGCTTGCATATCATTTAGTGATTATATGTTAGGATCATGAAATTGCGAGTCACGTTAAAATAGGCATGCTTTGTACGTCATCGCATTGTAGTAATCGTATTACATGCACTGCATATAGGTTAGTTCTCATTTAAATAAAGAAAACCCTAAAAAATAGATTTGAGTGGAATTACATGTTAATTAGAAATCATATTAGGGTTATCAACGTGATTTTCTAGCTAACCATGCAGATGCTTACGTTGCTCTAAGGTAAGTATTTTCTATCCATCCTTGCAATTTATTTATTGCTTTCTTGGGTGTTAAATTGGTGGTTTGCGCACCCGCATAAATATTTCACATGTTAGTAATTAGGCTATAAAATGGATCCAAACTGCATGCAAAACATTTTTTTTGAAAAGAAAAGGTACCGAAAGGGCGTTAGACTAAATCTAGCGTAATCAAGTCCCCGAGCTTAAAATCTCTGGTTCGTAGGAATAAAACATATCTCCCTATGTTTTATTTAGGTTTCTAATCGACCTACCACAAATAGATTAGTGGCGACTCCAAGCATGAAAACTTTTGCACGTTAAAAAAACTTAAACCCTAAGTTGCGAATTGATAGGGCTTGGGAGGGCCCGAGTTAAGCTTAGTCTTAATAATCCATTAGCCTGAGAGAAAAATTTAGGTCGCGACAATGTGTGTTTGGAAAATAATTTAGTTGTGGTGGTGGATTTGAGCGTGCATTTGTGCAATTTGGCTGATTGAAAATGCTTGTTGGGTGCACGTTGTGCCAGATTGAGTTAATTGATAAAATTGACTATGTCAATTGTTCGATGAGCATGAATTACGTGTAAATTATTGCGTGCACGGGCCGCGTGTGATGGGCCAATTGTGTGTGACAAGTGATTGTTGGGCATGTGCGTGAGTGAGAAAGAAATGTGGTATGATTCGTATTCGTGAAAATTATGTGCGACATAGCATATGTGCAATCGTGAAAATTGTGCCGGCCTGAGGCGTGTACGTTTACGCGGGCCTGAAGTGTTGTAAGATGTGGTCGCAGTGGACCTGAGGCGTGTACGTTTACGCGGTCACTGGCGAGGGTTGAGAAATGCCCGGTATTACTGGAAGACTGCCAGCCTGAGGCGTGTACTTCAACACGAGTTGCGCAGTAGGTGGTAGATGTTGAGCCTGAGGCGTGTACGTTTACGCGGGCAAGAAACATGACCTGAGGCGTGTACGGGTACGCGGGCTTGAAGTGTTGTGAAAAGCGGTCGTAGTGTACCTAAGGCGTGTACTTCAACGCGGGTCACTGGCGAAGAATTATGGAAAAGAGAATGAGAACGGAACAAGTGCATGATCTGAGTTTTGTACATACTTGTGATTGTACGTGATATGCCTGCTGTGTGCTGATTGATGTATATGTGATTGTGTTTTATGAAAATGTCTGGAGGTACGTGATAGCCTAGGTGAGGTTTAGGGGTGAACTTACTGAGAAGTGTTCTCATGGTTGTTTCAACCAAACAATTTCAGAACCCCGACAGGATCCATGAATCTTCCGCCACCGCCACCAGAACGTTTTGGAGTCCTCAGTGGATGGGACAGTATAAGGGGACTCAGACTTAGAGGACAAGGAATCAGACTCAAAATGGGTTTTTGGCGAACACCATTTTTGGAGTAGTAGTAAACCCAGGTCTTCATACTTGGAGTATCGATTTTTGAGAAAGGCGGTGTGCATGTACATGTATGGGACAGTTTATAAATGTAAATATTATGGTATAAGAAGGAAATGAAAAAGATATGTACATTCTCTCAATTCTCCCCAGTTTTATTTGTTTGGGTATTTCATGGTTTCCGTTTGCGAAATGAAATCTCTGATGTTTATTTGAGGTCGGCGACATTCCTGGGACGTCGCGCAAATAAATCGACCAGTGGAGGATGTCGCGAGCTCGATAGAGTTTGGAGCGTGACACTCTAATATTCACTAAGCAATTACTAATCATTTGTATTGACAATACTCTGTTTTATGCATGAATTGACTATTTTGCATATTATAAGAATGAGTGATAATCAATTAACACAACTCATGCAAAAGACTTACTTATACATTTTGATATATTATAACATATTGTAATCATGTTAGGTTATATTATGTTCAAGGGTTAATATAATGACAAACTCCAAACTAATACACCAGCGATAAATTTACCCTAAAGTAATTTTTTTAATCACAAAAAATCATAAACCGGTACATTTGTGACAAATTTACCCTCCGTTAGTTTCCGTTAAATTTGATTAATACCATGAAAAATCAGAAATCGATGATAATCTGACATGTGGCATCAGATCACGGCCATAGACTCTGCAGCTACGCAAGCAACCACCAATACATAAGAACCTACACATTTTTTATTTAAAGATTTCACAGTTCTCATTCTTTTTTAAGTAAACATAAACCATTAAGTAATTACTTACTATTCATCATATTTATTTATTTATTTTGATTGGATTCATCATATGTAATTAATTAGTAATGACCTCTGTGTATATCACATCGATTAGAATGAGAATTTTTGTACATAAGGAAGAGAATATTTATACATTGCAAACCTTTTTCAGACATGTAAGGAAGAGACTTTAGATACCCTGCAAAACTGCTGCTTACAAGGTTCACGACCCCAAGCGCAAGTGGGGTTATATGAACGGAAGCTAAGAAAAAACAAGAGACAGGATAAGTACTGATGCAAACTGTGAAAGAAATTTATAAGAAGGTGTTCATTTTTCATAAGAGCTTTTGAAGGGCTTTTCTTTCTATTTTTCTGCAGACCAGTCACAACAGTGAGTATCATTCAGTGAATGAGAAGCTACCACCCATCGATAACCTTGACTGCACTGCACTGCCAATTCACTAAGTTGCACTACTTTTCCTTGTCTCCAATGGTTTCCAAGTATCGTAATGAGATCATAATAACATATCAATAGATTTCAGGGCATCAGAGTAGATGAGCTTGACTCAGAAGTTGTTGAACAGCGAAGCTGATCACACCGATCTTTTTAAATGGACTCTCGATGAGACTTCTTGTCGGGCCATACATGCAGCTAGCGCCACTGCTGATGTTGATGTATATACAATTCGCATGGACCGGGGCTGATCACAGCTCATGTGGGTTTCGTGCAGATCCCACAAATTTCACTGGCTATGATTGCACGTGGTCCATTGACCATGGTCCGCACAAGTATTTCCTGTATTTTTGGGGTGGAAATTTGTGAGAAGCCTGGCTGTTGGGATGTTTACTTGATGAGATAAATGTAGACTCAAATGGCCACGACTTTGATACTCCCTTAGTTAATGCTGAAAAATGACATGTAAAATCACGCTCTGAATTGCAGCCGGAGTCGTGTGCAAAAATTAACCCTTGCATGAGATATGTTTTGCCAATTGAAACTCTCTGGTCCATTGACAGAACACAAAAGGAAGGAAAGAAAAATGGGAGAACAAGAGGCAGAGGCAGAATCCTTGCCTTGAAAGTTATTCCTTGCGATCAATTTATGCTACAATCTCCACTGCCGATCTGTGAAGTTCCTCACATGTGTCAAAAGTTTGCAAGAAGTACAGAAAATTAGGTGATAATGTAGGTTCATCTAGCTTCGCTAGCATACAGAGAAGAGAACAGTTACTAGTTCATCGATACATGAGACAGTGAGCAACACAGAAGAACCCTAAACAATGTGTAGAAACTCTTCAATTGCAATGGCATCGTTGACGGAAATTGTTGGTGCTTTTAGTTGCTGGAGCATATCATTCCTTCTTGATGCTCCCGGCAATAGTTGGTCCTCCGACAAACCTCTAAAACTTCAAACCGTATCAATATGATATTCACTCATCTCCAAGGAACTGAAATGAACATGCACAGATTCATCTGCAAAGGTAAAAATGTCGAAACAGATTACGCAAATGAGTTTGCATTTCATTTTTGAAAAGGAACTCAAAGGATCCTCTCACCTTGTGACTTTGATGTGGCAGCAGATTAAGGCAGATTCTACTTCACCAAAACAAAATCTGAAACCACGGATTAAAAGGTAAGTCGGTCAGTAACTTTTTGACGTGACTCACAGGAACATGGACATGGCCTTAATTTAGTGTTAGTATTTCCCCCAAGTGGTCCCGAAAGCAACATAATTTGAATTTCCGTTTCTGTCTGGAAAAGTGGCTGCTGATCAAGATGCAGCATTTAATTAATATGCATCTATGTCATAAAGGAAAAGCAGCACGACTCATGAACAAGTAAGCTAAGAGTGGCTGTCCTATGAAGATTACGAAGTTTTTCAATTTGCTCCTCCGTATAATACAACTACCTGCAGTAGGAATCTGTCTTGACCCATTTATCTCTAATTGCTTCCCGTTGTTTTCTTCCTCTACTGATTTAGACATTGGCTAATCGTCCCAAGCATTTCTTGACCGATGATGCTCGAGACGCATTTTGGGGATATATTTTCTTGTGAATTATAGTCCTCCAAAGCTGTACCATGATAAAGAAGGGTTAGCTAATTGATTTGACTTCATCTACAATGACAATTTGTGCTGCACAAGATAAACATGACAATAAGATGAGTACAAGAATAAACGAAGGTCATCTCATTCTCATCTAATGGGACAAGACAAGGCTTTAAAAGAATCTCTAACCAGATATTACACATCTGGAAGCCAACTTTTGATTCCTATTCAGCATAACCTCTAGGAAGCTAAGATTAGATTGGAAGGAGAGGACTTGATAATGTAAATTATTTTGGGCTGAGAGAGAGAGAGGATATGAAGCAAAAGCTAAAGCAAGCGCGTGAATGTGAATGTCTTGCATTGTGCAGACCAGCTGCTATTTCTCAGGCACCTGCTCTCACCAGTTTGCTTTTGTGGATACTCATATATTGCATTATATACAAAAATTTGCTCTTCCAGGCAACTGCATTTTGACTATCTATCCCTCCATAATAACTATTTGGCCCTATTTCTTTCCTTTGTGTTTTGTAGAATGTCCACTTTTGTGAAGACGGACTAGTTTTCTGACAAGGTGAAACCTCAGTTTAAGAAGCTCAGAGTTGAGAAGAATGAAAGTGGTGGGAAACATAGCCATGGCCAAGAAGAGGGTGGGAAAAATGCTCAACAGGGAAGGCGCTGGCATAGTATTGACTACGTGGCAATGTCGCAAGGGACGAGGTGAAATTCTGTTTATCACCACTGGGCCGGTCACAATTCCACTTCGATTATGTATCACTTCACCTTCAATTGCATTAGTCATTAACATCTGTCGGTCTTCCAGCATTAAGCAGTCTCAGGTTCTATCTATTCTCTAATGAAATTTTATATAGAAAAGACTACACTTTAGACCTGGTCTTGAAATTCTTTTCTCCTGCAATCAAAATGACTTGCTGCAATCCGCGTGCAGTCCACTTCTGAGGAACTATACATCCCTGTTGACTATGGTACACACAGGGAAGAGACCGAAGTAACACAATCACCCAGATGACATAACACAGATCTCTATACATACTGTTCAATATCACTAGAGACATGAACAACAGTCGCAGATATCGAAACAGCAATGATGCACCCAATCGGGGCCGGTGCAGCGTTGTTTAAGAACGATCATGCACCGGTCATTCACATAGGAGCAAGTTTGGATGAAGCACATGCGACAGATACGATCTGGCAGCTTGCTGTACGAAGCTCCCTTGACCGAGACACCCGCAGTGTTGGCCAGCTTTTCTTCGGCTCCTGGTGGAATGTTTCCAGCCACAGTCAAAGTTACCAAAGCCTTTACCCCAAACTTCCAAGCAAAACTACCTTATTGAAATTCACTTTTCCAGGCACCTGTTATGATGTGAAGATGATGAGCTTATGTTGATGAAGAGAAGTAGAGATTTGGAATCAGCTTCATCTCTTCAAATATATTCCAACCTTTGCTTCATATAAGTAACTGTATGAGATTGGCGCATCTCAAGGCGCATTCGGTTAAGGCAGTTTCGATTTCTTCTGTTTAATTTTCACTATCACAAGATGTCTGGCAACTATCAACAGAATATCTTCTCTGTTTCTTGCCCTACTTAGGATTCAACATCAGAAGTCTTCCCTGAAATTTCAATTTCCTTCCTCTTCCACTCACAAACAGTGAAACTAACATTTTGTTGCCTTCTAAATTTAATCCTTTCATGCTAGAACAAAATCCACATGGTCCAATGAGGTTAGAAACGAACCTTCTCTGCAAGCTGTGAGGTCATCAACAAATTCTGGCCCAACTAAGTGACGCCTCCGTAGCCCATTGTTCCCGAAACGCAAATCAAGCTGCGGATTGGGTGGCGAAGGCTCATCAGAATGACCCCACTCCTTTTGGTCGCTATCATGTCATGATTTCGGACGATCTTGCTGTTTAAATCCTTCCTAGCAACGAAAGTATGAGTTTTTTCGACCAAAAAAAAACAACGCATCTACTTTGGCAGTACGCGGAAAATTTGCGCAACGATCGCTTTAAATGTTGCTTTTGTAATCGAGGCTTTCCTGGAGGCACTCTGCTCGTCAAATCACAACTTTCGGGAATTAGGGCGCGCATGGAATTCATTCTGGAGCAAAATTTCTGCTCCAGAATGCATTTCGGAGCAGAAATGCGTTTGTTAAAAGATTTCCGGAATGCATTCTGGAGTAATTTTTGCATTCTGGCCAAAAAATGTGTTTGGTAAAACTTGATTCTTTTTTTGGCTCCAGAATGAATTTTTGCTTCCAGAATGAGTTTTGGCCCAAAAAAGAGAAGCTACTTTTTATAGCTTCTCTCTTCCAGAATGCATTCTCCCTATTTTCTCTCTTTTTCTCACTAATTTTTTTTTCAGAAAATGCATAAAAATTGAAAAATTCCAGAAAAATTCATAAAAATTTCCATAAAATAAAAAAAGTCAAGATTTCGAGAAAATAGGAAATTTGGTGAATTTTTTTAAAAAAATATATAAAAAATCAAAAATTTCAAAATTTCACAGAATGGCTTAGAATACCTTTGGGTACCTACTTTGAGTGAAATTTAATTTTTTTGAGGTACCCAAAAAAATAAAAAAAAATCAAAAATTTCAAAACTTCACAAAATGGCTTAGAATACCTTTGGGCACCCACTTTGAATGAAATTTAATTTTTTTGAGGTGCTCAAAAAAATAAAAAAATAAAAAATTTCAAAACTTCATAAAATGGCTTAAAATACCTTTGGCCACCCACTTTGAGTGAAATTTAATTTTTTTGAGATGCCCCAAAAAATTAAAAAAAATTAAAAATTTCAAAATTTCACAAAATGGCTTAGAATACCTTTGGGCACCTACTTTGAGTGAAATTTAATTTTTTTGAGGTGCCCAAAAAAATCAAAAATCAAAAATTTCAAAACTTCACAAAATGTCTTAGAATACCTTTGGGCACCCACTTTAAGTGAAATTTATTTTTTTGAGGTGCCCAAAAAAATAAAAAAATAAAAATAGATTTCTATTCCAGAAATCAATTTCTGGAGCAGAATTGGTCATGTTTTACCAAACAGATTTCTCCTCCAAAAATCAATTTCTGGCAAGAATTCCAGAAATCAATTTCTGGCAAGAATTTGATTTCTGGAGCAGAATGGATTCCATGCGCGCCCTTAGAGGGCGTGATATTGAGATATCATTTTTTCGTTTGGTCTTTTTGAGTGATCTATTCACATGTTTATGTAAGAATTATATGCTACTTGATGTTATATAATAAGGAATAATTACCAAAAAAAGTCATAAACTTAGCGCAAAAAATTCAATCATAAACCTTTTAAATTTTGTCAATTTAATCGTAAATCATTTGATGATTTGTCCGATTTGTCTTTCTAGTCAATTTTGACCGAAATTCGCTGACTTTGGATTTGAATCACATTTTATGTTTCACAAATCGTATAATACATGAGTCACATATGTTTCTAATCTCCGTATTTCACGGCTGTTTTTTTTATCCGAATTGTTCAAGGGAAAGTTCATGACATGTATACGTGTAATGTGTCGTAACTTTTCCGTGCTGTAATTCCACGCGGAAAGAAGTTAGTTTCTTCCGCAATTACCCCTCACCTTTTTTTTGTGAAGGTGAATAAGGTAAAAATAGGACACGCTATGTCCATGTTGTTGTCCATTTCCTATCACCTTTTACTTTACACTTTGTACCTGAAAGTATCATTGCGGCTTTCTTTTACCCTCTTTTTTCCATCAACCGTCCTTCCCCTTCTCTTTCCACTTCACTAAAAACTCCGGACAGATGTGCGCGCAACGTACGTAACAATGTGATGCAAGAAACCTTTCTCGAACGATAAGAGTCTATATTTACAAATCCACATGCTTTGATAATTACCCGTGATTTGGGGAGAGTACCATATTTAGGTAAGATTTATCGGATGCTTATGCTTCATTTTTAGTGAAAATATGATATTTCTAAGAAATATTTTTCAAGAAATCATTCTTTAAGTGTCTGCCTGAAATTTGAAAATAAACTGAAGATTATTTTACCTCTTTTGATCCTAAAAGGGATGCATTATTGTAAAATAATCTATCTTTTTCTCTTATGGAATTCGGGCTTACGTGATTAGATCTTGGACCCAACCTTGGGGTACTCCTAGCTCAGGTGCTTAAGTCCCGAGACCAACCTTAGGGTACTTAGACTGGCCGCTAGGATCCTCAACTTGGTTGCTGAGGACCCGAGCTAAAGCATCGAAACTAGGCCCTGGCCTTAAGGGGGTCGAGCCTGGCCACCAGGGTCCCCAACCCCAAGCGTTGGGAACTACAGGCGCAGGGGACTTGAGAGTGGGAGCCAAGAGTTAAGTACCTGGGCACGACCACAAGGAAACTAAGCATAGGCATCGAGATCTCGGGCAAGGCCTCAAGAGATATGGGGCCACCTCTGCGGAACCAAACCCGACCATCAAGGAATAGCACCCGACCTTAATGGTCTCGAGCCCAGGCGCTAGTGATTTGAGTGCAGGAGCTTGGTGCCCGAGCATGGCCGCCAGAGGCCCTAACACATGCACCGGAGTCTCGAGCCAAGTGTCACGGGCCGATAGTTTGGGAACGACCCGTGCGGCGACTTAGGCTTCCTTGGATCGTTGGAATGCCTAGGCCAAGCCCTTTTCCCGATTACTCACTCGCTCGGACACTCGGATCGTAGAGAGAGAATCTAGAGAGAGAAGCTCTGGAAGAGAAAGCAACTGCTTCTTGTTTTCTGGAGGACTCAAATGAGGAGGAGGACACCCCTTGATATAGTAGAGGGCCTCAGATTACAACCATTGATCGATTTCTAGATGAGTGGCCGAGATCGTATCGTTCTCGTCGACCACTTACCGACATTTATTCCGAGAGCTATCAACTACCGGCATTTATGCCGAGAACTCTCTAGAACCCCGGCACAATTACCGTTTCGCCCGTCCTTGGAAAAATTCCGGAAGCTTCGTTACGTTTTGAACGGGTCTTCATTGATGTGTCATGGTCCTTGGTGTTAGAAAACCTCTTGACCGTGACATTCTCCCCCACCCATTCGAGCGACGTCCTCGGCGCTCTTGGCTTGGGGTTTATTTGTTGGCTTTTTGGAGCGCCTTCGACTCTTCCGAGATTTCTTCGGCTTCTCAGTTTGTCGGGCATTTGGCTCCTTTGATTTGACTTTCTCCATGTTGGTCGGCAAGCTTGTTACCTCCGGGAATAGAACATGGATCGGCATGTTGTGTTGAAGAGGATGATCCACCTTCGGCTTTGGCTTGGTGCAAAGTTCGGGCACGGACTTCTCAACTCTTGGTTCCTTGTTTATCCTTCGGATCGTGGAGAGGACTTTGGCTTCAGTCAGCCCATTAATCATTGGAACCATGGATGGGCACTCCGAGTTTGTGATGATAATCATGTTGCTCCTCACGTCTATCATGGCTCCCGCGGCATCGAAAAATTCAAGGCCTAGAATGAGATCATAATCGTCGAGAGGGATTACCTCGAACGGGAGTTTGCCTTCCCAAGTACCGACTTGGAGTTCTACATTGTTGGCCACGCCTACGCCTGGTATCTCGTCAGAATTGGGGGTCTTGTAACGATTACGAGTCGGTTCCACGTGAAGTCCCAAGTGTTTGGCCGCTTCGTTTGACAAAAACAAGCTCGTAGCACCCGTATCGACCAAGGCAAGGAGGGGTACGCCACTTACCTTGACCTCAACGAATGAGAGGTGCAAATGTGCTGGCTTCTCCCTTGGTGGAGCTTTGTCCTTCACGGAGTTGATTGAGTTGAAAACCTTCACGGTCCCAAGTCGCACCTCGCGTTTCTCCTTTTCTTGCTTCGGCTCTTCATCCTCTTCTACGGCAAGAATAGCATTGATCCTACTCTTTTTTGGGCACTTTTGTGTCCAATGAGGACCGTTGCAAATGAAACACGGAGACGGTGGTGGAGTATCAAACTTGTTCTTGTAGTCTCCTTGAGGTTGCTTCCATTTGGGATCGCTTGACTTGGACGTTCCTTCTCCCCATGTCTTCTCACGTCCACCATGATCTCTTTGGCCACGGTTGGGACTATTGTCCGAGTCTTTTCGACCACGAGCAGCTTGGTCTTCTTCATCGTGGTGGCGATCCGATCTCCACCCGCTCCCTCTTGTTTTTGGGGCTTCCTTAGTGAAGTCGGCGAGAGACTCGGCCACGACCAGTGCTCGCGAAAGACTTTTGACGTCCCTTCGTTTGAGCTCGAGTAGTGCCCACGGCTTCAATCCATCCATGAACGCCCCGAGAGCCTCCTCCTCCCCAAGATTGGGAATTTGGAGTTTGAGCTCGGTGAATTCCTTCACGTACTCTCGGACCGTGCTACGTTGCTCAAGGCGATGGAGCTTGCTACGGGCTTCTTGTTGAGCATACTCGGGGAAGAAATAATCCCGAAACTCCTCGACAAATCCATCCCAAGTAGTGATGGGGTCGGCGCCTTGTTTTGTCTCTTCACATCTATTTCGCCACCAAAGCATGGCATTATCAACTAGGAACATAGAAGCGGTTCGTACCTTGGCCAAATCTTCTTGGATTCCAATGGCGTCGAAGTATTGTCTCATGCTCCATAGGAAGTTGTCTACCTCTTTGGCGGACCGGTTGCCTTTGAATTCTTTCGGCTTCGGCACATCTAGCTTGTGTGCCGCTTGGATGGGCAATGCACCGTTCGCGATGCTTGCTTTACATAGGATGAGCTCGGTCTTGAGCTCTTGCACCTCCATCTTCAAGGCTTCGACTTCGGTCTTGGAGGAGTTGCCTTCTTTGAGCTCCACGACCTCAAGCTTTAGCGCCTCGATGGATGCTTCAAGGACATCATCCTTATCGAACAAGGGGGCCGTCGTGCGATTGACGACGTTTGTGAATTCATGGCGGAGAGTTTCTTCACCCTCGTTGATCCGCCTTTTAATTTCGTCGAGTTCTTCGATGAATTCCAACATTGCTGTTCTCATTCTCGTGAGCTTCTCATCGATCGCGACTATGGCGTCCGACGAAGCATCCCTTTTCTTGGATTTTCCACGAGTCTTTGGTTGGGCAGCCGGCTCATTGGGAACCGGTTCTTTAGGAGCCCTTTCATCCACAACAACCGAAGCGAGTTGTTCGTTGCTCGACATTCTCTTGACCAGTTGGTGTGCTCCTCGATCTCCTTGGATGGACTCTCTACTTGCTCTGATACCACTTGTCACGGGCCGATAGTTTGGGAACGACCCGTGCGGCGACTTAGGCTTCCTTGGATCGTTGGAATGCCTAGGCCAAGCCCTTTTCCCGATTACTCACTCGCTCGGACACTCGGATCGTAGAGAGAGAATCTAGAGAGAGAAGCTCTGGAAGAGAAAGCAACTGCTTCTTGTTTTCTGGATGACTCAAATGAGGAGGAGGACACCCCTTGATATAGTAGAGGGCCTCGGATTACAACCATTGATCGATTTCTAGATGAGTGGCCGAGATCGTATCGTTCTCGTCGACCACTTACCGACATTTATTCCGAGAGCTATCAACTACCGGCATTTATGCCGAGAACTCTCTAGAACCCCGGCACAATTACCGTTTCGCCCGTCCTTGAAAAAATTCCGGAAGCTTCGTTAGGTTTTGAATGGGTCTTCATTGATGTGTCACGGTCCTTGGTGTTAGAAAACCTCTTGACCGTGACACAAGCCTCTATGAACCCGAGCCCAGCCACCAAGGACCCAGGCATGGATGTTGGGGTCTCGTGCCCCAGCTCCACGATTTACTTTGGAAAATAATTTCTTATTTTAAAGATGAAATTATTTTCTTGAATTTAAACATAGACTTTTCATTAATTATGAAAAGATTTTAAGTTAACTGATTTTTCTAAACCGTTCAAATGCCAAAAAGTAAGAAAATTATTCTTCGATAGAAAATTTTTCAGGGGACAAGGATCGCGGATGGGATTGGAGCCCTCAGGCAAAAAAAGAAAAATGATGTGATGTGAGAGCGAGGAAAGTAAAGTTGAAGAACGTGTGTGCAAAGCGACATGATGGGGCAGCATTTGATGGACAATCATTCGGCCAACTCACAGAAGTCCCTCGCGGTTGGACAACGAAACTCCGGCTTGGTTCAGTGACTTCAATTATATTTTCCTATCTGGTCCTCATCTCTTTCCATGCACAATACAGCTAAGTTTCTATTCTATGGCCCCTTTGCTAGGGTCGTATCTGCAGATATTTTTCTAGTATGCAGCTAAAAGCACAGTGTCCTTCAAAAAGTTGATAATAGTAACCACGGCTACTTCAGTTTGCTTACAGTAATCTGTGATGAAATTTACTAACGAGTTTCCTGAGAAGTTAGACTTTCGGTTTTTCGAAATTTCTCGCCAATATTATCGCTTCTTCATCCCCGAAAGAATGTTAGTTAAAACAGATGACTAAGAAGATGTGATGGGTAAAAAAGGGAGTGGCCAAATTGTTTTTCTCTAAAATTTACTCAACTCAAACTTCATGTTGCCCATCTTGTGTCCAGTCGTTATCTAACTTAGAAGATGGGGGAAAAGGTAAAACATGTCATGAAAGGTTTAGTTAGACCCTTCACCCAAAATGATTGTCCAGTGCCACCACTTTAATCATCAACTTTCCAACCAACACTTGTTTTTTGCTTCCCTTTCTTATCCTTCATTCCCCTTTCTCCTTCTCCTTACACTTACAGACACTCAGAGAGAGAGAGAGAGAAAGAGAGAGAGAGAATGGCATTTGCAGGAACAACCCAGAAGTGCATGGCCTGTGAGAAGACAGTCTATCTGGTGGACAAGCTCACGGCTGACAATAGAATCTACCACAAGGCCTGCTTCAGATGCCACCATTGCAAAGGGACTCTCAAGGTGTGTTATGTTACAGCCACTTATAACAATTTGTTGCTGACATAAAAATTGTTAGATCTCAAGGCTTTCTCGTTAATTAACACCTGATCAGATGTAAGTTTGATACATTCCTCATTTTAGAGCTCCAAAACAGTTGCATTTCTGCAGATCACAATACAGACTAGTCCACTCAGCTCTTGAATTGATTCAACAATTTGATGGTGTAGGCAAAAGATGATTATTTCATTGCTACATCTAACTTTGATTTGTGCTCTTCTTCATGGAGTCATTAACAGGATGACATCCTGAATGAAATTCGCTCGGGGTTCTCTTCGGTTTACAGAAATATGTGGGGTGGGTCCAAATTAGCCAGCATTTTTGTTGAACCTCAAGATGAGCCCCAATAAGATTCGATCAAACTCATTTAATAGAAGCTTTATAACTGATCATCCGTGCATGCGAGTTATGATGATTTGTCATGACCCGCTAAGCAGCCGCGGTCACGCATAATTTATTGCCAAAAATCATGATAATTATAAGAGGGGACTTTTTCAGGAAACAGATAGCTACACTTAATCGGTAATCAGAGGATTAAATATAGACTGTAGAAAACTAGCTAAAGCACATTTCATATGCAGCTTGGGAACTACAATTCATTAGAAGGAGTCTTGTACTGCCGGCCGCATTTCGATCAGCTCTTCAAGAGAACCGGCAGTCTCGAAAAAAGCTTTGAAGGTAAAAATTGAAGCACAAGAGTCGTGCCCTATTTTGTTTCTGCTCTGGTAGAAAGGATAACACTGATCCTTCCTTTATCACAAAATGTCCTCGTAGGAACCCCCAAGATTGCAAAGCCAGAGAAACCCATTGATGGAGAGGTAATTTCACTGCGACTGTGGTCTTGCCTGAAAGTTTGACTGTTCGACTAAATCAGTCATTGTTCTGCTGAATAAATCTTCTTTGAGCAGAGGCCTGCAGCGACCAAAGTCTCCAGTATGTTCGGGGGAACGAGAGACAAATGTGTAGGCTGTAAGAGCACCGTCTACCCAACCGAAAAGGTAAAGATTTGCTAGTCTATATATAGAACTTGTGATGCAAGAACATGACTTAGTCCCAAGGCTGCTTCATTCGAGGTGACAAAATTTCACATTGGACTAGTTTGATGACCCCAAAATTGCAACTTTAGTACAACCATATTCATCGATGTGCATACAGGTGACGGTTAATGGGACTCCGTACCACAAGAGCTGCTTCAAATGCACCCACGGGGGGTGTGTGATCAGCCCATCTAACTACATCGCACACGAGGGGAAACTCTACTGCAGGCACCACCACACTCAACTCATCAAGGAGAAGGGCAATCTCAGCCAACTCGAGGGTGACCATGAGAAGGAAACAGAGGCTCCTGAATCATAAACACTTTGATCTTGCACTGCCTTGTTCCTTGAGCTGTCACTATGCTTCGTGGCCATCGGATTTCAGGCTGGTCCAAAAACTTATTATGCTACTAGAGACCATATGTCTATCTACTAAATTTGAGATGTGTGAGCCTTGATTGGTTCAGTTTGGCTTCTGTTTTGCGATTGCAGATGATTCCTCAGGTTGGTTGTAAGCGTAGAATAAGTGGTGCTTGCTTCTTGACTTGTGAAACCTCGAGCTTGCTTTCTTTTAAGTCTGGTCCAGCAAGTGTGCCTTGCATCCCCATTTTTCACTCTTTCGACACGCTTTTGTCAGTGTCCTTGGTGAATCTTGATTTCCTATGGTTGAATTCAACGTGCAAATTCTTGACGAAAAATAGCATGATTTAGTTCAAGGTTTGAAAAACATCTCACGACCGATCTCCCTGTGATTCGAAACAAAAGGGCCTTGCTGGATCTGGTTCGACTAGAAACACCAAATATCCATGCTAATATGTCTGTTTACTTACAACTGAACAAACAGTCATTATTTGTTGTTCCAAGCATATAAATAAATCTTTGTGATTGAACTTGTCTAACTTTAGGTGATTCTTCACACAATCCATCGAGCAACAGAACTATGGCAATCCCATGTTTCATTACATTAAGTTAGCATCGTCAGACATTCCCTCTTTCTCGTCACTTCAATTGGTGAAGGAAACTGTTGTCTTAAAGCAATGGAAGGATTAGACATTCCAATATCTCTGGCAGAGATGGTGAAGTTGAAGGTATTAGCACTCATGCACAAATTGGCAGAGTTCTCTTCTGTCGGTTTCCTATGAGCTGAGAACGCGTGCTAAAGATCGAGCCAAGTAGACCCGTCAAATAGACGCATTTCTTACCTATATATAATGGGCAGAATTGTTATATGAGTTAATTATATTCAGTAAATAGGTTTAAACAAAATATAGGTATTAAATGGATCATAAAAGAGCATACAACTTATTTAAATCCAACTCACCTCTATGGCTCTCTCTTCATCCTCTTTCGCCTTCACTCAATCTCACACTCACTTATTCCGCACTCTCACCTCAGTTTGATATGAGTTTTTCTCGATAAAATTAAATATAGAAGTGTTTTAAAAATATTTGTCGGGTTGGGTATGTGTCGGGTATGTGATGTGTCAAAACGGGTTGAATGAATCTATTTGGATCAGACTATTTTCGATCCGATCCATCCGTTCGATGGGCTTAAACCCAAGGCCTAATTTCATTCATGAAGCGCAAGAGTTAGTCAAACAATATCCATAGAAATGTAGTCAGAGAGAGGGTTCTGAATGGGAGAGATAAACAAGCGCTCTTTTAGAAAATTCTAAATTTTTATATCACAGAAGCTTATCTTCTATTTTATAAATTTGGAATTCATACAGATTCTGTTCTTTTGTTAGGGCTTTCCACAAGGTCACGTACACTTGCGTAATCACCAATTCCGCAAATTCTACGAAAGAGTGATTGGATTCAAATCTTTCTATCACCATATCACGAACAAAAAGAAAATCCAAAATCTATTTTTTTAACCGATATTTATTAGATCAGATTAAAATTGAGTAGCTTGGATTTTCAAACCTCATTTACGTTAAACCCAAATAAAAATTTGTTCAGACCAATGAGCTGAGAGCAAATCTACTGCCTTCGAGCGATCATCCCCGACGACCACATCGCGGTGGCCGTCGTAGGGTGGTGGTCTTGGCCAACCCCTTTTTTTCTCCCTTTTGTGACCATGCAATCTCTCTCTCCTCGCTTCAAAGAGAACGGTGCTCACCTCGGAACTAGATCACTTTCCCACCCACCGGTGCACTATTCGGATCCTAGGTAACATCATAAAGTGACGCGGCAATCATGCCACAAATTTTTATTCACATCGGTCGCCACATAGGGTTCTTAACGACCATTTTTTTACGGAAAGCTCAACGGATGTCAAAATTACTGTACGAGAGGTTACATTATCAGTAATCTCGATCTAAAGGTTGTGTTTTTTTTTTTTTTTCCTTTCTTTTTGGGTATTTGGCCGTAAATGATAAATCCGGTGGGAAACGGACACCGGTAATCATTCAAGCTCACGAGCGTGACCGGAGTCTAGTCTCTTCTCTTGGTATACGATTCCCAAAATAGTGGCTTGCGAAGGCATCGTGTTGACTCTTAAGTATAGTTTAATTTAAAAAAAAATATAATTTAATTAATCACATCTATTTGCTTATAAAAATGAATGAACGAGAAATATTTTCATCATCAATGAAAATAAAATAGTTAGACGTAAGTCATTGTTGATAGTGAAAACATTTTCCATCGACTAATTATTTTAAACGATACAAGCGATTGCTTTTAAGAGAATATTTTTCAAATTATTTATTTTTCGCGAAACAAACAAAAAGTCTAATCACGAAAAGTCTAAACATTTATTTTTCTCGGCTAATATTCGAGAAGTCTAGCAAAAACTGTGCTTTGTTGAAATCCTTTGCTCAAATACTGAGAGCTCTTACTCGATACCATTTGTAATAACCTACTCATCGAATAATATCGAAAAAGGAAAACTCTAGGTCTAATCGGGTGAGATATGGTAACCAATCACGACTTGATGTTACTTGCAAATCAACAAACAATGCCTATTTTATCTAATATGGAATTCAATATTTCACCAAATCTCGCTCTCACGTGAGAACTAACCAGCCATAGCAGTTTTGCAAGTATTTTAGGTTTCATACATCCTCCAGCATAGCAACTGTTTAGATGGAAGACCATCTTGTGCTTCCTTAATCCCTACAGAGGAGGAAGTGTTTTACGTGACAAATTCATCATATGGCAGTGATAATATGGTGCAAACGATAAATCATTATTACTCACTCAATATGAAATAACCTTGCTGACCGTAATATATTTATGGATTAATATCACGAAAAGGCTCAAATTAGTACACATATAACAAATTTACCTCAAATTAATTTTTTTACCATTAAAAACTCTAAATTGATACGCTTATGACAATTTTATCCAAAACTAATTTTTTAACCATCAAAAACCCTAAACTAATGCATTTAAGATAAATTTATCATCTGTTAAATTGTATTAATAGCACGAAAAATCACAAACCGGTACACCCGTGATAAATAGAAGGTAAAACCCCAAACCGATACACCCGTCAACTGTCACGTATCATCCAACTCAGAAATTCGACGGTAAAATTTAACGGAAATTAATAGAGAATACAATTGTCACAAGTGTACCAATTTTGGATTTTTTATGTTATTAACCCTATATTTATATACAATTCTTTAGAGCAGTTAGGGTTGGCTTGGACTAAATCGGTTGGATCAAGCATTGTACCTAAAAGTTTTGACTCGAGGTTGATCAAAACTGTATTCGGGCCCTTGCTGCTCGGGCACGAGCTAACACGTCTGCAACGGTGTTAAGGCTCCGTTTATTTCGCAAAGAATGAATAATTTGGAAAATATATTCATCATTCATGAAAATATTTAAATATAAATTAATAATAATAATATTTTTAATTGATTAATTATTTTAGGCGACGTAGCCGATCACTTTTAATAAATTCCCCATTTATTTTCGCAAAACAGACGGACTCCAAACTGCACGTGGCATTCCGAGAGAGCACTGATCGCTCATCCAATCCGAAGGGGGCGCGCAAAACGAGAGACCAAAGGGACGTCCGTCCCTCGTGCTCCCCCCTACCCTGTCCCATGCCCACATTTCCCATCAAACACGTTCACCACGTGCCACGTGCGCCGCGCCTGGGCATTCTTTTCTTGGCGGTGGCATTTGCATGCCCGCCATAGAAACCAAAACCCCGAAAAAAAGAAAAAAAAACAATATAAATAAAGATCACTGGCTTAACGCCTCCCAACGCCAGATATAAATAAATAACTACCAAAATTTCTAAATTAAATCTACCGTAACATATTTATCCCCAACTCTTTTGATTTTGCCCACCGCAATAAGCTACCCAAAACTATTTTTTTTCTACATATCAACATCGTTTACTTTTAAAGAATCTAAGTAGACACATCTTCACCGGTGATCACTGGGTAAATGTGCCGCGCGGGTATAAATTTGCAATTTCAGGTGTCGCGAAAAAGATTTCTATTTTTTTTTCCTCTCTTTCGCCCATAAATAAATAAAATAAAGGGTCTTTTGTTTACAGGAGCCACGAGTACTCTTAAATTCAGCATTAATTCCACGTAAAACGCCAGATAATTTTAATCGACCGATTAGACGCTCGTTTTGGTGAAATCCGTACAAGAAGAGAACAGCGGGGGGTTCGAGATGACCGGCCAATCGCGCGACAACTCGGTACTGCTTTTGGTGGGGACTGCTTTTGGGGCCCGGGGGGGCAATTGCCATGCAAGACGCGGGGGCGACACGTAGGCGAAACACATGGAGGGGAGGGGGAGGGTAACTAACCAATGGGGTCGGGCAGCTGAGGGCCCGAGAACAAAGAGGAGAAGAAGAAGAAGGCCCCGAAACGGCCGAACCAATGGGGGAGGATTTCGATTAGGTGTTCCCAGGCATGTACTCCAATCCCACACGCGTTGGCAGCCGCGCCACGCCATTGGTCGGTCAGGCAGCTGGAAGCCTCACCTCATATTCTTTTTCCACGTAAAGAAAAAGCACAAGGCAAAAAAAACAAAAAAGCGACCCAAATCTGGCCCCCCCTTGGGGATTTGGACCCGGTCCTCTTGAAAAGCACCAACTTTAACTTAAGTTCGAATTCTAATCCGTCAAGATTCCGTGTGTTTGGACGGAAACTTTATAGGGCCCAGATTTGAGTACCGACATAGAGTTTGCATTTTTCTTAGAAGTTTGGACCATAATTGGGATTCGATATAAAGTTTGTACTTGTTTACAAAAAAAAAAGGAGCCATAATTGAAATGCGACTTAAAGTCGGTGCTTTTTTCGTTAGATAAAGAAAAGTTTGGACCAGAATTTGAACTTGATTTAAAGTTGGTACTTTTTAAGGGAATCGGGTCATGGGCGTGCTGTAAACACCGGTGTTTATCGCAAACCTTTAAAATGCTACTCCATTCTTTTTTTTTTTTGTTGCAATTGCTACCAAAAAAATTCAATTATAAATATTTCATGTTGCTCGGCATGAAAGTTTATATATCATTTGTATACATGCGGTTTTCCTCTGTCTATTGGCTTTTATTTTAGGATGGGACTTTCTAATATGGTATCGGAGGCAAGTTCTATTTTATATGTGATCTTTCTCTGCTTAACAATTTAAATTTTTGGGTTGTCTTCTATATAAAGGTTACAAAGAAATAAAGAAATGCAAAGTATATATGGATTGGTTAGGTGTTTGGATGCATGGATGGACCAACAGCCACTTACCATTCAGCCACCTTCGAAAATCCCACATGTCCCCAAAACTCCCAAGCCCCTCGAACACGTACCCTCGTACGCCACACGTGTCGCTTATTCCGCCCTCCTGCCCTCATGTTGCCCTCCTCCCATTGGCCCACCTCGTCAATCTCTCTCTCTCATTCTCTCACTCTCTCTCTCTATATCCCACCTCTTCAATCTCTCTCTGTCTTTCTCATCGCTCTTCAAACTTGCACTCGACTCCCTGCCCTGCAAATTTTCCCAAGAAAATCATCGCCGGCTGAGGAAAAAATGATCAAGACGCTGAGCCCTTACGCGACCGCACCGGCCTCCACGGCGAAGACCGCCGAGATCATGTCCCGGTACCGCCCCATTGCCCCGAAGCCCGAGACGGCCCCCTCGGCTAGCTCGGCCGCCGCCGAGAGCCCGACGTCCATGTCCCCGAATATCCGTCAATCTCCGTACCTCCGGAACCTCTGGTCCCAGCTCCAAGCCAGGCCGACCCGGACCCGGAAGCGCGGGAGGACCGCCATCTCCCCGCCCGCCATCAAGAGGCAGAAGACCGCGCCGGCCGCGCCGGCGCTCGGCGGCATTCCCTCCCCCTGCGCCCTGCCGCCGACGAAGAGCCTGTCTCTGCAGGCTTTCGCTCGCGGCCTCCCCCACATTCCCCCCGCCGGCCTGATGGAGAGCCCCCCGGTGGCCCTGGCGGCCTCGACCGCTGCAGCAGCAGCGAAAAGCCCGAGGAGCCTCGTCACGCTCCCGCTCCTGCCGTGCTCGCCGGAGCTCAGCTGCATGAACACGGCGCGGGGCGAGGAGGCCGCCGCAGCCGTGGACTTGAACGTCAACTCGGCCGCGGAAATGATCCCGGAGGAGAAGGACCTGCTCCGGCAGCTCCAGGGGCCCGCGTCCAGCGGCGGCGGGGGCAAAGTGATATCTCCGCGGCCGGTGCGGCCAGTCGGGTCGAGGATAAGCGTCGGGTGCATAAGGGAAGACCGGAGGCCAGACTCGCCGGCGCCGCGGGTGAGGCAGAAGCCGGAGGAAGTGGAGGAGGAGGTGGAGTCGGAGGCGCTTCCGGCGGTGATATCGGACTCGAACAACCGGGTGAGGGTGGTGAACTCGGCGTACAAGGAGATGGTGGGGCAGCCGGAGTGCCCGTGGCTCGAGGCCATGGAGAGCCCGGGCGCGGCGGCAGGGCGTCGGCGGAGGATCGGAGGGGAGGTGGCGATCCGGATGTGCGACGAGGAGGCGAAGGTGCCGGTGTGGGCGGACGGGTTCTCCTGCTGGGCGAGGATCGAGTGGGTGGGGAGCGGGGGCAAGAAGAGCACGGTCAAGGCGTTCTGCGACGCCATCCGGCTGCGCTGCAAGGCCAAGGACTATCTCTTCACCTGGAGGTTCCACACCAACGCCGCCGCTAGGCCGTCGTCAGAGTCGAGCTCCAGTGCCGTCTGAACCAATCTTTGTCAACCCTCTTCCCTTTCCTTCTTCTCTTTTAACTGGTTAGAAAGCGCTAATCTGTATCCGTGCATATAGAGACTCTTTTAAGTCCTTCAAGTACTAAAGATTATTGTAGGTTTCATGTGCTTCTTCTTCTCCTATGTAAATATAAAGCGTGTCAGAAGTTTTATGAGTTATTATTTCTTGTTGTCACCCGTCATTGTACAGTAGCGTTTGCTTTTTGCTTTTGGTTGAAGCCCTTTACCATACTTTCTCGTGATCGGATTGAATGTGCGAATGAGCTTTTGCGACACGTTCGTGTTCGTGTTCTTGGAAGCAAATTCGCAGAGATCAGACCAGGCTGGTCGGTGTTTTTGCTTGAACGACGCCTGAGCTTTTGAGGTCAAATAGCGTTCTTTGCAGATCCGATCTGATTGGGGCCTCTGTTGCGACCCAAGCTTAGGACAAAGCCTTTTGGACATGATGGGTCTGGTACGTGAACGCGGGTGTCGACGCTTTGAGAGGTCGCGACACTTGTGCAGTCAAAAAAGCCTATCGTGCAGTCCAAGATCGTCCGTCTATGGATGGGATATACAGGAATGTTTGATGCCCCCAATGCCAATGGAGTGTTGTACTAAACCAAAGATATAACTTAATAGCATAGGAGGCAAAACAAGGCCTTGCTTAAACTCCGTTTGGCAGAAAATATTCTCTCGAAAAATATTTTTCAGATTTTCCGGTGTTCGGGGGTGAAAAATATTTTCCGTGGAAAAATATTTTCCTTCCCCCCTCACAAAATAGCTTAAGTCTATGGAAAATGACTTCCGCTTCTTCAAAAGTGAAAATCATTTTCCGGAGCTTCTTCTTCTTCTTCTTCACTAAGGTCGTCGGCCGCCGCCGCCGATCGCCTGCCGCCGCCACCGGAGAAAAATATTTTCCGAAACTTTTTCATATTGGTCGCCGAACACCGGAAAATTATGTTCCGGGAAAACATTTTCCAGGAAAATGACTTCCGGGAAAATATTTTCCAAAAGGAGAATATTTTCCGCCAAACGAACGGAGCCTTAGAATTTTCTAAACCAAAGACTTAATTTAGGCCCCGTTTGGTTCAGCATTTGAGATGCTCGTTTGGGCTCTAAAGTCCCTTGGCCAAATATAAATAGTGTTTGGCAACTTCTTTTACTCACTTTGGGGAGATGCAATTGCATTTGGAATGCTTTCTAAGGGATTTTTGGCCATTGCAAAGGTAAAAGTGCTTTGAGAAGTTGCATTTTTGAAATCCAACTTGCACTGTTTATCTTCTCTAGAGACAGGTCCGGCGGCCGGAAACAGCCACTTGGGGGCAAGCTCGACATCGGTGACCACCGCCTGGGGGTCACGCGACCCCGGCGACCCCAGGCGGTGGTCGCTAGGGTCACGCGACCCCTTAGGAGGCGATGGCGAGTGGTTAAGCTTTACTAGAGCCTTTTTTTTAAAAAAAAATATTAGCAAAAGTCATTTAGCCCAAGTTGATTTTAAAAAATACTTACTAAACACTACTTATATTTCAAAAAACCCATTTAGCCCAAAGGTATTTGCATTCCACTAAAAGCTTCCTCCAAAGTCGAACCAAACGGGCCCTTAGTAGAATCGGAGGCAAAACAAGGCCTGCTTAGCATTTCCTATCTCCAATACATTGAGACTTCGAAATAATATATATTTTTTTCGGGGCTATGTTTACCTATAATTCAAAGGTGGGTGGGTCTCAAGTTGTGGATATTAGGGTATTTCTTCGGTTCCGTCACGCAATTAATAAAAAAAAAAAGTGCTAATTCTATGCAAACATATTGATAAAAAGTTATTCTCAAGAGAAGCAAATCAGAAGTCATTCTTTGAGAAACATTTCATCACTTCATCTTATCAGAGTTTTCTCTTGTTGGCTTCCATAATCATAATACAAGCATGAAATAAAAGCAGTTTTTACAATATAACTACAACATGGAATTTTTTCAGATATATATATATATATCGGTCCGGATGAGTGGGTGAGCGGTTCCTAGGAATCGGATCAGTACTCACTAATTCCAATAAATTGGATTCGAGAACCGGACCGGTTCCCATAAAAACTGCCGATTCTAGGCTGGTTCAATTCGATTCTGGGCGGTCCGAGTGGTTTTCGATTCTTTTGTACATCCCTAATGAATATCGCTAGCATATAAACTTTAATTAGAGTTTAATGGCAAGGGTGATGTCCATGCTTTTAGTCCACAAATCAAGGACGTAGAGTTAGGTTTGAGGGTCTTTCCTCTGTCACGACCAATCGAATAAATTGAGCACTTTTAGTTGGTGTGTTTCAAGATAGTCTGGTACAAGATCTTTTTGAGTAAAGGGCTTTTTCTCACACGTTTCTCTGTAGATAATATAGGGCCACATATAGCGAGCCGGAACAGATTTGAGGGACGGCGAATTTCACAAATGGAAGAGAGATTTTTCTCCTCAAAGTATTCGTGTGACTTGTGTGCCAATGTCCTGTAAAAGGGTCATGCTAGAAGCTTGGTGGCTTTGTGCGTCCGTCGTTGCCAGCATTGCGACCTTCATCTCCGACCTTCGTCTCAGCCACCGCCACCTCCAACCTGCACGCATGAGGGCCATCTCTTTACTTATCTAATTTGGTGTCTCCAGGGATGGACAAACGGTTCGACTTGATACAGGTCGAACCTCCGGTCCAGTTCACGACGCCGCCCTTCATTTTGTCGAGCATTGAAACCGCTCAAAATTCGGGTCCGACCAGGTTCAATCGATTGGACCAATTTCATATTGAACTCTAGAACAGGCACCGCTACCAGCTAGCCAGAGCCGCTATTACCTCTCCAGGCCACCGCTACCGACTCCACTAATACTATCATATTATTTGAAACTGAGCGTTCAAATGTTTACCTTGAAAATTTGAACTGTTAGAATACAATGCAAAACATATTTTTTTGCGTCTCAGTGCTCCTCCCCGTGGAAGGCTGACTAATGCCTATGAAAGGTTGAAAGAACGTGTGAGGAATCGAACCCATGATCTTGGATTCTGATGCCAATCTAACGTTATATGCCTAATCATTTACTTCAGAAGGTTAGCTTGTCAAAATATGGGGAAGTACATTAACATGTTCGCATTTTGGAGTTGCGTTTGCGTTTGAGCTTGCGCTTGCGCTTGCCAAATGCATCTTTGGATGCGAAATTTGATATGATCGCATAGACATGTTTTTGAGTAGGAGAATCAAACTCCTTCAAAGCACGCAACCAGAAAATGCAACGCGTGTAATATCGGGCTCGGATTCGGTTCGGGCTCAAATATCATAGGCCCGATAATCCCGGGCCGGACTCCATTTTTTCCTATTGGATCTCGGACAAGGATTTCGTGGGCCCCACTAGGAAGGATTCAACTGAAAGGTGCGTTTGTTTCACGAAAAATATAATATTTTTGGAAAATGTTTTCCGGAAAATCATTTTCCAGGAAAATAGTTAATTTTTCTTTGTTTGGTGATATGTGATCGAAAATATTTTCTGATGGTTGGATCTCATTTGAACAATGATTTCAATCCCATGATTTTATCTCAGGCAAAAAAATAATTTCGAATTTTTTAATATTTTTTTATTTTTAAAAATAAAAATAAAAAGAAAAAAAGATAGAAAAGAAAAGAAAGAAAAGAATAAAATATTTAAAATGTCAAGAGAAGCAATTCCGAAAAGTATTTTCACCTTCTTAGATTAGAAAATCCACTTTCTTAATTTTATACATGAATGTTTTCATTGATCGAAAAGTGTTTTCAGTTGACTAATCATTTGCAGCGAACCAAACTGGTGAAAGTCTGGAAAATAGACTTCCAAAAAATACTTTTTCTTAAACAAACGCATTCTAAGACAATGTTACCAAAGCAAATTTTCGAATTTAAAAAAAAATATAATATCACGCAAGAATCATATGCTCTTTTTCTTTTTCTTTTCCTTTTCCTTTTCCTTTTCCTTTTTATTTTTATTTTTTTTCCTTTTTGTTTTTTATTTTTTGGTCGGCGGCCCTTTTTCTGAGTGCCTGATTTAGTAGGACGACGACACGGACAGCCATTTCGAAAAGATAGAACGCTGTCGTTTTTGCTTTGAGACTGTACCACGTCAAGAAGAAGTCTTCCTAAAGAACACCTTTTCTTGTCGTCGAAGGACCAAACTTGACTTGGCAAGGAACTTGCGTGGGAAGGAGTTATTTACGGGATATTTAACAGTTATTTTAAATAATTGCGACCGGCGAATTTTAATTTTTTTTCCGAACTTGAAACACTTGAAAATTTCACAATATCAAAATATTGATGCATTAAATACGAAACTTTCTTTTTTTTTTTATAGTTTTTTGAAATTTGAAAAATATTTTAAATTTCGAAGAGGAGGTGAAAAAAATACATTTTTCCTTTTCTTACTATAAACATCCGATCTTTAGAGATTAATGGGTTTTTTTTTTTTGTCATTTCAAACCTTAATTAGAGTTATCCATAAATATGTTTTTTGAAGGGTTAATATCACAAAAAATCAAAAACTGGTACAGCTGCGACATATTTATTTCAAACTAATTTTTTTACCATAAAAAATTCAAAATTGATACACCTGTGATAAATTTACCCTTTAATCGTTTCCGTTAAATTTTATCGTCAAATTGCTAAGTTGGATGCACGTGGCAGTTCATGAATGTACCAATTTAGGATTTTATCCTTCTGTTTGTCATATATTTACCAATTTATGATTTTTCGTGATATCAATCCAGTTTAACAGAGGTTAAATTTGTCACAAGTGTATCGGTTTGAGGTTTTTGGCGGTAAATAAAAATTAGTTTATGGAAAATTTATTACAGGTGTACCGGTTTGGAGTTTTTGGTGGTCAAAAAATTAATTTGGGATAAATTTGTTACGAATGTACCGGTTTGAGATTTTTCGTGATATTAATCTTTTTTTGAAATAAAATAGCATGATCGCATCAAGTGAATCGATGACCTAGGAAATCTATGTTCATTGAAAATTGCAGATAAATCATCTTAAACAGCATAGCAAAATGGAAAATTTTGCAAATCCCTATGTTAGTACCCATGTCTAGGAAAATTAATAACAATAACACGTATTTGGAAAACTAATCAGTAAAATCAAATTGAAGGAATTTCCGGGTGTACCAATTTCACGGGGCCCATCTACCATAGAAAAATGTGTAACTAATTATCCGACGGCCTGTATCTTATTCTAATTTCGTTCATATTTTCTTATTCACAGATCGCACAAATATGTACCGATTTGTCACGTGTGTACTAGTTTGAGGTTTTTGATGGTCAAAATATTAATTCGAGGTAAAATTGTCACAGATATACCAGTTTTAATTTTTTTATGGTCAAAAAATTAATTCGAATTAAAATTATTATAGATGTATTAGTTTGAAATTTTTTATGATTAAAAAAATTAATTTTGAGTAAATTTATCACACGTATATTAATTTGAGATTTTTTATAATATTAATAATAAATAATTCATTATTTAAAATAAATTAAGACTACAGTTAGGTTCGTCGACGTCCGACCTCCACCTGTAAGGGGCTCTCTGTCGCTCGCTCAGCCCTCTATCCTTTTGCAATTTCCGACTTTTCTCTTCGCCTCCTCCTCCTCCTCCTTCAAGATCGATCCTCCCTCCCCCTCTCTCTCCCTCCGAGCTTCTTCAATGGAGGATCCGAAGACGACGGGCGGCGACGACCCCCTCTTTCCTCCGAACTTCGTCACCATCCACCAACTCCGGGAGCAATGGCTCCACCGACGGCGTCCGCCGCCGCCGCCGCCGCCGCCGCAACAGCCAAGGCAGAAGCAGCTCGAGGCGCGGCGGCGATGGCCCCCGGGAGAACCGCCGCAGCCGCCGTTCCCGGGTCCAGCGCGAAAGGACCCGCGGAAACAGCCGGAACAACAGCTTCCGCGACGCGAGACCGATTTTGAGCGCGAGAGCGTGCGGGCGAGCCCGAGGAAGGAGTCCGATTCTCGACCTTCTCCTGCTGATTGTTATGCCGTTTGGCGCAATGCGAGCGTCGAGGAGGGAAGCGACGGTCGTCGGGCGATCGGCTCGAACGGTCCGAAGCCCTCGGAGAAATCGAGCCGTGGCGAGTGCGCGGGTTCCGGCGCCGACGAGAAAGCGGAATCGGCCTCGGTGAAGGACCAGCGAAAGCCGCCAGAACGAGAGCTTCCGCGAGGCGAACCTGATGTCGATCGCGAGAGCGTGAAGGCGAGCCCGAGGAACGAGTCCGATTCTCGACCTTGTCCTGCTATTTACTGGGCCGTTCCACGCAATGGGAGCGTCAAGGAGGGAAGCGGTGGTCGTCGGGCGGTCGACACGATCGGTCCGAAGCCCTCGGAGAAATCGAGCCGTGTCGAGCGCGCGGGTTTCGGCGCCGACGAGAAAGCGGAATCGGCCTTGGTGAAGGACCAGCGAAAGCAGCCAGAACAAGAGCTTCCAAGAGGCGAACCTAATGCCGAGCGCGAGAGAGTGAAGAAAGAGTCCGATTCTCGACCTTCGCCTGCTAATCGTTGGGGGGTTCGACGCAATACGAGCGTCAAGGAGGGAAGCGGTGGTCGTCAGGCTATCGACTCGAGCGGTTCGAAGCCCTCGGAGAAATCAAGCTCCGGTGAATACGCAGGCTCCGGCGCCGACGAGAAAGCGGAATCGGCCTTGGTGAAGGACCAGCGAAAATGGCCAGGAAAAGAGCTTCGGCGAGGAGAAAACAACACCGAGGGCGAAAGGGTGAAGGCGAGTCCGAGGAACGAGTCCGATTCTCGACCCTCTACTGCTGTATGTTGGGCCGTTCGACACAATACGAGCGTCAGGGAGGGAAGTGATGGTCGTCGGGCGATCGGCTCAAGCGGTCCGAAGCCCTCGGAGAAATCGAGCCGTGGTGAATTCGCCAGTTTCGGCGCCGACGAGAAAGCGGAATCGGCCTTGGTGGCCGTGGTTTCCGTCGTTGCCCAGAGTGCCGAGCAGGTGAAGAAGACCGAGGAGCGGGAGAAGAAGAAGAAGAGGAAGAAAAAGAAGAACAAGAGCGGAAGGGAGAGAGATGGGAGGTTAAATAAGGGCATGGTTAGGGCAAAGGAAAAGGGGGTGAAGCCGGAGGAAGATGAAGTGAATGAGCCAGCAGAGGAGATCAAGAAGGAGAAGTTTCAGTGTGCCAGTTCTGAGGGCCAGAACGTGACGCTGGAGAGCAGGGAAGTGCGAGTAGAGGCTAAGCCGGAGGAAGGTGTAGTGCACACGCCGGCAGAGGACGCGAAGAAGTTGTTTCAGCATGCCGGTTCTGAGAGTGAGAATGCGATGCCGGAGAGCAAGGAAGTGCAAGTGGTGGTTGAGAATATTGCTGCGAATGCTAGCCATGGGAGGGCAAAAGGTGAGGGTTTGAATAAACAAGTATGGGTTATCAATTCAAAGGTGGAGAACGAAAGAGAATTGAGGAACTTGTCATTGCAGTATGACAGCAAAAAGGGTGGTTTCCAGTTGGGTAGATTTAATCGTCGAGATCATAGGGGTTACAGCGAAGGTAATAGGCAGCATCATAGAGTGAGAGAGCAGAGTTGTAACGTGGTTTGGGTTAGGAAAGAAGATATGTCTGACGGTCATGCCGGCGAAAGTTCAAGTTGAGCTGGTTCTTTGACCCCACTGGCTTTGTTTTTCATCTGCGGTGAGATTTCATTTGTTGAACTTCCTTGCAATTTCTGCTTGTGATTTCAGTGTTCCTTCTGTCTCACTGCTTTTGAATTCCTCCTATTCTATTTGCTGCTATGCACAACAGCAATGCATTTAGTTATGAATAGTTAGTCTGGATTTCTGAACTATTTGGGTTGGATAGAAATATCTGGGATAGATGGTGGTGGTATTGTTACATCAATCCATGTAACTGGGTTAGTGGAAATGGTCATTGTGAATATGAAGATGATGCTATTGTGTCATTTCTCGCTTTATCTTTCCCATTTGCACCTGCTCCAGCTTCCAAAACTTAGCTGGAATCCATGACTTACCTAATCAATGGTAAAGGAATTGTTAGCACAATGAAGGTGTTTTCTTTATCCATATGCAGCCTTAAGCTTGGCTGATTAACTCTCCGTGCCCGTGCAGAAGTTTAAGTTCTTGGACGGCCCATGATGCAGTCTACTTTTCTAAGGAAAATCATGGGTCGCTATTATTGTTGCATGATCGATATGAAATTGGAGAATTATTTGGTGCGGACAAGATCCTCAATAAATAGTTTGTATGGCAGAGGATCACAAGTGGGCAACGATTTCTTGTTGGACTAAGCAGATGTCAGGGCCATTCTGATGATGACTACTTGAATTAGGCTATCAAGATTAAAATACCTTTTTAACTGTGTTATTTTCATCACCATGGAAGTTGTGAATGTCTATGGTATCATCTAATAAAGGCCTCTAGGTCCCCAGTGCATCTTTGTTTTCTTTTATTTGGGCCAGTACTCCCCATGCATCTAATAACCAGAGTTTCTGTGGATAGTGCAAGTTTTAATTCTTGGTCCTTCACTATAGTGATATGCAGCTTGATAGTTTGTTCATGTGTCATAAGAAATCAATATTGGAGAACTTGGGAAGTCCCAACTTTGGGATCAAAGAATCCAACTTGAAACGCCACGTCCATGCAAGATGATTTGTATGTATTTTAACATTTCTTTGTCAAACATGCGGGATAGGTAAAATGGAGTTCTATTGACTGAAGGTTTAAGCATGAAAATTGTCGGTTGAAGTAACTCCAGAGTTGGTGGATAGCAGGGATTAAAACGGCCTCCACTTGATTGGTGGTTTGGGGTGCCTGGCCATTCCTTCTTACCTTTTTATTGCACTCCTTAGGCCTCAAGAACATGCAGGAACAATTGGAAATATCCCAAAGATTGGAACTTTGCGCTTAATTAAATTCATCAAGCTTTTGAAAAAAAGACATAATAGTGTGATGTTCTTCTATGAACCTAAGCCATTGTATGTCTACTTAAGTTGATCGCCTGTTAAAATAGGTAAAAGCTGTAAAGACACCTATTAGCATAAAAGCATGTTGCGGTAGTCTTTGATCGTTCTCTTGAGACTGTTTAATGAAGGTCAGGGTCTACAGATGCATGTAATTTTTTGATTGATGTCAAGGTATGAAGATAGTCTTATTAAAATCTTCTTGCATGTAGACCATCGGTAATGCAATGATAGTGCAGGACACAGATATGAATGTTGATTGAGACTATTTGTTGCTGGGAATATTTCGTATGTCCTATTTCATTTTCACTCATATGCAGGTTGCTCAAGTAAATTGTCTCACTTTACATTTTAGTCTAGAAAACTTGGTGCATGTTTATCAAGCAGTTATTCTGGGAATTGCCGAAGATCCACAATTGCAGATGGTTGTAGGTGCTTAAATTGATCTCTCTCCTTGGCTAAGTTAAGATGCTTATCGAGGCAATAGCATTTCTGTGGAAATTGTGCTGTATAGATTGGAAATCTCGACATTTTATATTTCGAGATTGTTTTCTGTATGGCTTGTATCTGGTTCCACCTGTTTTTGCACTCCTGCGTGCGCACTTTATATTCATGTATACACATATGGACACTTCTGGTGCTTACTATGAGTAGTAAAACAGCTTTGTGCACAGGTTTGCCGGAAGTGCTGGAGGAGGAAAGGATAGGAGAGAGACACTTGGTAGAAGCAAGAGTTAATGTGGAATGTGATTCATTGAGCCGATTCTCTGTACTGTTTTGGATCATTCTGGCATATTCTTGCCTGTATATACTCAGTCATCTCGGCTCACTTTGTAAATACGTTATTGCTCGCCTTTTGCTTTAGCTTTCTCTTCTTTTCTTTTTCTGTTTTGTTAACCTTGTCGTTTTATCGATCAAGCTTCTAATCAATTTCGGCGGGTTTCACTAGATTTAGTTTTACGTCCAATGTTCTGTTTTGATAGTCATTTGGTTTGGTGCAGGTGATGGGTGCCGATGTTCATTGTCGTGCTTCTGCTGAGAACCTAAGTTATACGTCCTAAGCCACTGATGTTTTTCCTTTTCTGTGCCTTTCCATGATTCCTGTGAGGGCGAATTCATGTGAATACAGAAGAATTTGAGTGCAGCTTGTCCTTGTGCCGTTAGGAAAGCTTTGGACGCTAGTTCGCCCGAATCACATTTTCGACGTCGGGATCTTGAACACGGGCTCGGGACCGCCTTTCAATGACTTAGGCAGCCGCACTCCGACCGGTTGTTGGAAAACTCGAAATGAAGTACCGGGAGTCAATAATTGACATGGCCATCTCGATCCTAGTTCGTTTTCGAGTTATTTCCTTCTCTTAGGGAAACGGCCTGGCCTGCTTTTCTTATGTCGCGTTCGTCTTGTTCTTAATTTTTGTTTTTAAGAAAAGTTTGACTCGAATCTTGACCGGTGAAATGTCTCCTTGTTTTAAACCCGATTGATCCGATTCTCGATACGTTAGAAAACTCGTGACTTGGATTTTACAGAAAAATCTTTGAATCACGCAAATTGGGAATTTCGCAAACGTCGTTGCGGTTGGACGGTGCAGAACGACGTATTAACAAACGATTCGCGGGTCAGATTGGTGCGAGCCAGGTATCTTCGAAAACCAATGAAGGGAAGGAAACCGCCAAGTTCAAAGAAACAAATGTGGCGAATTGGTAAAATACAAATTTTGGAAAGGAGATGTTTCCACCGGTTAAGGCCATGTACCCAATTGACCAAAATAAGGTAGTGGCTTTTTTTTGTGATGATTACTCAAGGAGGCTTCTTCCGTCCGATATGGGCTTTGGGACGCGGTACATTTTCCCATCTAAAGCGCAAACGTCTTTGTTAACGTGGGAAAAGTACCAAAAAGTTCTTCAACATATTGCATTATTATTAGTTCAGTCGTAAACTTTTTAATTGGACTAAATTAGTCCTAAAATTTTTACATTTGTGTCAATTTAGTCCATCTAACCAATTTAAGTCAGAAATTACTGACGTGGATACCGATTGTCTTATGTGATACAACTAGCGTTGATGTTGACATTTTTTTAATGATTTTTATAATTTTTTCTTTTTTCTCCTCTTGTTTTCTTCTCCTTTTCTTTTTGGCATTGGCTGGCAATGGTTCCCCTCGCCTGATTTGGCAAGGGTCGCCCTCGTTGGATTTGGTGAGTGGGGGCCATTGCTTGCGCTTACCCTCACTGATCATGGCTTGTGGTTGGTGATTGGCCCCTGCAATAAAAAAACAAAAAAAATTATAAAAAAAAAAGTTCATGTCAACGATTTTCGGTCTAAATTAGTCGGATGGACCGAATTAGCACAAATGCAAAAGATATTGGAATAAATTGATCAAATTGAAAAGTTGATAATTAAATTGGTGTCAATGCAATAAGTTTATGACTTTTTTGGTACCTTTTCTTGTTAGTGTTGACACAGGTCGCACAGTGATACACCCCTCATTAGATATGTAGTTTGGTTCATTTTCAACCCTCGCTATTCTAGAAGTCTATCAAAAATTGCACCTCGTTCGATCCTCACGCACCAATGATCATTTCCCAACTTCATTGGATTGAGCTTTACATTCCATAGCGGCGCCCAATTCGAACATTCTCGTGCCAACAATCACTTCTCACCCTCGTCAAATCATGTTTTGGGTTTAGTTTGTTCTCAAACCACGCACTTATTAGAAGGAGCTCTACTCTGACGTCATCTATAACAACTTGTTTATCTTATGTGAGCCAAATCCTCAAAAAGAGTATTCAAATTATCATATAAAGTGGTAACATCGGAGTGTTAACCTTTATTTGTACGTCATTTTGAAAAGGGTACTTTGACTGATGTGACACTTGAGAGCCTCCAGATTACAGAGGATTAACTTAGCGGCTAGATGCATGAGCAAGTGAATCCACATGCAATACTTGGAAATGTTTCTACGTTAACAAAGGGGGCATTCATGAATATAGCAACTTGAACCATCGAGTGAGTGTTCCAAAGATCCTCATTGATTTGATTAGGTGGGATTCTATCCAATTATTTCAAATTGATCCAATCTCGTGGCAACGCTATGTGATCTTTCTTGCCATTCTTGGCGTGTGGGCACTTTTTACCAACCACTAAACCAGCAGTGGTGGACCTTCCAAGGAATAGTTGGGACTCTACAAAAGATAGTAAGTACATGCAAAAGTGAAAGTGCCTATATAATGGTATGTTATAAACAGGCAGCATGGCTCGTTCACAGCTTGCAAATGCCAAATCCATGCAAAGCAGGCGTACTGCAGAAGTCCCACAAAAAAAGTGTTTTGAAGGTGATTCTGAAGTTCTAAATAATGCCACCCACCCCCAAAAAAAAACAAAAAAAATCTTGGATGAATTTGGTCCATAGTATTGTCATCTTTGATTTGTCAGTTTTTGCCCGACTCAATATTGGATCTCGAATGATATCACCGTTCATGGAGTTTGATATGCAGAAATCAGACAATACCAAATAATTAAAAGTTGTCTCCTGGACATGGAGCACCTCGGGAAAAGATAATTTAGTTTCTTTTGTTTGATGGTGGATGTACGAGTATAAGTGATGCGATTTCCTTCATAGAAGATGTATAAAAAAATGACGAGATTTTTTGTTTATTTTTGTTCCGTGTAGATTTAGAGTAAAATATTGAGCCTACCATGCTTTAACAAATCAATAGATTGTTGATGTGCACGTTGCCGTTGAACCAAAAAGATTTAACAATCATGACATTTTCAATCTTTTCTTTATACTAAAAGTTTGATATCGTAGCTTTCTTAATCAATTTATCTAATTTTCGGCATTTGTGGCATCCTCCATAAATCTCAATTTATCTAAACACGTTTTCAAAGTAAGTTTAGATAGCTTTATGTGCGTATGTCAAGATATTTGAGGATCCTTTTATCAAGCAATGAAAAATTTAACTCCAAAAGTACATTACATGTAAGGATAAAGTGTCTAATTTAGAATCGGAAGACCTGTTAAAATGATTGATTCCGATACCTTCCGTGTTTTGTTGAAAAAAAAAAACCAAACAGATGAATGTTTAAATTATATCTCATATGAACTCTAAATGTTTCAATGACTCGATTAGTACAAAAGAATAATTCATAAATTATGTGTCTCGTTTACAAATAGTGAATTCTCGATGATGTTAAAGACACACCGGTATGCAACTATTACTATTAAATCTCAATAGTTTGAACTTGATTTATTTAGGAGCTTCTATAGAAATTTGGACACCCATAAATCTTTAACATCAAAAATCGTAACCGCACTTCAAGATGTGTGGCCTTGTGATCCTGCAAACATTTGATGAAAGACAAGGAAGTATATAATATAGCTTGAAAATAAAGTAAAAGGGATTTGATCACCATAAAAAAGAAGGTGACATAAAGAAGGAGAAGAAGAATAAGGGCAAAAGTGAAATTTAATATATGGAATAAAATTTAAAAGGTTCAGAAAATAGAGGGAGGATGTGACATATTATTACACGTGTCCTCCAAAAATTCTCCGTTAGCTTATAGAACAAATAAATTGATGTGAAAGTGCGTCTTTTTCCCCTCCATTTTTTGCCAAAGGATGCATTAGAAGCTAAAAAGGCGAAAAAATATAGGACAACAAACATTTAAAAAGGATAAAAGTGAGTGGAAGTAGGTAATGGAAAAAGGGTGAAAGTAGGGCATGCGCTCTACCCACCCCCAAGTAGGGTTTAAATATCTTTTGGCCAACATCATTTACACGCTTTGGCTACGCACGATCTTTTTTTTTTTTTTTATTATCACATTCGTTCTTATCTTTTAAGTTATGACATAAACACGGCGGCGATCGTGCCATATACTTTATACTTTAATTTGAGATTTACGACGAATCCAGTCGTTCCTGGAGGTCCCATATTGGAAAATATATATAATGTAAAGAGAGAATGAGACACTTATTGAATATTTATATTTACGTCCTCTTGATTATGCTTGTAAAGTATAAAGAGGATCACACCTAAAAAGCGATAAATTAATAAACGAAGCAAAAGAATATGCCTATGCAATAAGCATTACAACCCGTCATAGTATATAATTTACTTCAATATTTGAATTCATAGAAAATTAATTTCTAAGCGGTAATAAGAAAATGTCAACTAAAATTGTAGATATCACATGTAAGTTGATTGGATCTATGTGGAATCATGTTATTATATATTAGAACTTACCTTTGTGTTAAAATTTAAAAATAACCTAATACAAATAGAAATTAACAGAACAAAATGATGAAAAATGCAAAAGGAAAGGAAAAAAAATGGGGAGTAGGTGAAGAAAACAAAGTCCAATTGCATCAATCCTACATTCTCATCACTCTCCCCCCTATACCCCCAAAAAGATAAAAACTCTCTTCCCATCTTATTCCAAAAATTGATAGCCGGCAGAAATGGAACTAGCACACTCAATTTCACAATTCAGCGTGAGATCATGAAATGAACTTGAGCTCCTGCTACCAATTTCATCAAAACAAAAGTTTCTCTTTTGTGATTATTGTAAAAGCCTATAACGAGTATGGTACGACTTATTGAAATTGAAATACCAGCAAAGTCTTCGATGGCGAGTTAGTCATAGTTATTGATAGTGATGACGAGACTGGAATGTATCATACCGCAACCACCGGCACGAACCCCGGTGTTTGCCGGTGCATCCTGAATCAACAATGGCTTCCTTTCTTTTTACCACTTCATAATTCGTGTTCTTCCAACTGGCCTCCTTTTTTTTATAAATTCTTTTTTTCACAGTCCAATCCGACATATGCATACATTTCATGCACAGGGACAAGTACATGCAGCCAACTGGCAATTTTTGTTGATTCACATACAAAAACGAAAATGATTTAAGAAGGGGAAAGGATAGAGCAAAGGACAAAGGAAGTCTAGGATTTGAGTGTGATACGTTTGTTCTTTTCCCCCAGCCCTCTCCTTCTCTCTTTTCCAATACAGAAAAAGAACACAGAGAGAGAGAGAGAGAGAGAGAGAGAGAGAGATTCTCACCAGGAAATTCTGTTTTTTCAATTTTTTGGAAAAGAAAATTCTGGGGCATTACTGAATTGCTCCTCAGTTCCTATAAAAAGTCCCCGTTGGAGTTGTAGAATCGCAGAGGGAATTCGGGACAATGAACACATCAACCTCACAATCCAGCGGAGACTGTGAGTCTGGCTGGACTCTCGCGCTGGAGCAATGGCAGGGAGAAATCCACAAGGACTACACTTACACGAGGTCAGGG
Source organism: Syzygium jambos (assembly GCA_031216235.1). NCBI lineage: Eukaryota > Viridiplantae > Streptophyta > Magnoliopsida > Myrtales > Myrtaceae > Syzygium > Syzygium jambos. Next base: position 26,077,986 of record CM062225.1, read on the forward strand.
AGAGGCAAAAACGAGGAGGAAGGAGAGGAGAATCTGTCCATGGTCTCTGATGCATCGTCCGGGCCGCCATTCTATGAAGTCGAAGAGGACTCGAACAACGAGAACGAGCGCTCTTCATCCGGCCCCGGGTCGCGGAAGCTCGGTTCCGGGGGCGGCAAGAAGAAGAAGAAGAAGGAGAAGGCGAAAGAGCACGGGAGAGAGGAGGAGCAGCAGCAGCATTTGTGCTATGAGGACACTGCAACCTCCATTCCAATGAGCTTCACCGAGGCAAGTCTCTTCCTGTAGTATATATTGGCTTAAACACACTCACCCCCCACATCTAGAAGTAATGTGTAAGTGAAATTTCCGATGGCTTTGCTTCTTGGTGCTTTGCAGAAGAGACATTCTCCAGTGGACAATGATGCAGCCAGAGCCAAGGTAAGAAAACTCTTAATGTTCTACAAGTGACTGCACATAGTTTGTTTACCTTCTAACTAGGGTAGGCGCTCTGCCATTCGATCTCTACAGGGTAAATCTGAGTTGGAGAAGTGATAGGTTGAGAAAGCTGGTTCTGAGAAAAAGGGTGAGACAGTTCATTGCCATCGGCATACATCGCGCGACTGAATCTATGAGGCGCTTGCTGATGATGATCCTGTTCTGTTTTCTCCAATTGTTTTGCAGGAGGTTTGAAAGGCCGGACGTTGTGGTAATACAAGGGAAACTTGTCTCGAGTGTAAAGAGGATGCTCAATCCGAGAGAAGATTGCGAGAGAAGATCGTGTCTACCTTCTCTCTTTTTATCCAAACTTTTTTTCTTTCCAACCTTTGACCTTCGGTGCAGGGGAAACCACCAGGGGCAAATAAAGATGTCTTTTGTATGGTTGCTTTCTAGGTGTCAAAAAGCCACATTCATCAGGCAGTTACTAGTTCTGTATCTAGGAATTCTTCTGCGGTTCTTCCGTATTGTGCAAAACACAAAATTTGCAAACCCGTAATTGTATCCTATTTGGCGAGGGCGCTGCATGCCTGATCACCATCCCAGTTATCAGTTCGAAACTTCCCACCATGACCGGGATAGCATTTTTGCAACCAGGGTAAGTTCGTCAACCTTCAAAAGCGAGCCAAAGTTTAGGAACCGGGGACTGGGTACAAAAGGGCCCCTTCTTGAGGAGGTCCTCACATTTCCAAAAGAAGGAAAAGAGAAAAGCGCCCACGGTTATCTAATGCGAAAAGGCATAATTCTAACGTCGTACCATGAACTCGAAAGTTAACGCACCTGAAATCGGAAGAAAGAAGAATCTTCTTCTGTTGTCGTCCTAGACAGGAGATTCACCATCTAATAATTCTAGTTGGCTAGCAAAATTTCCTATAATTCAACAGATCACTACTACACTGGTTGAACAATTTTTACCAAAGTGACTTGACTCGGTACATAGGAATAAGAACAGGGAGATGGATAGACAGACAGAAGGGCCGAGAGGACGATCGGGAGTCCCTTTCAGAACAGAGTGTATCCTCAACACAGTAGCTCGAAACAGTAACACCCTCTCCCTCTCAAAGCCACACACACAAACAACAGAGACGAGAATAAATGAGAAGGCCCAGCAAATCACACACAAACAACAAAAGACAGTAGGAAAGAGAGAGAGAGAGAGAGGGAGTCAGAATCAAAGCTGACCACTTTCGTTTTCTCCAATCTGAACCGATGCCAGCCTAGCTTGAACTTGGACGTGGCATGGGGAAGCAGAAGCCGCTCCCTCCCTCTTCTCCTGGTGAGATAAAAGGACTAACGTTAAGAGGGGAGGGGGAGGACCCAAAAGGTAAGTTTCGTTTTCCACCAGAAAGGAAGCAGACAACAGCAACCTATCACTTCCCCCCTGATAACTACCCACTAGCCACTGGAGAATACGATCTAAAATACATAATCGAACCGGGTACAATAATTGAAATTTTTGTCCTGGTGGGGTTCCCCTCCCCACTTTTATTTCGAGTGGCTTCCATCACCCAGAATCAGCTATCAGCGAAGCATATCTTGCCGAAGAAAAATGAAAAAAAAAAAAAGAGGATGCCCTGGCTTTTAGGGAAAGGACAAGACTCCATTCCATTGTCTCATCAGGGGGATTTTTTCATTTCTTCCTTCTCCCTGTAAAAACCTTTCCCGACTCGGGTGCCTATCTAAGACAAAGGTTACGACAGGATTTGAGTCCTATGTGCATGACGATATAGGACAATGCCCCCCCGACTTCGACTAAGCTTTCCACTCTGCATGTCTCAAAAATCAACATCCATGAAAGCATCTCCGATCTCAACATGTGAGCGTCAGAGGCTGCTACGATGGCACCAGAACTAGTAACAATGACTATAGATGGAGCTACCCAGAGGACGAGGAACCCAGTCAATAGCATGTCATCGACTTGAGATTGTTATCTAGCGACTCCAGCCACAACTGACCAGTCATCATGTACACCTCACTGTACTGGGACTCAAGACATACTCAGAGTAAGTTCATGTGCATAACAGTCACCATTAGCCATTGATGATTTACCACAAGGGTTCGATTTTCCAAAGGATAAGAAATCCTTCAATTGGTATGGAGAAGCTATCATGCTATCTGTAGATACCTCCTCTTCACCTTTAGATGACCCGCCATGAACATGAGCCCATTGTAAAACCTCTGGCTTCCTCCAATCTGCATGGGTGTTCAATGCTTTCGTTTTCCTTTCCCGATAGCAAAAGGGTTCATTTGTTCAATCACAAATGCATGATGGACAATAAGGCAGATAGCCTATCTATGCCCTTCCGCATTGCATGCTCCCTCACCACATACCTCTGGCATCTCTTCACAAAAGCTTTTATTGACAAACCCCTGAAATCCCTCCCTTACAGTTACCACTACAAACATGCCATCGCCTCCATCAGAACGTAATCATGATCAAGAAACAGATCTGAAGACATGAAAAGGACTCATCTGCTCGAGAAGGTGCAAATGTCCATGGTTGCTGGAACAACGGGCAAGTTGAGAGGGTAGTTAAAGCACAGGGTTGGAAAGCATGTAAACAAGGAAGACCATGTAGCAAACAGGAGAAGGGGAACATAGCTGCCCTTGAAATTAAGCAAGTGTTCAGGCAATTTAGTATGGCCAGCCAACTTATATATAAAGCAAACCGTTAATAAATAATTGCCTCCTTCAGACAAGCAAACCGACCAGCAAGAGTACAACTTGTGTGCAAAGCAAGCGATGGTGGAACTCCAACTGCATCATCCAAACTCTTTCATTCCATTCACGCTTGGATCCTTAAAAAGGGTGTCAATATTAATCTTCGAAATATAGAACAAACAAGATTTTTCAGAGTTCTTTGAAGATTGATAGAAACATAAAATCATGGAAACCTTGCTTACCAATGAATGCACGCATCTCAAGCAAAGAAACTTGGATTAGATCAAAATTTAGAGACAAGTAACACTAAGGTTAAAAAAAGAAAAGAATTGACTTAGGGGATACAATGAAGAACAAGCTGCAGGCCCCCATGATCACAGGGAAGAAAGTGACCTGCTCTAAGGGACTGACTGTTGATTGACTTCTCCTTTGTAGGCCGCATAAAAACCATCTTAGCAAAAGCAGTCATGACCCGAAAATATGTCTGTGGACAGGTGCAGCTTCTAACGTTTTAACTACTTCCATCCAGGGTTTGTCTATGACCAAGATGGAATTCTTCGAAAGATGCCCAACAAACAAAAGAGGATCTCTGAAAGCAAAAAATTCAAAATTCCTTCTACTATTTTGCTTAGTATCTAATTCGTAAGCTTGTAAACTACGCTTCAGTTTCCCATTTACAGGCATATAATGTAACTTCCTCAATTTCGAATCCCGACCATTCATCAACTCTGTATTATCCTCCCGGTCCACAGGCAGTCCAAAGTCGATAATGCACATTGCCCTGTAGAGAAGACAACAATTTAGTAGAGACATTTTTAGCTCAATTCCAATTTGCCCTCAGCCAAAATTAGCAATTTAACTAGAACAACCTAGTTTGCATCAAGTGACTGCCAAAGCAAAGGTAGATAAGCAGATAACACTACTCCGTTAATGGCTCAATTGAGATTTTTTTTTCTTTTATCTTCAGAAAGTATGTACTAGTGTGAAGCTGCAATCTTAGCAGGAGATACTACTGGGGCAAGTGGGAACATATCATATACAGCTTTTCAATTTGTCATTATTATGAAGCTCCAGTAACATCTTTCTAAGAAGTCTGCAAATATGTCCGCGCGAGGAGCTTATGCAATCCTCTTATCACAGAGAGGTGGAGGCGGGCCATCTTTTCCTTTGTTTTTTTTCTTCTTTTTTTTGGGGGGGGGGGGGAGGAGAGAGAGTGAGTTTGCACAATCTGTTCATAGAATGCAGCAAGCAACTAATAAAATATAATGTAAGTCACAACCATCTAATGTCAATCTGAATTGGTAAATTGCTGAGATGAATTATTAAGTGAGGCTTATGCTAGAGAATCTGTGTTCACAAAACAAAGCAAGCAAGAGTATGAGTAACGCAACATATGGATAATTTGTATTTTTTTTCCAATGATGTTCATAAGTGACGAGTAACAACCCCTTTCTGATCCTTGAGATCCTTTCATGGGAAAGGTCATTGACCTTACTACCAGATTCCTACAAATACAAGTATACGATACAATACAATACAAAATCGATGGGCATACCTGGCACTATATATAATGACTGATGACGAACATGAGGGTGGAAAAGAAAGTCCAATGACCTCCCCAGGAAACTCCTGGAACCTTTTGGGCAGAGAGAATGTGTTTCGCGTTGACCAGTCTCCTAATTGTTTGGCCTCCACATCAAGTACATACACCTGATTTGAGGATGTGGTGAATACAAGCACATTACTATTCAAAGGAGGAAATCCACCAGCAGTAACAGAGGCACCATCCAGTCTAGATATGAACCAGTGCTGCCTGTTCCCAATCAAATTTAAGATCAGCATTTACATTTGGTATGAGAAACAACCACAAGAACATTTTAAATAAAAAAGACCTAGGACAGCATCTTTATGAACTTGCAGGACTATATAGATAAGACTGGCTACGGACAGCATATAGCAAAAGCAACATCTTCCATGGCACATGATAATCAGCAGCAAAAAGACTCGAAATCGTATCGAGACACAAAATTGCCCGGATAACATGAAAAGACAACTGAGACAAATTTGAAAATCAAATAATCATGGACATAACAGACACAACTGACCATTATTTTCATCTAAAGACATTTGGATCAATGGACATCTCAATCCTCATTTTACATCAAATCAGGTAAACATAAGAACAATTTATCACCTTTGTAATTCAAGATTATACACATATACATCTCCAAAACAATTAACAGCAGCTAGCCACTGCCCATCAGAGCTGGTAAACATTTTTGTTATTGGTGGCTCCTCAGGAGGTAATTCATCAGAAGGCTCCTCACGAGATGGTGTAAAGGTATATAGCAACTCCGAACTTCTGACATCCACAACCTATAGTGCCACAGAACACGTCAAATGAAAAGATAAATTGTAAAGCAGGAGATCTATTCATCAATCCACTCAAGCTACTCATCTTTTGCATGAAAATAGCTACAAAGCAAGCACCTCCATGTTGGAGTGACTGCAAATTTTTTTTTTTTTTGAAGGGAGAGGGGATGGGGATCTAGAAACAACAAGTCCTACCACAGTTTATTGCCATATACGCAATCCAGAACAGGAAGAAATAACAATATAATAATAACAATAGAGCCTTGTTAATAAGTTCCCCTGGGGCACTAGTTAATAAAGAAATGCTTTGATTTTAAATGCATTGATTACATATACACGAGAGAAGGTAGATTGAAAATTATAAACTTTCCTTAATTTGGTGTTTAACAAGTGCTCCAGAGGCATTCATTAACAAAATCAATAACAAAAAAAAAAGCACAAACAATACAGCTGACGATTGACCTCAAGACAATACTCTTAGTTCTATTTCACATAACAAGGAGTAGCAACATTCACATGGAAAAGTAATCCAGCTCAGATCATCTGTCAAAATAAACCATTACATAAAAACAATCACAGAGGAAAATCTAAAAATGAGTTATCAAGAAGCAACTTCTTCGCAACTCAACTTAGAATGACCAGTCTGATGCATGCCTGCCTATTAGGGGTAGCCATCAGGACACAAATTTCAGACTTTGATATTGAACTTTGAACCGCTTATGTTTAGAGGAAGTTCTAGTAAGACAAAACAAGTAATAATTGGTTTTTCTCCTTAAGTAACAGAAACTCTCAGAGTTCCAAAAAGTACATAAAGACAAAAGAAACTTACATAAATCTTTCTGTCATGTCCAGCCATAATTAACCGATTAGAGTCGGCACTAAACACCATAGAGTGAACAAATGATAATCTGTGAGGAAGTTGTTTTTTGGTCACAGTCCATGAATTTTTACCATCCTCACACCTCTTCAGTTCAAAAAGATTCGGCTTCACATGGTCTGAATAGGCAAAAAGCTCCCCTGAAGAAGAAAGAGCACTGCAAATGATTTTTCGAGATGCCTTGCTCTTCACTCGAGCCAGTAGTCCAGTAGCTGCCAAGCCCCCAGAAGGACCAGAAGCCTTACTCGGAAAGTTACCACTCTTGGTCCGCACAGAGAGAATATCTAAATAGTAAGGAGCCTGGACAAGAAGTAAAGGAGTCTGGTCAAATACTGAGCGCACTAGTTGAAAGGGCAACCTCTGAGGGGCTGGACAGATATCATGTGGAGAGAACTTGGTGAATTCCTGAACAGAGTAGGCAAAGAGCTTTGTGTCATCACCGGCTGAGATGAGCATGGGAACTCCCGTGTGAGCCCATTTACAGTAACTAAAATCAACAGGCTTCTTCCTATGACGAACTCTTTTAACTTTTTCATCTGGCAGGGAATCTGCAAACTAGCATAGTATATCTTGAGAGCTATGAAATAGTCATTACTCAGAAAGGTCAGTTAACATAGATATGCACGTACCTTCCCGGCTTACTGGTACTGCAACCGTCAAGGACCGAACATCATGCGTATGAGCTCTCACGTAACCGATGTAGACCCATTTCTTCATCTCTTTATGAGAAATCTTGTCATCACCATACACTGTCTCATTGGAAAGCTTATAAAGGATTACCTGCAGAATGGAAGATTCTTCAGAAAGTTATCACCCCGCCATTAAGGTCCAGTAAGAAGGAAAAGCATAGACAAGATACAACAGTGAAGATGTCACAGTTTGAATCGACCTAAAATCACGAGTAACAATTGCTGATTGATACTGGAGCCTATCTCTCATACTTTCAATCATTTGTTTATTGTACTGTTCGAAAAGCTACTTGGAGTTTTCCAATCGAAATTGATGTTGAACAAAGGCCTATATACCCTCATGATTCACAAGAAACTTCTCCGAGTGAATCCAAAGTATAAATTAGATGCAGAAATTACCCAAGCTACAGGAGCTCCACTAAAACAATTAAAAATGCTTCCAAAATTATCGTAGCCCCAAAGGAACATTGAATCATCATGACTGGTGAAGACTCTGATGAGAGAAGGTTTATAGTTATTTGTTACAAGACATAACTGAGAAACCAACATCCATAGAAGGACCCTGATTAGCATAATGATGTGCGATGATGCAGTTCTCAGAAATGAAAAAGATGCTGGAAAAGCAAGCATGTCCTATTAATTTACACAATGTCCATATCTATTACAATCGATATCTTTGTAATTTATGGATATAAACTGCAGAAGAAATTAAATTCCATACCTGACCATCAGATCCTGCAGAAAACACTCTGTTATGGTTAGGAGATACTGCGAGAGCATTCACATCACCTTTATGATAAGAATGCCCCTGTAAAAGCGTTCCATGTTGACTGTCCCAGAACTGAACACTGCCAGTACTATCAGCACTAACAAGTGTTCCTGACCTGACACAAGAAATATACCCATTATACATTAGGCCAAATTGCCATAGCAGCTGCCGAAACATTAAACCTCACAATGAAAACAGTTCAAAATGTTATGTTACCTTAGTGCAAGCAATGACCACACACAAAGTTCTGGTCCACTGCCCAAACCTCCAGGGCCTACTGTAATCCTATAGATCTCGCGACATGAAAGAGCATCCCAGCATCTTATGAATCTGCAGAAACCAGTTGATATGAGTACCCTTATGTAAACCACAGCGACAAGATAAGCAACAACTAGAACGAGGAGAAGGCATTGAATTGTCAGAATCCAAACCCAAAATCATTCTTGCTAATTGAAGCATACGAGAAATAAGAACACTAACCCATCACTACTTCCTGAATATATCATATTTGCAGTAGGACTCCAAGCGACACTTAAAATTCGCCCTGAAATGAAGAGAATGGAGATTAGCATGGACAAAAAAACCTGAACAACAGTTCTGAAGTTAAGAAATCTCACCGCTGACCCTAGGCAGAGATTTCTTGTATATCAAATCTTCCAAATCAGAAAATGTGTATAACCGCACACAGCCATCATCACAACCTAGGGCTACACACACATCTTCCTCGTATGATGCACCATGAAACTCGACAGATTCAGAATCATCCTCAACTTCACCATCGTCATCATCTATGCCATTATCCAGTCTTTCATCTACATAACCATTTTCAATCTTTTGTGGCTTGGGTTCCTTATCATTATACGGAGACACAGCCATTTGCCATATTGCGACTCCAATTGAATCTACAACAGTCTGCAAGTGCAAAAAACAAACTGATGGGTAGGCAAACAATGCAATGCGGATACAAATTTGCCAGTAAACAGCATTAGACAACGACCTGTTTGCCAAGGACACAACATTTTGAAACTGGAAACATAAGAAAGCAACTTCATAAAAAGCACATTACTCCATGACAAGCATAAGAAAGGATATGCAAGCTCGTGAAATAGATTGATTTCCGGAATAGGTCCATATTTCTATCCATTTGCCATCACTAAAACAGCATCAAATGTGTTCTCTAGTTTTTGTACGAGGTCAAGAGATCTCTTCTGGAACAAAGCCTATACTCCAGGTGCTTGAATTCCCCAACCAGAGTTATATTCACAAGCCAAATGGAAGCACTGAGAGGCGAATTCAACTTCAAGGCCAAGAAAAGTTTCCAAACACGGACATATGCACAAGAAAAGTTCAAACAGAAGTTACAACGCCGCTAAGCATCCCGAGTCCCAGCTCAAACCTTCTGCTTCAAGTCAAATAGATCCCACTCCGAGACCGAACCATCGATACTGGATGAAAACAGCCGCCCACTGGACGAGCCTCTCGAGCCGGTCCGGCACCACACGAGCGACGACACTCTCGATTCGGAATCTCCATGAATAGTCTGAAGAGAAAAAAAAGAACGCAAGAAAAAACAGGGAAGGCCCGAGCCGCCGTCAGAAACAAAAAAAAAAACCCTCTCGTTCTCTTGTTTTTCACATCGAATGAATGAGCAAAGAGAGCTCGTGGAAGGCGAAGCGATTCGACGTACGAGCTGACGGTGCCACCCGACGGAGCCGGGGGAGACGAGCCAAATCTCGAGCGAGCCGTCCTCGCGGGCCGCCGCCACCTGGGAGTCGTCGGCGCTGGCGGCTAGGGCCACTACCGGCGTCGGCTTCCAGTCGGCCGAGCTCGCTCTGTACGCCTCGAGCATCTTCTGGCGGCGGAGGAGGAGGAGGAGGAGGAGGAGGAGGTGGTGGTGTCGCTTTGCAGAGAGGGCTGAAGACGGCGAGGGACGGCGGGGGACGGCGGGAGAGGGCGAGAGGGAGCGAAGGCGGAGAACATACAGAAGTCGATGGATGGAAAGAGAGCGTGGGAGCGGAGGGACCTAGAAGAAAGGGTGGGGGGATTCAAGGGTTTAACCTGGCGGTGCGAATGGGCCGGGCCGGGCCGGGTCAACCGATGTTGGGAGAGCGAATGGGGGAAAAGCCCATGGGCTACTTCTTTTCAAGTTGGGCTCGGGCCAGCCTCCTATAATTACGGAAGCCTTTCTTAAGTTTTTGCTCTTCGCCCGTTCCCAAGCCGAAAAAAACACAAGGGTGCTTTATAAGAGGAGTTTGCCTTTGGAAAAGTTTCATTTGCCAAAAGCCACCATCACCCAAAAGAGTTTTCATCGGAAGCAAATAGTTATGATAATATGTTGTAAAATACTCATTATGCGATATTTTTCAAAGTGGGAAAATGAAAAAAGAGAGGAGCGAACCAAAGAAGTTTTGCTGATGTCCGCTTGGTTGGGGATGGACGGCACCACCCCAGCCAAGTCGATGCCAATGTTGCAAGACCCCGATTAGTGGGAATGCCAAGGTTGCACGACCCTTGCGAGATCTAACAAGCTCGGGACTCTTGTTTCTATCGTACTTAAAACGTAACTAATGCCTCACATAATATTTCCACTTGTTGGGCATCTCTTGCTTTCTTAGTAGAAATTATACGCCCCAAAACATCATGTGGGACACGTATCCCTTCCATTTATACTTATAATTATACTTACGCATGTGGAAGTATAATAAAATTTTCACAACATCCTTTATAAGAAAATCACACAAGTTTAACAATTCAATTTTTTTACAAACACTGTTATTTATTATCACAACAAAATATATAGTCTTGGGAAAGATCGGGGTCACCTAACACCATTACACCTATACTAACCTAATCACCATCCAACTCAAGGATAGGTGGCCTCCGACACCATCTCGTCCCCTCCACCATCGTGCCCAAGGGGATCACCAAACCCTCGCAAAGGTCCTACCATCTCGCCATTTACATCAATATACCATGCGATGAAACGGTGGGGAAAAAACTCAGGTAACCCTACATCTACCTAGATAGTGGAGCATAACATATACCATCTCGGATCCCGGTACAAGTATATCGGATTATTCCAATGTTTTATATATGTGGACTCCAAAACATGGCACGGGAGGAGGATCCATTCTACAAATTTGAAAAATAATGAGTAAGTTGAAACCCGGTAAAAGAAATCTCTAAATTCAAAGTAGGAGATCATCTTACCACTCAACCTGGTACATGCAAAACACAACGATCCCAGGCGCATACAAATAACTATGAAAGACAATTAAATAAGTTGATGCATTAATTTGCCTATCATGTTATGTTGATGGAAACCATGAACAATATCACATAGAATTATTCACTCAAATGCAAGAGGATAACATAGCACATTGTGATTCATGATTATCACTGATTAGTTCATTAATAAACATGTATGCACATGGCCATGCATCATATTAATTATTTCATCTTATTTCATCTTGACTACTAGGTCATTCTAACTCTGAGGCATCCAAATCTCCACTTCAAGGCATCCTGAACACTCAAAGGGTATCCTAACTCTACAGGGCATCTCAACTCCGTGACATCTCAACTTCGGGGCATCCCGACTCTAAATATGTGAGCAACGGGCATAACTTTTCATAATACTTTCTATATTTTCTCACATAGCAACAATGCACATGATAACATTATAATAATATGATCTCCCTTGCATCAACAACGAAATCAACGTTCTTTTCAAGAATCAACATCTTTTCATGTAATTTACTTTTGAAATATAATTACGTTGCCCTTTCAATGATCATATACTCAAATAATGATAATGATATGCTTATCTCTTTTCATTTATCATGCAAGCAAATGATAACATTATCGATAATCGGCCAAGTGAACATTGACAACCCAAATAATGGGCAACATAACATTGACAAAGCTTGTATAGTAAATTGTTTATTTAGTCGAATCACGAAACTATCACTTTTTGATTTAAAAAGGCAAAATCAATGTCTTTTCATTTGGCGCTATTAGCAATTGGGTTTTCATCCATTTGTTTATTTGGATTGTTGGTCTTTGTCTTGACGAACATTGTGCACTTTTTTTTTTTATGAATGTAGATTGCAGTCTCTTCATTTATTTCGTGTTTCCAGAGGAGCTTGTACTGTCCCATGCTATTAAACCAACTTAGGTGGTGGATCATGCATAGATAAACTAATGGGTATTTTGGGCTAAAGAGTTCAAGGCAAATAATAGATGCCTTTGTTTCATTTTGCTTGTATAAACAAAGCTGCTTTTGTTATCTTACCAAAAAAAAAAAAAGAAAAACAAAGCTGCTTTTGTTTTGTTGGTGTTTAAAAGATAATTGAACCTTGAAAGATGTGCGTGTTGATTAGGAAAAAAGGAGGAAGATAACTTGACGAGAATGCTTGTTTTGGTTTAGAAAATGAAGTTTCTCATTGTCATTTACTTAACACTATTGGGCTAAATGGTTTGGTCTTTAATTCCCGTGTATAGATATGGAATTGAGTAGAGAAGTTTCTCATGGCTTGGCAGAGTCGAGCCATGTCCTTTGGTTGCTGTAGAAAGGATGTAATCATCAATAAGACATTGGAAGTTTATCTTAAACTATCTCCTGGCTTAAAGCTTCTATTTTCCTATTTTTGTGCTTGCTTTTACTACTAAAAGCTACTGTTCTCTTTTACTTTGTTCTATTTAGTTAACTCGTCCTTTCACTCAATATAATGCAGTTTGGTGTTAGCAGACATGATGCCTTATATGTCTTTAGACTAAGGGTGTGTTTAGTAACCATTCTGTTCTCGGAAACAATTTTTGCCCGGAAACAACTTTTGCCCAGAAATGATTCTTATTTATTTCATTTTGGGAAATAATTTCTAAGCATTTGAAGGTGTTTGGTAACAATCCAAAATTTATATTCTTGGAATAGAAAAAGAACAGAAATACGTTTGGTAACTGCACGAATTTTTTTATATTAATAATATTTTGAATTTTTCAATATTTGTTTCTTTTTTTTTTCTTCTTCTTCCCCTTTCTTGGTCCATGGCCAGATCACTGGCACCAGCGATCGACCACAGGCCAAGGCCGGCGAGGGCGGTTAGTGGCCTGGACGAGGGTTGACCTAGCCAAATTCGGCGAGGGCAGCCCTCACCCAAGCTGTGAGCCGCCCTCACCGGCGGCTGGCAGCCGGCCACTGGCTAGGAAGAAAATGAAGAAGAAGAAAAAAAAATTTTCTTTTTCATTTCTGATTTTTGTTCTCACTTGCTTCTTGATTCTATTCCAAAACTGATTCTGAGAATAAATTTTGTAAATTTATGCCCAGGAACAAAAAATTTACCGAACGGATTGCTGTTCTTTTTTTGTTTTCGGAAACAAAAAAATAAAATTAGTCACTATTTGACAAGTTACCAAACGCACCCTAAAGAACCTCACTATAGTAAATATATTTACTCATATTGATATTGATTTTAGTTGTGATTCTAGTTCTAGGATTAAACGGGTAGGTGAATGATTAGGGCATAATATTTTCTGTTTCTATTAACTTATTCTCATCATTTGAATTTGTTCATGTCACTTTAATTGTAAAATGTGGGTAATAAGTCAAAAGGTCAAAGGGGGAAAGGAAGAAAAATAGAAAAAGGAAAAAGTGGAAAAGTCAATAAAGAAGCAATAGTGGACTCTATTCTTTTTATCACGAGACCGAGAGCTTGCGGGGAGAGAGAAGAAAAGAAAGAGAAAGAAAGGAAAGAAAGAAAGAGGAAGAAAAGGAAAGAGAAAGAAGAGGGGTTTCGTGGTACTTATCATGGGAGCCTTGCCAAACCGAACTTACTTAGTATCGCAATACGTAGTAAGTACTCACACCTCTCGATTGTCCAATTGGAATATTTTTTTCGAAATTAGGGCTTAATTTTGGAGTTTGGTGAAATTCAAGTTGTGTAGTCCGATTTTTGAGTTATCGAGTGGTATATATACATAGAATTATAGTTTAGGGTGTTGTGGGGCTGTGGGGTATTGCGAAACTCTATTTGGACTTATGATTTGCCCAATACGAATTTTTGAAGCTAGGCGCGCAATGAACAGTGCACGACCAGCAACTTTCTATGCCGATTTTTGTAGCTTTTTGGCCCGAGTTTGGATCAATCAAGCTATGGTTCTTGTAGTTCTTTTAATGGGCTTTACTTTGACTATAAGCTCGCTTGGAACGGAGCTCGGTGGAGAAAGTTACGGCGCAACCAAGTTTTTTGCTCAAGCTCTGCGTTGCGGACGGTTTTGGATAATCACTTTGGATGAGCGATTTATGGGCACCTCTTAGTTGTTATATTAGCGTCTAAACCTAGTTTAGCCAAGTCATAATTGAGGTAGTATTTTATTCAATTTTAACGTTGTTTCTCGCTTATTTGATAGGGTTGCGAATTCGACAGTTCGAGTAATCTCTGTCGTTTGGTTGTAAACATTTTCAAGTGAGTGGTGTTATCTCTTCTTTGAGTTTATAATATCATATTTCGAAAATAATATGAATTAGATATGTTATGAGTTAAATAGCATCGTTAGTGCATAAAAACTCGGATCAAGCATTTACTACCTTGTTGATTATTTGAAATGGCATGATAAGACATTTCTGAAAAATGGCTTATATATCAATTATCGTGAAATGAATTGAGGAAATTCTTTATGAAAAGAATTCTTTTGTTAAATGTTATACATATTGATTTATGGAGATTTATGAAATGGTTGTGGAAACATATTGTGATTTATGAAATGGATTATGAAATGGTTTATAGAATTAGTATTGTGGATTACTAGAAAATGATTGTTGATGTTCAATATCGCTGTAAAACCATTGAGGGGTTTGGGGGTATGCATATTGGGTAAGGATATCCCTCTGGACTAAGCTACCGGTTTTGTAAGTAAAGACCTTGCCAAGGGAGGAATCTTAGTAGCCTTATCACAAGGTTTTATGTCGTGACCATGGTTTAATATCGAATAGTAGATTGATCGATAGAATGGACCATCTATAGTATCCCAGTACACCACCTACTAGCGTAGTTCTTTATTCTCTGTTATGTTATTGCACAAGCAAAAGACAATACATAACTTAAGCAATTATAATATGAATTATGTATGAGCAAACACATTCAATCTAGCTTAAAGGGGATATCTTACTTCCATTTCATCTTGTCTTATTTACATACTAGGGTGATATCAAACACTAAAATTACTACTTGTGGGAGAGTCAAAAGATATATTTCTCCCTAATTGCCGCTAAGTGACACTACACAACTATCATCAACATTTACACCCGTCTTCACAATTTAAGTTAAAAAGTAACAACTATGGTAATTTGAAATGGATCCCCCATGCATCCTACTCCATCCTCTAACAACTGCTACTCGCCATCACCACCATCATCTCTTTTATCACTATCAGGATAAGCGATAGGTCCCACCAAGCGTCCATCTACAAGAATGAAGATCAATATAAAGCGGTAGGTATATGGCCTCTCGGGACATTTACATCAACCCAGAGCATAGCAGTATAACGCACAAACACTACAGAGGGAAACACTAGATCAATGAACTAGTAATGCTCGCCCTCGAAGTCGATGGGTGCACTGTAACGAGCTATGGGAGATGCACAGATCAGTGGCATGTCTAAAAATCCGTAAAAATGAATATCAACAGAGTTGAACTAATGCTCAACTAGAGAAACAACTAACTTATAAACCAATTGATCCAACTAACTCTCGATCCCTAGAACACATCTAACATGAAACAATCAATGCACGCTATAATGAATGCACGCGATTCGAATTACAACATTCATAGTCACATGTATAATGCCAGCATGCATTACACGCATCACACGTTTCATTTCTCATTCATGTCGTGTCATCGGGTCCACTTCCATCTCATAATTAAACAGGTTTGCTGGCCAGTCCGTATGAGTCACTTCCGATTTACTATTCAGACTTTCATGGCTTATTGGCCATAAACATCTCACTCTGAGGCATCCAAAGCACACAGCACAAAGGCATCTCGACTCCTCCGGGGCATCTTGATTTTTAGCCAAGGCATATTCACTTCCGATTTGCTAGCCGGACTTCCAAGGTTTGCTGGCCTTGGACATTACATAACATCTTTCTTTCACACACATATCAAGCATATCACATGTATCACGTAACTCATTTCATTCAGCACACTTTTCATATGAAATGATACCATGTCTCACCAAGCAATTATTGCCTCATCAACACACTCAAGCTATTCACAACCATAATTTCTAGAATCTGTTACTAGAAAGGTAACCCAACTTGCACCATCATTCAACATCATATCGAGGCCAATCATATCTCATTGGAAAGCCTAATGGATGTGGGTTCTATCTCTTATAGACACAAAATAGTGTTTCAATCACTCTCAATTAGTAAATCATGAGTTTGTATCAAAGGGTAAAGTGAAACAATTTTAAACAACAATAAGAATCAAGACCAATAACATAGTAAATGATTTCAAAAAATTATGAAATTTGAATATGTCATAGAAAAGACCTTAAATGACATTTTTCATGAGGAGTGTAAAACCCAGATCATTCCGTATACACGGCAAGGAGTCACTCAAAGTCAGACCAAAATTGGCCCACTGGAACAAAATAAATGAATCAAAAGAAACACCTATTTTGTAACCCAAACCTTCTTAAAACATTTCGGAATTTTTATATGTTTTAGACATGGATGTCCTTAACAACTTTTTTGAGGAAGTATATCTAAATTCAAACTGGAAAATTTTATAAAAAATCAAGAAGACACAAAGGTCACTGATTTTTTTACTGCACTGGACAGGTTTATACGGTAAAAAATAGGGCCTTCATACAACCCATTTCAATTCAGAAAAATCTGAATTTAAAGTATGTTAGGGCGCGAATGTTAATTATTATGTTCCACAAATAATTCCTAAAACAAAAATAGTTCTCAAAATGAGTTTCTGAGAAAAGAAACCCGTTTGATAATGACAAAAAAATTTTATTTTTGGAACAGAAACTCGTTTGACAACAGTATAAAATTTCCATTTCCTGGAACAGAAACCCGTTTGATAATAACACAAATTTCTATTTCCCAAAATAAAAATCCATTTTTTTAATAACAAAAAGTTATATTTCCGAACTTTATAATAAAGCAAATTTGATGCACACTGTGGATGCGTTAGCTCAGGCTCTAATGCCTCAATCAACGTGCACTTTGAAGAATAAACAATACCATAGCCATGTGAATAAATAAATATTTATATATGACTGGGAAATGATGGATATGATGAATTTTTCTGCCGGGTGCATAAGTCACACCATCCATTAAATTAAAATAAAATCACTCCAATGTATGAGTTATTTTTCCTTGGGCTGTTTCTTGTGTAACTCAACAAAATGCAAACTTTAGAGTGATGAATACCTTGCAATCATCAACAAAGCTTCTAGATGAAAGATTGATTGGCCCAAAAACAAAAAAAGAAAAACGCATGACCTCTTAGACAAATTTAATACAACCTTCAAAATGTGCAAAAAAAAATTACCAGATTTTACCACTATAACCACCCAACTTTTGCAAATAATTTCTTTTAGGATTACATATCTTTTGGAACGGTGCACGTTCACCACTTCACTAAATGATTGTCCAACTCTATTTTTGAATAACCAACTTTTGCATAACGCTAGTGTGAACAAAACAACGACGAGAATGGACCAAAGTTTTGCTGTTTTTATCACAATGGTCACATGTTGTGTTTTTTTTTTCTGGTACATTTGGAAAGTTGTATTAAATTTTCCTCAAATAAAACATGCTGTTATTTTTGTATCTGGCCAAGCTAATGGAGAGTTGTCAAAAGTGTATGGTCGAAAAGTAGAAGAACTTTGCCATTCCAGAAAAGAGCACGATCTCAGACGTCATCACTCGGGTGTTAACTCAAAGTCCATCGTGGGTTATCCTTTTGGCAATACTTAAGAAGAATTCGACAAAAAGAAGTTCACAGGTAGCTTAGACATTGGTGAGTGGGTGCACAGAATGTTCAATGACTTTTACGTTGGATTCGTAACGTTACGTATGCCCACACACAAATTTCAGTAAGATTAACGCAAACGGCCAAGCACTGGAACGGATCTTCAGCATTCAACCACCATCACTCTCAATATTTGCTGTCAATATTTGTGTGTTTGCATTGTTCCTCATAATATCCCAAATGCTTATGGAGAAAAGTAAACAAAGCACATCACATTATAAGAGCCAACATAAGAGATCCCAAAATATCACATCACATCACTAGAGCTAACATAGGTAATTCTCAAATACAAAATAATGGAATACATTACAAAAGTCGAAAACACATTTTCATGAAATTTCTGCCATATTATTATCACTTGCCAATTGATTGGCAATTCTTTTCTTAATCATGTTGATCTCGATATCCTCCTCAGTCGATGTATCATCTATAACCTCATCTTGTGCACTTCCAAATGGGTACTCTGGATCACCATATAGGGAAAAGTTCTTATCCATCTTGTCTAGATCACTAATGTAATTATGGATAGCACAACATGCAATTACAATACATGATTGCTTTTGAATTGAAAATAAAGGTATGTGTCTTAAAATGAAGAACCTATTCTTTAATACCACAAATAATCTTTCAATAACATTTCTTAGTGAAGAATGCCTATGGTTGAATAATTCTCTTGTTGTTGGTGCCTGCCTCACTCTACCCCTAAAATCATTTAGATGATATCGTTCACCTTTGAAAGGAGTCAAAAAATCGGAAACTGCAACATAACCAGAATCTACCACGTAGTTGTGACATTCTGAAATTCGACCTATTTTCGAGATTTATGAAATGACTATGTACTTTAGTTAAATCTCACTTGAAATTAATCACTCTCGAAAAGACTAACCATTAGGGAATAACTAACTAAGAATCAAGTACGTGAATCTAAGAACTTGGCCATGGATCGACACTTTGACGATAAGGATTGACGAGGAGATATTTTTGGTCATTATAGACCGATTCAAGGATGGGTATAGGACGATTCGCAAATGATAAACAATTGGATCGCGGGTGATTCCACTTGACCATTGTATGAATTTCGAATGATCCTAAACTTAATCCGAATGATCGCGTCGATTGGAATTAGTGATTGACCCTCGTAATTACATGACAACCGAGGTCGCCATGGCTCGAGTAAGCTTAGATGTGGCTTGATATCGAATTGGCCACGAGTCGATGCGCGTAACTCCTAAAAGCCACCTATTAGTTTGACATATACTGAAGTCACGATTAATTGATTTTAGCCATGAATTAGAATCCGGAATAGGATGTCTAATTTTCAAAATTTCACGAAAATTTATCAGACGCCGTCTCATTTAGCGTGGCCAACTATCGGATCGATCGGAATTTTCGGAAAAGTGGAATTTAGACCAGGAGTGGAAAAAGACCATTTTACTCTTGGGTTATTTGAACATTTTTGAACTATTGAAGGACAATTTGGACTTTTGATTTTCCCTCCATAGCCGAAAATGGTGGACAAGAATGCCCCTCTCCTCTTTGCTTATTCTCATTTTGCCTTTGGATATTTGTTGACTTTTTTTTAGAAGCATTAATGCGAGCCATTGGATCTTTGATGAGATTGACTAGTTAATCCTATCCCTTGGAAAAGTCATAGTGGGGCTAGTTGACCCACTCAAGTCACTCAACTCATCATCATCTCTCTCTCTCTCTCTCCCCTTCATTCCTCCCCCATTCAGCAGACCATCTCCCCCTCCTCTCTTCACTTTCAGCAACCACTCCTCCCTTTCAGCTCGACCAGTAGCTTTGCCTGCCTTCCTCAGCCACCATTGGACCGCTGTGTATGCTGCCGTCCTTCCGCTTGGTTGCCGGAGCTGCTGTCAACCGCTGTTGCTGCTCTCGCCTCACACCACCGCCATTCTCTCCCATTCTTACCCTCACCTCCCTCGTTCTCGGCTAGCTTCACCCCTCACCGTCACCACCACCTCGTGCCCATCCCAGTTGTGGTCCGCCAGTGACCAGTGTTGCAACTGAGTCACTCGTATGTCTGCCAGAGTTGCTGCTACTAGGCGTGACTTCTGTTGCCCTTTTTGCTTGGTCTTGCTTGCTTAGGTTTTGAGTAAGTGGCTTCTTTGACTATGATAAGGGGTTACTGATGGACATGTTAGGGATTGATTAATGGCTGTGGATAGTTGGTTGAGTGGTTAGATGAGTTTGAATTGCTGAATAGTTCTTGTTGGTTGATTCTCGAATTCATTGTTGCTATGCATCTGTGTATTGCTATTTTTTGTGGAGATCTTTGTGGGTAGAATCTGAGATAGTGTTCTTCATGAAAGTTGACCCTAACATCTTAAAATATGTCATATATTAAATCTAGAATTTTTGGAGACCTTTTTGGGGTATTCGGAAGTCCGTTTTCATATCGTCACCACTCTGCTGGATTTGCTGTTCACCCGACCGAAGTGTCTTTCTAAATTTTTATAAAATTTTTCAGACCTCTTTTCAATAAGCTTCCTTCATGAAAGTTGTCAATAACACTTGTTTATATGACATATAAAAATTTTAAGATTTTCCAAGGAGATTTGGGTACTGATTGAAAGGGATTTCTAAGGCAAACTGTCTGCCTTGGTGATCAAATTTTCGATGTGACAAAAAAAGCTATTTACAGTTGGAATTGGATTTCGTATCCCTTGTGAAAAATGTTTATCAAGATGTTTTTGATGACATATCCAAAATTTAGAATTTTTGGAATTTAATTACTATTTATTTTGAAAGGGTTTCGGTTGCTATATAATTGCCAATTTTAAGCCTCATTCTGTGCAAATTTGGTTTCACTCTTATAGGAACTTTTTGATGTTGTTGTTGCACGAGAGGACATGGCTGGTTGTGAGCTGAGCTTGAATTGAATGAAAATTAACTAATTGAAAGATGAGAAATTGGTTGAGTGATTGAATGCCCGTACGATTACATAATACTGTAAGGCATGTTACGCGTGGTTAAGGTGAGAATTAGTTGAGTGATTGAATATCCTTATGATCATATAATACCCTGAGGTGTGTTACGCGGGGTTATAAATCGTCTTGATGCGTTCTACGCGAGATATTGCCCGATTTATCAGATGCTCAGTGGGGCCGGATGCCAATCGCGGTGGAGGCCGGATTGATGCTCCTCATGGAATGCCGTCTTGATGTGTGTGACATGGGATGATGTCGTCGCCGATGTAGCGGTATGATGCCCGGTTACACTGGAAGCCTAACAACCTAATGCATTTTACGTGGTTCGGGGAAGCTCGACAACCTGATGAATTTTTAAGCGGGTTTGGCTGTTAATAATATGGACTTTGTGAGTGTGATCTGCATTATGGAATACCATGTTTAAGATAATATTGGGCATGTCTGGATTATTAAGTGTGCTATGCATGTGCTTGCTTTGATTCGGGTTGTTATATTTCAATGAATGGTTGCCATGTTGTTGCGGTTTGCTAACGTGTAGGGAGTGTGTATGTGCCAAGGTAAGGTAAGGATGCATGTGTTTGATGTGGCACGTTGATTGATTGAATTGCTTGCCTAGAACTGTCCTGCGATACGTGTTAGCCTAAGCAAGACTTATGTAGTGACTTGTTGAGATTATTCTCATTGTTGAATTACAAACATTTCAGACCCTTGAGCCTTGACGATATGGAAGATTCGGGGACGCCGCTAGAGTACCATGGGGATTGAAGATAGGTCTAGTCCCCCATCTATTGAATACTTCTTTTTAGTAGTAAAGTTATGCTAACCTAACTATCCAACCTTTTTAAATGCACGTGGTCGGTAGTGATATGTATGATGTGAATTTTGTAAGTAATGTTTTGTCTATAAAAGTATTTTGTTGATGTGTTTCTGTTGTCTCTTTACTACCCCGTTTAATTATTTATTATAGGGAGAGTTTAATTTGCTTCCGCGTGTGTTGCTCTTCGGTTCATTTGTTTGGGTTGGCGACAAGTCATGGGATATCGCATTCTTATCGGCCTAGTCAGGATGTCGCGTGCTCGTGGGGATCGGGGTGTGACAGTAGTATTTGCCTATTACAAGGTATTCATATATTGATCATGATTTGCAAATGCAATACAATTATAAAGAAAATTATCCCATGAAGAACAAGCAAATACCTGGTGGTGGTTGAGAAAATTATAAGCGAGGTATCTTGAGTGCTGCCGAGAACACCCGATAATCGTTGACAAAATCTTCCCAACTAGCATACACAAATATAAATTTCATATCAAATGAACAAACACACATCACATTCTGAGTGGTAATTCATTTCCTACCTCTAAATGGGATCTGATTCGACACTGGTACATAAGCATGAATGTGGGAGCCATCAATAACACCTATGCAGCCCTGTCATTTCAGCAAAGACTAGCATTATACAAGATTATAAACAAATGTAAATGATGGTGCAAAGGAACATATGAAAATCCTATCTTGAAGTAAGGATTATATTTAGGATCCATAAGCATATCTTCGAGGACAACATCAAGGAAGGTTATATGATAAACCCTTTTACCAGATTCAGAATTGCTTGTAACACTTTAGTGAAGTACTTACTGATAGTTTGTCCTGAATATTGGAATCTCTCACATAAATCTCTATTCGAGTTCTTGTGACAAATCATAAATAAAAAGATCCCAACTTGTTCGTCTACTATAATATATCGACTATCTTCCAATCAACCTCTTACCTTTATTAAATCACAAAGGTTGAAAAAGACATGTCTCTCCATTCTAAAAGCTTTATATATTCTATCTGAATGTCCATAAAAAATCTCTCTTATCCAATCGGGCCGTGACAATTTATTGTCCCTAATATGTTCTCTTGTGTGCATAGACATGTTTAACATAACAATACACAACCATGCTTTCAGTATATCAAGTTCAAAATCATCAAAGACCTGTTCAACTGGTTCAACTGATGCTACCGGACCATTATTCATGCTACTTTCACCCCTCTCCATATTACCTATTCTATCGCACAAAGAATACAAACACAACAAATAAGTTAGGAATCAACAATAGCCACAATGTCATCATAGTTGCATAATTAACAATAGCCACAAAGTCATCATAGTTGCATAATTAAAAACAAACCAAAGTCATCATAGATCCATAAATAAAAACAAACCAAAGTATCTCAAGGACACAAGTCATAAAGTGAAAATAAAGAACACATGAAAAAGCCATCATAGTTCTCAACATCTACTTAAAGAGATTCAAGAAGACTACGTCTCCTTTTAGGTAAAGATATGATGAAACCTTCTCTCCAGTTGGCACTAAGGCATGCTTGGTTCATAGCTTTGTTGTAAAAATTTTGTTCTAAGTCAAGCATGTCATTTAGGATGGCAACCACAGCTCCCATGGAGTAGGAGTTCTCGGGTGGGAGGGTATGTGAGGTGATAAAGCCACCTGTTGATTGACCCGCATTGAACTTGATCATATCTTGAATGGCTTTGCAGGTGCCAGCAATATCAAATGTGCTTCTCTTTCTCATTCTCTTGGAATTTGGAGTCCTATCCAACTTGTGTTTCTCGCAAACTTGCATGGCAATCACATTAGGTGTGAAGACTCCATCACGAAGTTCGTTCGGATCACCTATCAAAGCACCACCACCATTGTCACCACCACCACTATTGTCTTCGCCCTCCAACACCACTAAGTATTCTGTATTTCCTGATGCATAATCCCTAATAGCATATGTATTGCCGAACACAATACATAGATCGGGATATTGAGAAGCGCATCCTTCCGGAATTTAGCCCATTCAATGTTATCCTGCAATTTCAAAAATAGTGACATACATTAGCAACATAATTGAAGCATACATCCACAATAAGAACAAATGACCTAATTAAATTGATACCTTGATGTGATCTTCCCATACACTTGGATCCTCTACAATAACTGTTTTATTAACATTATCCTATCCAAATCTAGATTGTGAAAGAAGTTTCTTATAACTCCCATACTATCTCCTTAATTTGTTTGCCCTATTCTTCAACTAAACTACAGTAAACTGGAGTGTAGTTTGTTTATTAAGCTCGGTAAATATGTTATTCCACCCACCTTTGTTGTAGGCAGTGGTGGTGTGATTTCCTTTTTTTACCTCTTCTACCATCAAGCTTATAAGCAAATTGGTTAAAGGCTCAATCCACTTTGCCATAAATGCCTCTTTTTGGGATGCCATTTAACCATAACCGGTTGAACATCAAATGAGCCATATCATTGGTGTATCAATTCAAATGCAGAAGATTTGACGTTAAGATCCACATATCAGATTATACAAGCAAGCATATTTCGCAAGCATATATCATCCTCATCGAGTTTGGGATGAGAGGAAATGCAACATGGAGTTACCTACAAAATCGCAACCACATAGTGCATGAAATTCCCTTCATTTCTCCAAATTTATTTCATTAATATGCAAAATTCTCCCTACAATAGGGACGGATGCCATGGACACAACGAGGAGAAATATGCAAAGAATTTCCTCTAAGGACTTACATCAGGATGTACGAACTTGGCAATTGAGAATATTGAAATAGTACAACCATTTATTAAGTAATCATTATTTGTGCTTCCAAATGAGCGCTAAAATTTCTGTGTGAAATATAGAACAATATTAATGCAAACAAGAAGCTCTTGATAATTCAATGTAGCTGTTTCAAGAAATGATATAAACATGGAGAAACCTCTCACAGGGAACTAATAGATAAAACCCCACTAAAAGTTCCTCCACCTTAGAACGATTGCTCAATTATAAAGTAAGACATGGAAAGAGAACACTGTTATATAACCTAAATTGTTAACAGAGGTTCTTTAGAAGAACTCAGTAGAAGTGCAAATAATTGAGGAGTATACTGATTTATTGGGGCATAACTTCATAAATGGAAAATGAAAAGGAAAGTACAAAGCCAGGCTTTATTTACTAAGAAAACTTGAGTAGCTAGAGTATGGAGAAAAGTCCAAGTGGCCCTCCCGAGTTCTTCTTTAGTTTCAGGTGCAGTAGCTTGTACCTGAAAAAAATATTTAGTTAGAGTTTGACAGGAGCACTAGTTGGAAAAGCCAAAAGGACAAGTCATAACAATGAGAAATATCAGTCCCAGTGTAATTTCCCATATACCATTTTTCATTTCTTCCCTAAGCCTTCACTAGTAGAAAAGTCTCATTTTCTCAATTGGAACTAACAATTAGCAAAATTTTGACAGAAGTGAATTGGAATTTCAGGATAGGGCTAAGGAAGACTCTTATGAAGCAATTTTAAGATGAAAAACTTGCGATCCGAAAGCAAGCATCCATCATAAGAATTGGCTGAATGACCCAGGTTGACTACACCCAAACGCTGACATTACGAGATTCCTTAGCAATTATGCCTGCTCCTAGAAAAACTCCAAATTTCACTCCATTCTAAGCTCTATAAGATTTAGCCAAACGAACTAATTAATCTCTACTAGACAAAAAAATTGTTTTTCCAAAGATCTTCATAGGCATAACCCACAATAAAGCTCCCCTAAAATCTCCCAGAAAGTGGTCAATGTTGGCTGAAGAAGACCAAGCAATGAACTCATAACTTAATCAACAAAATGGCAGAGAAAAATCACACAAATGAGCTTCACCATTTTGCATCTTATAACCAAAGCCTCTCCTTTAATTACATCCATGAAACATCACCATTGCAATTATGGGTTTCAAAGATTCTCCCACTTGCTTCCACCGAAAGGTGACAACACACATGTAAAAGCTATCGAAACCAAAACCAGACAAAAGCCCACGACTTTCACACACCTAGAGAAACATACACAATGTTTCGAATCGCATAGGACCGAAACCGATCTACCCAAGAAACAACACAAACCAAAGACAGCGCATCAAACCCAAAAAGATTGCGACTTCCAAATCTAGAATTGAATAAAAAAGCAGGAAACCAGAGCGGGATTGGAGCTTACACAGAGCAGGAGACGGAGGAGAACCAAAGCTGACCTCCCCGATCATGGCGGCCCTAGATACCTCTCGACTGGAGCGAGCAAGCAAGACGGAGAGAAAGAGAGGAAGAGTGAGAGAGAGGAGAGAGAGAGAGACAGATGAAATAAGAGGAGACGAGAATATATGTGTTTTGAAGAGAAAGAGTTCTTTTAGAAATGATTTTCATTTCTAGTTTAGAAATAGAAAACTCACTTTTTTTTGTTTTAATTTTTGGTCTAGAAATAGAAAAATAGAATTGTGTTACCAAACGGTTTTCTATTCCAAATTTATTCCCGAGAACAGAAAATTAGTTTTGGACAGAAATAAAATGATTATCCTTCGTGCCCTTATAGTCCAAGATGTTTTGAACAACTTTCATGAAGGGAGTTTTGCAAGATTCAGTCCACAAAAAGCTCTTCAAAATTAGGAAGCAATAAGGGTCCAACAAAAACCGAATCTGGAAATCACAATCCTAGTTCAAGAACAACTCGATACTTGATCTCCACGAGTTTTGAGTTCAAAAACACCCAAAACCAAAAGCTATTATCCACATGCGCTATCCATTTATAACAAGATTCAACAAAACAAGCCCACTACAATCAACTATACTCACAAAACATCACATGCAATCACAAACAAGCTCTAGAGTCTCACATGCAACACCATTTAAACACTCCTATCATGCAAGCAATGACCAAAACTCACACAGCTCCACTCCCCCCTCCAAAAACAGCCATTATTCACCATATTTTCTCAAGTCCAAGCCAACCAAAGCAACATGCAAGTAAGAAAAAAGACCATTCATAATCCACACGACACAAAACCGAGGGCCTAAAGGATTGAGGGAAGTAGAAACTAGTCATTTCTTCTTGCCTTAAACTAACTAGAACTGGCTTGGCCCTTCTTCAAGTTGCTAGCCGAACCTTCAAGGGAAGAAAAATGGAAGGAAGTGAAGATGAGAGGGAGAGTGAGGTCTCGCCGAGAGAGAGAGATTAGTGAGGGAGATGAGAGGGAAATGAGAAAATGAAAGAGGGAGAGAGAGAATGGCTTGCCGAGAGAGCGAGAGAGTGAAGGGTGAAAATGAAGGTGAGAAATGGAGAGAGAGATCAGCCGAAAGTTAAGGAGGAGAGGGTGAATGCCATGGAATCTTCATCATTAGCCCCAAAGAAGTATCAAGCAAGCATTGTCATATTGGATGAAATTTCATTGGTTGGGGTGGGCGGCCATGCATGATTATACCCCAAAAATTGACTTAATTTTCATGCAAAAATAAACTGAGTGACCGGCCATGAATAGTGTATATTAGGGTTCAAATCGTGTCCTATGTTATAGACACTAGATGCTTATAATATCCACACAAAGTATATGTTAAAAACCATAGCTCCTAAATTCCTTAAATGACCATTAGAAATACGTTAACTAATTAGATTTGATCATCGGTACTGATATAATCTTTCGCGGCTCAATAATTGATTTGACAAAAATCGGGATGTCACACCATTATAATGTGATGTGAGATTTATCAATGGAATAGACTATTGATATGTTATTTGATATTGATAAATGGAATGGATCATTAACCCGGTTTTTAATAGATATTAATTAATGAACTTGACCATTGATGTTTGATTTGAGATAGTTTTTAACGAGTATTTCTTATTTGTAAAAAGCCTTGTTGAAATGAAAGAAAGCATATTTGATATATATATATATATATATATATATTGTATTTTTGAGCTTCCAGTATTGTTATATGTATATGCATAACGGTTGCTCGTTTTCTTAGAAGAAATACGCACTGCTTATTAAGCACACCCATCTCTTTTTCCAATCTTTTCAAGTTCGTTAGTTAGTAGCCAATAAAGTGAGAGCGATGTCATATGAACTTTTGGGAGTTGGATTTCTTGTTGTGTTTTCAGGCTACATCCTTCGGGTGGAAGGACACCCGTGTCATCCCCCGTTCTGGTAGGTTTCGGGGTGTGACATTAATAGTAGATGACAAGTTCATCAAAGGAAAATGTATTTTTGAGCTCGGAAGATGTAGAAATCATTTGAAAGTTGTACGTTGAATAAATTGATAATGACAGTCGTCCTGCAAACAACAAAAAGGATGCATGGATAGTTCTAATTAAGAGGTTTGAGAACCTATGGGGTAAAAAGTATTATAAAGTCAAATGAAAAGTAAGTGAGATAATCTTAAGGAAATATGGAAAAGATAGATGACGTTAGTTCCGAAGAAAACAAGATTAGGATGGGATAAAAAAAAATACCATCGATGCAAGTGACTAATGATGGGAGAAGAAAATTCAAGTTTATTCCCTTTCTTTTGTAATTTTTTTTTCAAGTTAGTCTTTTATGATACAACTGATGAACATATTTATTATAACAAGAAAATCTTAAGATTGAAATTTTTATAATGAAAGGGATACATTTGGAACTTCAAGTTTGACTAGATAGAATGTTTGAAAATATAGTTGCCACTAGAAGTGTCGCGCACAGAGTTTATGTGTTGATGAGGACATTGAGGCCACACAACTTAATATTGCCGATTGTATGGGATCTATTGATAATAATATAAAATGTGATGTAGGTGAAAAGATTGTTGAACAAGCTCAAAGCCCTAAAATAACATCGCAGAGTTTGGTGAGGCAATCTCAAGGAAAGAAATAAAAAAAATTGACCACAGTTGCTAAGCTAGCAACGCAAATAGACAAAATTTGTTCAGCTATTGAAAGTAGAAGCCATGCGAGGGAGTTTGATCCTTACATGAAAATTATAGAGATGTTATCAAGCAAGACACAAAGTGTACCTTTTCACACTAGATCATTTTGTAGAAAAGAAATACAATAGGCAATATTCATGAACTTATCTGACGATCGGGAAAAAGTAAGTGCATCAAATATAAGTTTGCAGAGCGTAGTCATCACTAAGATGTAATGTACTTATTTGAATTCATTCATATGCCATGCTGCTTTAATGTGAGACCTATTTGCATAACTTATTTGTACTAATTGGTGAGACATGTTTATGTTATATTGTAAAACCTATTTTTAATTAGTGTTCTCTTTATTGAGCGGAGTTTGCATATATTTGATGATTGATAAGTGTTACATGATGTAATGCATGACATCATCACTAGATTAAGTTCAATGTCATAAAAGCATGTGTATGAAAACTATTGGTGGAAAATGAGAAGAGGTGGTATAAAATAAAGAGGGACAAATGACATTTGAGAAGAGGTGGTATAAGTTAAAGAGGGACAAATGACATACTTATATGGTTTCCAAAGTAGATATTTGTTAAGCTATCAATAGCTAGTAAATTAGTATATAAACAAGGATATCAATGTCGTTTCCAAGCATTGATAAATCAGAAAAATATTTTGAACTTACTAAAAACATTAGTGAAAAATAATGGATGTTAGGAAAATCTCAACTCTGTATATTTTAAAACTTGAAAAATCATCCAATATGAAACTTGGAGCATATCAATCCTTCCTACAACTAATATGGCGGCAATTAATTACTGTCACACTACACCATCAACGTATGCGTCAACAATCTAAAATATCAGACTTTGGGCGATAACAATTACAGAAAATCATCTTGAATATTATTACAAAACGTGAAAAATTCATATATCACAAGAAATCTATACACACTCATAAGTAAGTTTTATTTTTAGAAAAAGAACTTTTCATAAGGAGAAAATAAGTGAATTGATATTCTCTTAACATTTAGTTGTGGTTGACATTTGACACGTCAAACTAAACTCTTTTAAAACCTTTTGGCTACGTTTGATTGTCCGGATAAAAGTCAAGATAATTTTATTTTATTCCGTGTTTGGTTGCTGTTCAACACAGGATAAAGCCAGATATACAGAAATATAACCCAGATAAAAGAATCTCATGTGGAGGTGGAATAAAGGTGAATATAATTTCTTTGATCTATAATATATTGGGTTAAATCCACAAAAAATCCCAAACTGGTACACCCGTGATAAATTTATCATTCGTTAGTTTTTGTTAAATTTTACTGTCAAATTGCTTAGTTGAATGACACATGGCAATTAATGAGTATACCAATTTAGGGTTTTATCGCTATGTTTGTTGCAAGTTTATCAGTTTATGATTTTTGTGATATTAATCTAATTTAACGGAAAGTAAATTTATCACAAGTGTACCAATTTGAGATTTTCGGTGGTAAAAAAATTAATTTGGGATAAATTTGTTACACGTGCATCAATTTGAGGTATAAAACCTTATGCTCTCCTTCTCCTTTTTGTTGAGGCTAACAATACAACCTAGAAGGGATTGAATAGATTGTATCAAGATCTTTTTACTTTTTGTGAAAAAACAATGAGTACAAAGTAAAGATTATGTTAAGATGATATTTAGCTGAAGGTGTGCTTAAGTGATTGAAACAGAGGGAAACAGTGGCACATGAAGATGTATAGTGGCTCAACTTTATTCACAAGCCTACATCTACTCTCACCACTAACAGCAATAATTTGAGCTGGAATACACTAGTAATTTGCGGAACCAGTTAGAACTAGCGCACACTAATCCTTTTAGAAGATAGATCACACTTTCAGATGATGATTAGAGTGATATTAATTAAATTACCATCATCTTAGTTGTAGACGGGGATGGATATTTTCGAAACTATATTTTATCGAGTTTGAATTTACTAAACGGAGACTTTCATAGCATTCGGTTCTTAGCATTTGGCAAAATCAAGTGTCACGGGTTACATTATTTACTTTCAATTCTAGTTAACTGATAATAATTTACTTACATTAATAAGTCTCACCCACTTGGCTGAAGGATGAGAATTTCTTTTTCACAATGATATGTTTTCATCATTCTTATTAAGGCACCTAAGAAGCCACTTGGTTTCTTCTTAATAGCATATAAGACCACTTGTTTTTCTTAAGATGAAATGCTCACGTGCAAAGTCGAGTGTCTCTTTCAAAGTGAGACCTCTCACTTAACTAAGTGTCATCACCATAAGGTATTAGTCACCCACTCATTCCCACTTGGCCATAAGCTAAGCAAAACCATGTCATATATAACCACTTGTCTTCTTCAAATAGAAACACTTATATACCTAAGGCTAAGTTATCATCATTCCTACAATTAGCCATCCGCTTTTTTGTCTTAAGTTCTCTCCACTTGGTGATATGTTAGATGAAACCTTACTCATTTTTATCTCGATCATATCGTTCTACCCTCAATCTTCAAAAGAAAGTTCATTCTACCTTGATGTCTGGACTTCAATCTGTCAAGAGTTTCACGGTGGTTTAAACTTTGTGTTCAAATCTTATTCAAAATAAGTAAAAACTCTAGACGTTGGGTTAGTACAATCTACGTAACACTTTTAACTTGGTTGGTTGAGATGTGCAATTTGATGTGCAATAACATTGTGGATATGGTGATTGTTGGATTCATTTTGCTAGCCTCATGCATATTTAAAAGGCGTGTGATTGATTTTCTTAAAGTGCAATATATTTGGTAAGCGAAAATAATGAATCTGAACTTGAAAGTGTATCTTTGAAATTTCAGACTCAACCGTTGTTAGTAATATATATCTTATACTCGCTGGCCAGATTCACTTTTTATGTATATTTACCTTCTAAACCTGAATATGTTTACTTTTTGAACTCTTTGTTTTAGTCCAAAGTTCTATTAGTTATGTTTTGGAAACACTCAAAATTTAAGAGAATTACTTCTTGCTTTCGCTTTCGGACCTTTAAGGAAAGTAAATTCTCTTTGTTAGTAAAATCTGTTTATCCCCACTTAACACTCATCTAATTTCGTTATCTCAAAATTACCCTCATCTTCTTCAATTTGTAACACTAAATGCCAAAAATGTAGACACTAGAAAGAGAAAGAGAGACGTGCAGTGATGGCAGCTTGACCACCACCACACTCTGGCAAGGCCAAGAGCCTCAATGTAGCCTCACCAAGGGTCTAGTGAGACAAATCTCACTAGGGATGCTGCAATCCCATGTGAGCTTGCGGGGAAGTAGCGCGACCCTAGCGAGCTACTTGTTGTGGTTTTGCAAGTCTCACCTCAATTGTTAAACACATGGTAGGCCTTATCAGGGGTTACACAAATTCAATGGCACCTTGCTAGGGTCCTACAACCTTTGCTCGCAGTGGTTAAGGGCTCATTTGTCTTACTAGGGTTTTCATATATGTGGTTATGTCTTTGTTGTTATTTTTAAATATTTTTTTATTTCATTTAAAATGTTGCTTGATAACGAGTATTTTACACATATCAAACACTATTTGCTTTTCAAGATGATTGCATTATTGCAAAGTTGGGAAGGCAAATAACTATCAAAACTCATTGCTCAAAAGCCTTTATTATTATTATAAGTTTTTACTTTTATAAATGATAGGATTGTCCAAATGATAGGAAATGGCTAGAGTTGAGCATCAGGTCCAATTCAATCCGAGAATCGACTTGGACCCGGTTCAAGGTTGGTCTAAGAGAGAAACAATTCTTTTAGAAAGAACGGTTAATACTACAAAAAAAACCTTAAACTATTTCTATTGTAACACCAAAATCCTTTTTTTTATTTCACTAAAGACCCAAAAATTATTAATTGTGACACAAATACTCCAAACTTTTTTTTGTGTATGGAATTGAAATAGATGGTACGTACGTTATACATGTATAAGTTTGGATTTTTTTGTGACACAGAAAAAGTTTAGGTATTTGGGTCACCGTAAGCACAATTTAAGGTTTTTTGTGACACAAAACACAAGAAAAAAGTTTGGGGTAATTGTATAACAGTAGGCATAATTTGAGTTTTTTTTGTGATATTTGCCTTGAAGAGAAGCGACCCAACGAGAATTGCATTGTGGCCTTCACTGCGAATAAAAACCAACATAACTACTTGACCAGCCCTTGTTTTTATAACGAAATGATACAAAATTTAGAATTTATTGTAAGAATTTGATTGCAAAAAGTGGGGGCTGATTCCCAAGCAGCTAAATTGGGAACAGCCGGTGCCAGAACCAACGGGTTCAGTTCACAGATTCCAAATATTGAACGGGAGTGTCAGGTAGGTCGGTTCCCGGTTCCAGGGCCGGGACCAACCCACCCGGGAATCGATCACCTCAGGAAATAACCGACGTGATCGGATTGGGCCAACCGACGTACTGGGCCGTGGGCCCAGAGAAAGTCGGCCCAAGCCCGACGTCGCGTGCTCGCAACGTCCGACTGCGCTCCTCCACCTTCCTCAACGCCCCTGCGCACTTCGTCAGCATGCAAATCAAAACCGCTGCGTCTCCCCGATCTTCCCACCTCGTTTAGATCGAACGGTAGCAGAGAGGATCTTGCCTTCCGCGCGTTCTTCAATGGAGGACGCTTACGCGAGATCCGTCTCCGAGGTAAGTCCGCACGAATGTACCGCCTTCGGCTTCTTGAATTCGACACCGGATCGATCTCGGGGCGCATTGTTTCTCGCGAGAGGGGACGATTTTGCATTTGATGCCTTTCTAGTTTCGGCCGCGTGATTCGAGCCGGATAATCTCGTCTCCTGCGGTTCGGTCGTCCTGTGATCAGAGCAATTAGAGGAAGCTGGAAGTGGCCTCCTCGCAATGTGTTCGAATTACTCAAACTTGGTTGTGACTTTCAGGTGCTGGAGTTCTTCGAAGTGGACCCGAGCAAAGGGCTCAGCGATTCCCAGGTTTGACTCGCGAGCTTGGGATTACCTTCCGGGCCGCGTGAAATTGGAGTTTTGGTTCAGTGAATTGAGGTTGATTTCTTTTGCCTTCATTGTGGCAGGTTGCGAGACATGCAAGGCTATTTGGTAAAAATGGTATGCCCTCGTCCTCACCCGAACTTCAATTGTGATCGCATCTATTTCCCTTTTCCTCAAATACTCGGGCTGGTGCCTAAAGCTGTTGCTTTTGGCCGTCGGTCTTCTTTTAGCTACTTTCTTGTGTGTCTTGCGCCTTGCAATCAGTTGGCACTGAACCTGTGGGCAGATGAGCAATGAAATTCGAGCCATTTTTGTCTTCGGCATAAAGTGAAATAATTTACTAATGCTCGAGTTATAAGCATCTGAGACACAAGTTATTTGGTAGTCGATGAAATGGCACAAAGAACCCTTTGTTCTTTCTTTTGGTGGGGGGGGGGGGTCTTTTTAGCCACTGAAACTTGCTTTTGACGAAGGTGAAAATGTACCCTTACAGATTAGTGATGTAAAAGAGAGATGAGATACAGAATGTATAGAATATTAGATCTTAAACGAATGCATCTGTGTGTCACTGTAGTTTTTGATATACTGTGAGGTAGACTAGATGGCTTTACTTTTCTGGTAGTGGGTTCCCAGGCGTTTAGTCTAAAACAATAGTTACAGTTTTCACTGATATGACCACTGGATAAAAATTAATTCGGCTTGACAGCCACTCAAGGAGAAGCAATGGCTGCTCAATATTAGATTATTTTCGCAAAAGTTGTTGTTTGATTACTCATAATGCATTTTAAGCTTCTTCTAGCCCTGATTTTTCCTTTCTGGTTATGAATTGTGTTTTGATTCTCCTTCTCTAGTTCAGTTTACGTTTTATTGTCAATCTTCTTGGCAGCAATTGGAGAGGTGGAACTCATTTGTTCTTTTTTGCTTTCCATAATTAGTTTTTCTTTGTAGCTAACTTATATTTTTGTCGGAATCTTGATTTTAGTATCACTCGAATGAAATACTTCTAGGTGCGGCGGCAGAGTATAATGATAAGCAAAACGAGTCAATGCTTGAAATAATATCTTTTGCTTGTTGTTTCTGGTGCAATCTTGTGATATTTGTATTGTTTAGTCAATAGTGCTTAAATCTTCTGACTCCTTGTTTTATGTGGTTCGTGATCTGCTGATGGTTTGCAGTGTTGCCCGAAGAGGAAAGTAAGCACATCTCTCTCCACCTCTCTCCAGCCCCCTTCTAGAAAAACCTTTTAATCAAGCAAGCGCGTAATTTGATCATTTTTTTTCTTCCTCAATCTCTAGCTTGTTGTCATTCTATGCGACTTAATTTATGAGGAGTTCAGGGATTAAAAATCAAACATTTGTAGAAAAAACATTGAAGAAAGTCTGAGTACTTGAGGCGAGCTCTTTTTCTGAGTCCCATCCGTTGTTTTTTCCTTGTAAAGTCCCAAACTTAAAAATACTGGCATACCTTAATGCGTAAAATTGATTATACCATGTAAGCCTCTTATGATCAGTGAAGAACCAAGAGGCTTGTGTCACGCGATATGCTTTACCACTTTAATAAATTACAATGCAAGCATTTTAAGCAAGAACAACTGCAAAAAGTAAGGTCTTGAAAGACAATAAAGGCTTTCCGATCAAAAAAAAAAACAGACAATAAAGGCTTATAAATCCTCCAATTTTTACTTTGTGTGATAAATACATGCGCATATGTCTGGTTGCATAATCGACTAAATATTGCTACTGAATTGAATCTGCCAACCTGATTTGAACTAAATTAGAATTTCCCCAAAACAGTTAGATTTGGGTAGAAACTATATTAAGTCGGATGTATGTCAAGCTTAAAAAGCTGGAAGCGCGCTAAAACTCAGTTGTCAGTACCGAGCATGGAATTAAAAAATCAGGATTGACATATGCATTTATGTTGTATCAAAATCAGAATTACGTTATGAATGGAGTGATTTTTAATTCTCATAATCAACTAGAAAGAACTTGCAATATATCATACTTGAAATGGGCATTCAATTGGTGATAAAAGAGATAAAAGGAACTGAATTTATAAAATAAAATATCAACCTAGAATTACTCATCAGACTATGCTTACCTATAAACACAATATTGAGATGTTACATGAGTTTGCCTTTTCAGTCACTGGTGATACTTCCTCAGGAACATGCTCATGATAAAATTGTATATGAATAAATTGTCCCAAAGTTCTTTATCCCTAACTCAATAGCATTAGTTAACAACATGCCCTAATCTCGTTTTGGTTTCAGTTGTTGAAAAAATCAGTTTATTTGACAAGTGTGTCATTGATTTTTTTCAGTCTTATCCTTCATGGAAATGTCAAGGAATCACTTTAGTGAATACTGCAAAAGCTTACGGTCTTTCTCTCTTTATTCTGGTGGTTAATCCAGGGACTTCCTTCTGGAAATTGGTTTTGAAGCAGTTTGATGATTTGCTTGTGAAGATCTTAATTGCAGCTGCTCTTGTGTCCTTTGTTTTAGCTCTGGTTAATGGTGAAACTGGCCTAACAGCCTTTTTGGAGCCTTCGGTAAACTATTGTGCTATTACTGTTGGTTGAGCTGATATTTCCGCATCCATCTTAAGTACCCTTAACTATTTTCTCCATGCCTGTTTAATGCCTGATGCGATTGCATTCTATGAGACATTCTCACCTACTATAAAGGGTTCTTAGAAGATGTTCAGGAGAAGCCTTTTCCTGTGACTTTTAATTCTTTAATAATAACATGTGCGGCTTTCCAGTGACTTTTCCATGCCTGTTTAATGCCTGATGCGATCGCATTCTATGAGACATTCTCACCCACTATAGAGGGTTCTTAAAAGATGTTCAGGAGAAGCCTTTTCCTGTGACTTTTAAATCTTTAATAATAACATGTGCGGCTTTCCGGTGACTCTTAATACCATGTGCGGAGGGAGGGAGGGATCACTGTGGATTTGTTTAACATTTTTGTCACAGTGAAATCAGCAGTTTCATGTCTGGAGCTTTTCTTCCTGCTCTCACCTTTCCAAGAAGACTTGCAATGCAGCTCTTCTTTTTTCACATGGTCCATTTAAGGAACCAAAAAAAAAATTTCTAAGAATCTGAACCTTCTGCTGATTTTCTTTGTGCTAGTTTAAGCATTCTTTATGCTCTATACTTTTTCTATGAATTAGTGTCCTCTTGTTGGTTTCTTATTTCTGTTTAAGCATATTCCGTTGTGCTTGAATAGTTTTCTCTATTTGTAAACTGTTATCTGAAAAAAATTATTAAAAGAAGTTCCCAACCATGGAAAAGATGTTCAAAATAGGAAGAGGAAAAGATTACTTAATACACCCAATTTTGGCAAAAGGTAGAAAAAGAAGTTCCCAACCATTAAAAAGATGTCCAAATAGGAGGAACCGTATCTTGATTTTTGACTTCCATCACATTTCTTTTGTTGTTTTCTCTCCAAGCAATTTTGCGACAAAGTGGCAGCACTATGAGACTTTTAGAGGTAGATAGTTCATCAGAAGTATTCCAAGAGCTGAAAAGTTGAAGGACACTGCATTGCATAATGAGATACATAGACTTAATGAGCTGAAGATTTGATTTTACAAGTTAAGGGCAAACACAATGGGATTGCATATTGATCCTCGCCATCCTTTATCTATAATCTAGTTCAGCTCAAACCACGAATCACCCAACAGATTGCACATGCAAGCTAGCCCTTTTCCTTTTCCTTGTTTGCAAAGATGCTAATTTCTGGCATGGGTGGGTATGGAACATTTCTAGATGTTTGCCTGCTTTTACATTATATGAAGGTTAACTGGCCAGAGATGTGTAATATCATGAAGTGGTGTTGTTTCTTTCTTTTATAGTTTACTGTTTGTTTTGCCTAAACTTTTTCACTCAAAGAAGAGTTATGTTGATCGAATCACATGCACAGGTGATTCTGATGATATTGGCTGCCAATGCAGCTGTAGGAGTAATTACTGAAACAAATGCAGAGAAAGCTCTTGAGGTAACTACCAAACTCAAGCTTATGTTACCATGAGTGCAAGGAAATAATTGTCCTAGTGATCCTCAAATAGAAAAATACCTGGAGAACACCTTCGATATTATGATCTGCAGAGAAAGCTCTCCTTCTATTTCAGATGAATTTCCTTAAATAAACAATTACCTTGGAAGACTTCTTTTGTTCTATGAGACCAGATCCAGTGAATGTCCTGATAATAGGCAGACTAACTTCCTAGACTCACTGGACTAAATATGTGATCTATTTTTTATTGGGTTATATAAGTGATTGACTCCCTTTCAACCCAGTTTAATTGATGGATAGGTTCCCGATTTTTGAATTATGTGACAGACTCAACGGTGATGTGCGGCTAAAGATTGCATAGTTTCCACTGCTGTAGTAGACTTTGTCCAAGAATGTGTATTTAATGCTCAACTATTCGCATAAAGTCAGTGAGTATAGCATCATACTGATGGTAAAGGTGCTTATCTTATGACAACATTTCGGAATTAGACCCAAAGAGCTCCATTTAGGTATATGAGGAAGAAGTAATTGGCATGGTGCTGCTGATTCCCATCAGACTATTAAGGCCTATTGGTGTTGGGCTTGAGTCCCATGTCCCCCTTCCCCATAACTGACTAGTGGGTATATCCTCTATTTCCTACACTTTCATCACAGGAGTTGCCACAGTGACTTTTATTCTTCTTTATTTTCTTTTGTTGAACATCTTAGTCATTATCTTTTCTGATCTTTGATCCCTCTACCTGTCAATGTAGGAGCTACGTGCTTATCAAGCTGATGTTGCGACTGTGTTGAGAAATGGTAGGCTTATATTCCAGAAAAGAGGATAATCTCTTTGCTAATTATGCTTTAACGTAGTGAGGTCCACCATGTATATTCATATTCTCTTTTCGTAAGTGAAAGGGTCACTTATGAGGTGCCGGGGAAGTATATTTACTTTCAGAAATTTCTTCTTTTAAAGAATGTGGTATTTTGGCTTTTCCTCATTATCAATTGGCAATTTTAAGGGTGTTTTTACCTATATATGTGATAATTTCATGGAAATCAGCGCCAAAATCTTAGAAGTGCAGCTTAGAAAGATTGCTGCCTCAGGATGCCAACAGGAAAAAAAAAAGGAAAAAAGAGGGTGTGGCCATATAATCTAATAAGAAGGAAACGAATTAGAGAAGTTTGTTGGGCATTTTGTCTCAATCATTAAGGTACATGCATATTTCACATACACGAGACACTTTAAATCATTTGTACCAAGTTGTTTCCATTGAATACAAACTCTCAAAAGTATTTCTCGCTGGCTTCTCTTGGGTTGCTACTATGTAGTGTGCATGTGTTATATTTAACAAGAGTGTTACACCTGTTGGCAGCTCTATTTTGCACAGATTGATGAAGAACTCTAATTATAGTTTCCGTATTTCCTTTCAATAATACCTTTATAACTGGAAAACTTTTTGTATTTGTGTCCTCATTTGACTCACATAACACACACCTCAAATGAAAATTTGCTTAGCTTTTGGTCGGAAAAAGTACGATTTCTTTTTGCAACAATGTTTGGTCTTGTACTTTTTTGGCTTTGCATATAGCATTAGCATAACCTTTATGTCGGAAAGGCCTCATATCAATTTTCATATATCTTATCCTCATGAAAAAATCTCTGATTTCAGGTTGTTTCTCTATACTTCCAGCTACAGAACTTGTTCCTGGAGATATTGTAGAAGTTAGTGGTCAGTTAGTGAAATATTAAAATTGTGAAGAAGGTCGACTTGATTTAGAACATAATTAGCTCTTAAAGCTTGACTTCCGTCTTCTGTTTGATGAGCAGTCGGATGCAAAGTTCCAGCTGATTTGAGAATGGTTGAGATGTTAAATAATCAGTTACGTGTTGATCAAGCCATTCTTACAGGTACTTTTGCATTATATGTCTAACTTCTCAGCTTTGTTTGCTAAGCAATATGGGGAGTAGGGTTGTCTCAGTAGAAGCTAAGATCTTAGCTCCTGGTGCAGAGCCATTTGGGCCTGATTTGGTCTGTTTAGGGAGAGAATGGCACATGGGGAAAGAGAGGGAGAACATAAATAAATTCTTTGACAAGGATGGCCATTAAATGACTCACTGATCGAAGAAAGGAGTGTGCTCAAGAAAAGACATACTAGATATTGTGAGCTTGATCAAGAGTAAACTTTGACCAATTTTTTACATGTCTCCCTGATGTTTGATTTGCTTAACATTGTTAAGATGATTGATGTGCTAGGTGAAGCATATCAATCTTCTTATCGTTGTCTTATCCAATTCCTTTTATAACTTTTGTGAGGTACACCTCGTTCAGTCATCATGCATATTAAATTTTTTTCATGTTCACTTTTCAGTTTGGAATCCTTCAATGGGTTGTAGATGAAGACCAGACACTGTTTTCAAGTTTGAATACACCCTTTCTTGAAAGGAATGATCTGTTAGTTTCATCCTGTTGTCTATTTTGAATGTTTGAAAGTTTATGTGACTGAAGGGAAGGCCTGACTATGGAGTTCATGTTGTCCTGGAAATATAATCTGATGCAATCAGTTCTTATGGCTTTCATAGATCTTGTTGTGGTGAGGTAAATTTTGGGTGACCTTTCTAGAATACATTTGGATATTCATGGACTTAGTCAAAATAGCAGTTTAAGGATCTATGTCTGGAAGAGATGAAGGGGCAGGAAATTTTAGGAGAAAAGGCAGGAGTAAATAGAGCTAGAAAAAGACGTCCAATGCTTTAGAGTACTTTTTTTCAGTAGAATAATTTATTTGTCCGTCTGCAGTTTTGGTTGGCATAATCGCATCATATAGATGTAATTTTCAGTGAAAGATGTTGCTTTTGCTTCACTGAAACATTATAGCCTTATCTATCCTGAGGAGGAATAAGTCATTGAAGTTTGAACATACGCATGCTTTAGCAGCTGAAACTGTTTCCTGGTGATAGGTGAGAGCTGCTCCGTGGAAAAAGAGCTTGTGTGTGCTGTGACGACTAATGCTGTTTATCAAGACAAGACGAATATACTTTTCTCGGTAAAGGATTATGTGCCCTACTGCTTCATGGACAGAATTTGTGACCAAAAGCATGTTATAGTTTCTTTTCATCTTTGCTAGAAGCCTGCATTCTGTTCAAGGGATTCAATGATTTTTAATAGTCTCCAGAAGTTTTTGCTACACAATTCCAGATGTGTGTGCAAATTAAGTTAAGTCATACGGTTCCAATATAATCTGGTGTTTTGGAATCCTTATACATTACATAGATGTTGACTTGTCCAAAGGTAGAGCTGCTCTTCATCTCGTGGTACCTAGTGCAGTGTCAATATGCCAAATAAGTATATCTGAAGCTGTGCACTCTACAAACTCACAATATGGATTTTGGATTATTTCTTCTTGCCAACCATTCTGGGGCATGGGTTTACTTATTGTATTATTTACTTGGGAAAGGCACACAAACATTAGTAGGGCACTCCAGCCAAGCTTGATGCAGCTGGAAGCACAGTGACAGAGAGAAATATATCTAAATATAAACGAAATAACAAGGAGTAAAAGAGACTCATTGACATTGAATCAGCCAAAATTCATCCAGAAAGTGCAGAGCACCCGATTTTTACTTCTGAGCAAAAGTGTTTCTCCTTTTAGCATTTATCTTGGATTTTGAGACAGTAAATAAACTTATCCAGAAAAACCAGGAAATAGGTAGACTTTGTCTCCCAGCTAAAATTGCTCGCCACTTGCTCATCTTCAACTATGGTAGCTCCAATGTTTTCTGTAGCATGAATCGTATGACGTGATTTTGGATATGTTCACTGCCAGGGTACTGTGGTAGTTTCGGGCAGGGCAAGAGCTATTGTTGTTGGAGTTGGTGCTAACACAGCAATGGGCAGCATACGTGATTCAATGTTGCAAACAGGGGATGTGAGTATAACCAAGTCATCACCTGTCATTGTCATATCTTCCTGGGAATAACTTTTTTGGTTGTTAATTGCATGTGAATGAACCTTTGCCCGCTCTTTGGAATTTTTACTATTCTTGGTATATCCTGTGGTTAGAGTAAACTGTTTGTCGTGCTTAAGAATATTCAATGTGCTTCGTCCTTGGTTGCTTTGGAAGATATTTTTGCTCCAGTTGTTTCATGTAACATTTCTGCAATACAATCTATTAGTTGTTTGATTTATGAGTGGGCCAAGTTTTGTTTTGAGGCATATGTGGTTGATAACTTGACCGGGCAATTAACCAAGGAAATTTTGTCTCAACTTACCATACCTTGAAATTAACTCAGTATCACTTTTGCTGATGTCATGAAACCGTAGCTTTTAAACTAGTTAATTCATTCTTTCTGTTACTTAAGAAATTGCCGTAAGCTCTACCTGAATTAATATGCTTCCAACTGGTTGCAGGAGGCGACGCCACTGAAGAAAAAGTTGGATGAATTTGGTACTTTTCTGGCAAAGGTGATTTGTTGGCTTTTTATTATCACTTCTATATGGCCTGCAATTTAGCGAAGTTCCTTGGGGTTATCTTCAACATAAGAATTTGCTACATGCTTGTGACACTTAACTGGATGTATAAGGGGAGAAAGCTTATTATTATATAGCTGGGTCTAAGGGGGACCTGTTCAATTAGCAAGTTTTGATAAAGCCCACTGTGGCACTGCCTTTGTTGTTGGATTACTATTTTATTACCCTTGACCTGGCTTTTCGTTGACCTCAAGTTATGATTTGGAATTAGTGATTTATGCTTCCCCGGGTCCTGAAAGTGTCTTTTTTGTCCTTGTCATTAGTTCTTGTTCATTTCTAAACTTTGTTACATGTCTTTAGGTCATTGCAGGGATATGTGTGCTAGTATGGGTTGTCAACATTGGTCACTTTCGTGACCCAGCCCACGGTGGATTTCTACAGGGTGCAATTCATTACTTTAAGGTAATGTTTTTGTGGTTAAGGGTGTGTTTATTTGAGGGAAAATGTTTTTCGGGAATCCATTTTCCTGACTCTCACCCGTTTGGTTCACCGAAAATGGTAAGTCAACTGAAAGCACTTTCCGGTCAAAGAAACCATTCATGTATAAAATTAGGAAAGTGAATTCCCTAACCTAAGAAGGTAAAAACACTTTCTGAAATTGTTCATCTTGAATTTGTTAATAATTTTTCTCATCTTTTCTTTTTTTTCTTTTTTCTTTTTCTTTTCTTTTCTTTCTAAGAAGGGAAACATTCATGTATTTTCTTTTCTTAATAAAAATAATTTAAAAATAACAAATAATTTTAAAAATACACATTTTTTTAATAATTTTCATGATCGGATTTTCATCACCAAACAACTGAAAATACTTTCCTAGTCTTTTTTAGGTTTTAGCCAAACACCGAAAAATGAACTTATTTTCCTTCCAGAAATGGCATATTTTTCGCGAAACAAACACACCCTAAGTTACATTTCTTGCTTTCTCAAGAGTGTTTGGATTCTGAACATCCTTGTTTGGAGTATAAATCAGAAACAGACTGATTTATAAATCTAGTGATGGCTTGAATCATGAAGGAAGCTTTTCTGGAATTGGTTTGAGTTGTTTCAAGTTGCATCGCATTTTTATGTTTTGTTCTGTTATAGGCTTACAAATAAGAAATGAAATTGTTTTCTTGTGCCTGTGCAGATAGCAGTTGCTCTTGCAGTTGCAGCAATTCCAGAAGGGCTTCCTGCTGTTGTGACCACGTAAGTGCCTTTCAAGGGTACAATGATTAGCACTAATCACAGGGAGTTATAGATTAATACCAGAAATTAATTTTTGTTCCTGCAATGGCGTCAACTCAAGCCAAATCATCTTCAGTTATGAGCTTCTCAATAGGGTAACTCAACACGAAAGTTTTCAAGGATGAATCCAGAACATGCAGTGCCGAACACATTTAAATCTCCTTTAAGTGGTTGCAAAACATCAGATACAAGTCCTTTAATGGTTTTTCTTTGAAAGGGCAAACGAAAAGCTTAAGTTATGTGGATACTTTCACACTCCTCACATTAAATTGGGCTCAGATGGCACATGAACTGACGAGAGTGGAGCCACATACACTAATAACCACGGGTAGAACTAGGGTCTTATAACATGTTAGAAAATCCAATCCAATAGGTTAAGCTATTAGGTGAAGGGAGATTACATGTATAAAAGGCCCACCGAAACCCCATAGATAAATAGTTTTGGTACCTTGCCATGACCAGGACAAGCAAATAATAACGTGGAAGAAGAAGATGCTTGCTCAATAATTCCAATTATTCTCTGGATTACGGCATCATTGTATGATGGATGTATATGACTTAGTTAAATAATGGACATCTCTTGAAAATGATATTGCACAATTTTGCTGGCATGCTGTCAGCATGAGATTCCTAAAGAGCTTTGTCATTGCTGATTGAAGCCAAGATGTCTAGCATGTGCTTCTTTTTTGCATTAGTATTTGTTCCTTGTTCCTTTTCTCCTAAGAGAATAGACTGAATCTG
This sequence comes from Syzygium jambos, assembly GCA_031216235.1. NCBI lineage: Eukaryota > Viridiplantae > Streptophyta > Magnoliopsida > Myrtales > Myrtaceae > Syzygium > Syzygium jambos. The sequence goes on from CM062225.1 coordinate 26,122,081, forward strand.
AGATGTTGTGCATATGACTAGTTAAAAAACTGTGAGGTTGAGATGCATGCAATGCTGCAAAAATGCCTTTATGCAAGCTTATTATCATCTCATATAAAAAATGTGGTGTGGTACATAATATTTATCACTCTTAACATTTTCCATCATTATGCAACTTGACATTCTGATTATCATGTTCGGTTTTACTTGCGAACATATGGAATCCAAAAAGAGTAATCTAAAATAGCTTGTACTGCTCTTGTTTGAACTCCGCGATAAGATTATATGTCAAATTGACAATTTACTTCATTTATCATGCCTTTTTAACCAGGCAAATTGCTTAACATGGATCTGCCGCAGAAACATATGAAGCATGCACTAAATGATCATTAACTCTGCAAAAGAACCTTAAAGGGAGGCATCCCTATTTTGTCAAAGTATAGGAACTCTTTCAAATAAGAAAGGAAAGAAATCTAGGATGGAACTTTGACAAAAGATCTAGGTAAACTTGGTCTGCATCATTTAGGAATTTCTTTACATCTTTATTGCTTAAGTGACATGTAGTATGCATAATCTGCTTTAAATGTTTGCATCCTCAGAAGTATAATAGATAGGGCCAATGCAGTCAATGTAATTTTCACATGTGGTCTCATGCAGCAATCTAGTATCTTTTCTCCAGCATGTGAGACATTTAACCTAAGATACTCAAATAGCGGTACTTAATCTTACTTTTAGGTGTTTGGCGCTTGGAACAAAGAGGATGGCTCGACTGAATGCCATTGTAAGATCTTTGCCTTCTGTAGAGACCTTAGGTTGCACAACTGTTATCTGCAGTGACAAAACTGGGACTTTGACCACCAACATGATGTCTGTCTCGAAGGTGATTAACACCAAACCTTTTCTTTCCAGCTATTCGTTCTCCGGTGTTGGCTGTCTCCGCTTTTCTTGTACTCTTTCCTCTTGATTTCATAATTTTATTGTGGATTCCCTTATGGTATGTTTGGAAGCAACATGGATGAAGAAAATTGGTAGAAAATGCCTCTAATTTGAAAATTTCCCTCCTCTCCTTTCTTATTAAAAATAATAAAAAATTTTCAAAACTTTTCTTCTTCCCATTTTCCCCAATTTCTCAAATATATATTTGTATTCCAGTGCCTTTAAGAATCTGCGTTGGGATACCAATGGCTCGTGCCCAATACATGGTGTGTTTGACTTATAATGTCTTTTTTATGATGTGAGATTTTGGTGGCATTTTGACTGTTAGTGTCTTTTTCTGATTAGAGGATTTGGAAGCATTTGTTCACTTATTGATGGTGTTGGATGACAGTATTACTAGATGGTTAATTACCAGTTAACAATTCAGATAGAAAAGAAAAAATCTGATCTTTGCTTTGTTTTATTATCAAATGTGGTCTTCATGTGGTGGAGAATTCAAGAATAGTTGGGGCCCCCATTTCGTCGAAATCATAGATATGAACCCTATCAATTGATTAAAATTTGATTTCTTAACAATCTGCCAGAGACTTAATAATCGCATGGCTATTTGTGCTCCATCACAAGGAGGAATTGTATATAATAGTTTTTTGAGAGTTCTTTATTTCCTTTTTCTGAGCACATCACGCCATATGGCAATTTTGGTTCATTGTGTGTTGGGTTGTGGTCCTTATTCTCTTTCTTCCTGCACAATTGCAATAAGCTTACTAGTAAAGGGTAGGTTAGACAATCCCTTTTGTGTCGTTGTGCTGAAATTTTTATCCTGTCCTGTCCTGTACTTTTGCCCATAATCATCCTTTGCTTCTTTTGTCTTACATTTGCTTTGTCAATGATGATTAGTACTCTCCGCTCAAAAAAAAGTGTTGATGAGTAATCATTGAAGGCTAATATAAGATATGCCCCTGTTATATGTGTCTCATTCCTATTGTTCTTGGTTATTTCAAGGGATTTCTCTTACGATACTAAAAAGAAGTTGTGTACTTTTTCATCTCTTATTTCATTACACCAACCTAGAGTTCACTCTCACCTATGCCAATCCCGAGCTCTATCATACTTGTATGATCTCTTCACTGAGAATAATACTCACGATGTATTTGTCATCTAAATGACGCATTTTCCTTGTTGTTTTGGAACAGATATGTGTTGTTCATTCAGTGCACCATGGTGCAATGCTAGCTGAGTACAGTGTTAGTGGGACAACATATGCTCCAGAAGGTTTTATTTTTGATAATAGGGGGATGAAGGTAATGGCTTGCCTCATTTTCAATAGTCATAATGTTTAAACTGGAGGAAATATATCATCCTTTCTGGTGCCTTTATGCATAGAGACTATTTCAAGATCTTAGCTTTTGTAGCAAAATGTTGACATGTATTGTTGTTACTTTGGCTTGTTCACTTTTCTTTCTGAGTGTTTTGTTCACACTTCTGAAATAATTCTTTAGAGCTAGGTTTTTTCTTCTGTAAAGGGACCATCTATTTAGAGGAGCAGATTCAAGGTTATTGAATTGAAGTTGGTTTGGCGAAACATTCACTATTCCGCTAATATTAGTTAAAGCGTTAAGCAATGTTCTCATTACAGGCAACTCTGGGATTTTAACACCAATACAACAAAATAGTGAGTTAAATATAGATATTCTCCATGCTACTAAAAACAATCCTGAAGGTGGGAATGATCTGCCTGCTACATGCATTATAATCAGAGAAGATACCGAATGAACATGCTCATACCAACTTTGCTTTCCCTAGTTAGTTATAATTATGCGGACCAGGATAATCTGTTTTTAGACCATTACTTTATTGGAGTCGGTGCCTCCATGGTTCCTTAAAACCTACCACTAAACATGCTTGGTTGTGTTGCAGCTTGAATTTCCTGCTCAGCATCCTTGTCTTCTGCAAATAGCGATGTGTTCTGCTCTTTGCAATGAATCTGTTCTACAATATAATCCAGACAAAGGAGACTATGAAAAAATAGGCGAGTCAACTGAAGTTGCTCTCCGAGTTTTGGCAGAGAAGGTTGGTTTACCTGCCCTGTTAATAGCTGCAGTCCACTTCTTTAGCATATCTTTTGCCTCTAAATGGTATTACCTTTAAAAGGCAACTGTTTGGAATTAAATCTATCGTTTTTTTCTCAGGTTGGCCTTCCTGGCTTTGATTCTATGCCTTCTGCCCTGAACGTGCTGAGCAAGCATGAACGTGCTTCTTATTGTAATCACTACTGGGAAAACCAATTTAAGAAGGTTTGTGGTTGTGAAACTTTTGTTGCATGGTTTTCGCTCTTCATTTAACTTGTGCAGTTGATGGTAAAATAAACTTTTCTGTGGTGAAGTAAATGAGAGAACTAGGTAGTCCCCCTCCTCCCTGCTCCCTCCCCTTTCCTCCCCTTCCCCCCCCCCCCCCCCCAAAAAAAAAAAAAAAAGAGAATGAAAAAAGAAAAATCCTACAGCTTGTTTAAGCTTAAGACTTTGCAGCTCTTATTCACTTGTACCATCAGTTAATGTACAGTGACAAGTGAATAATGTTCATGCGGTTACAGATGCTAAGATGAGATCTGTATGAATTTGACATTATTTCGTTGGCTTCAATGTCTTGAATTCATCAAAACGTAAGTAGTAGTCTCTCTTGAAAAAATTTTGTGTCTTTGACATGTAATAGGGAAAATAAGCTAATGAGCCTTGCGATAATTTAATTTGTATTGGCGGACAATATTTAAACCAATTTTCAAAGCTCAGGATGGTCAAGGAGCCTGCAAATTATGGCTGTTTGCAATTAGGAAAATCAGATTGAATAATTCATCGCTTGTGATGGGAAGTCCACATTATGTAAGAGAGATGAAAATATTTGAGTGTCTAGAATGTGTGGAAAAAACTTGTAAATCAGTTAGATTGAAGTCTTTGCAAACTGACATTGTCTATATCTTTTGTTCGATTGACCACACCAAACGGTTTCTTTTATTTGATAACTTTTCAGTTTTTCTCTAGGTGAAGCTTTTAGATCAAGGTTTATTGACTGTCATGGCTGATTAGTAACAGATTATCTTTAATTTACTGTTTAAGTTTGTATTTACCATTTTCCAAAAGTCTGGAAGTGTATCTGTTTATTAATCTTAGACAATTCCAGACTTGTACAAGAGTTGAGTAATATTTAGTCTGCCATTCCAGAAACCCGAAGTTGAGTAGGTCCTCTTGCAGGTTTCTGTTTTAGAATTTTCTCGGGACCGCAAGATGATGAGTGTTCTTTATAGCCGGAAAAATATGGAAGTAATGTTTTCAAAAGGTGCTCCTGAAAGCATTATTTCAAGATGCACTAGCATACTGTGCAATGATGATGGTTCCACTGTTCCACTGACTACTAATATTCAAGCTGAGCTAGAGGCCAGGCTCCACAGGTTAGTTGTTCGCTAATGGTCATTTACCCTTCTGTTTCTTTCATTGAATTTCATTCTTTTTTGGCTGTCACGTTGCTCTGTCGAATGGGAGAATAGCTCTGACATGTAGAAGAGAGATTTTGTTCCTCTTTGGCTTGAGGTCAGTTGTTTTGGGGTTCCAATGGCTATCTGCTATTACTGGCAGTCATGACAATGATCTGGTTGCCACAAAGACTTTAATGTACCGCGGATTTTCCTCATTTCTTGCTTTGTTGCAGCAATTAGTCAATCGTATATATGTTGTCTGGGTTAATGTGAGTGAAAATTTTAATAATGCATTGAGAACTTCCTTTTGCAAGTGATTTTAGTTTTTCTAGAGCCACCTCATGCGTTCAACTGCTGCTTAACTTACTGAGCAATCACTTTCCCTTACTCGAAATTTTGGCTGATGACCATGGATCAGCCAGCCAGTTACAATAATTCTCTCTACTTGGCTTGGAAATAAAGTATTGGTCTCTGATGTTTGAATGGCTTCTGATCTTTCTTGGTGGCTGTTTCCAGTTTGAGTGGAGTGTAAAGTCAATATAAGCATGGCTTTTGCATCATAAATGTACTTTTATATTTGAGCCTTCATATGAATAACTCATTGGTGGATCAGTTTTGCAGGAAAAGAAACTCTAAGATGCTTGGCACTGGCCTTAAAAAGGATGCCCTTGGGCCAACAGACTCTCTCTTCTGATGATGAGAAAGACCTGACATTTATTGGAATGGTAAAGTTGCTTTGAAAGGTGCTTGTGTTTTCTAATTTTAAACATATTTTCCATGTACAATGCACCATTCTTGTGTGCTGCATTTTCTATATCACTCTTGAATTCTGTTCTGCTACTGATCATAATTCAGATTCTGTTTACAAAGCTGATAGCAATGCACCTGTTGCTGGATTAGTTTATGAGGCAAAATCGTGCAGATTTGTTATACTTTTGGACTTACTTGACGAGGATGCTTTATTGAGGGAGAAATTTATACATGGCTTATGTTTCACTGAACAAGAAGTAAAAGCCACGAGAGCAGCTTGTCATGCATTATGTTGCATCTTCTTTACTTTCAATTTTAAAACAAATGTTCATTTTATTTCCGGACAATGTTTTTCTTTAATTTATTTATATTCGTTAAACCCTATTACAGTGTACATGGGATGCATCTTGGTACTCTTTATTTAACTTACTATCTTATTCAAATAAGTATATTGTAAAAGAATCTTGTAGATTGCCCCAACCTCACTCAATGAGCCTCAAAATATTGATGATTTGTGGATCAAGGACTTTGAAAATAAGTCAGTACTCTTGTTTCGCAAAGTCATGGAAACTAAACGCATAAAAGCTATCTAAAATACCCCCGTTGTAACTTAACTAGTACACTAGGGTACCAGCTTTTCCTTCTCATAGCAGATGAGAGGTTCTTTTATTATGAAGGCAGAGAGGGTACTTTTGAGTTTGATGCATTTAAAGCATGTAATAAGAGAATGTTGCAGGTTGTCTTGCTGTAATATCCAGGTTCCGGGACACGGAAAGTATTACTTTTTATCCAAATTCATATCTCTACTTTCATAGTGGAGGAAAGGAAAAGATAAAAATAATGATAAAAGCTTTTGGACTTAGCGGAATCCTCAGAAACCGCGTGGTACTTGCATCATGCTCTCAACTAAAGTGCTATGGTTTAACTACCACCGTGATGTTTCTCGCTGAAAAAGAAATTGGCTGACTTCTTGTGGCAGATACTTTGCTATCCTTGATGAACAATGAAGGAAATGTCAACTTCTTGGAAATCTAAATTGGTTCGACTGCATGCTTTCACAACCAAAATTTATTTCTTGTGTCAGGTTTTTGTGTATTATTCCGGGTGTTGCACCAATTATTTGTTGGCCTTCAACTTTTACGTTTTTGCCATGTGCTCTTTTCCCTTATAAGTTTTAATTGCAATTTGTTAACGATTGCCCTTGAGGCACTTGTTAAGTAACTCATTCAGGAAACATATTTTCCACTAAGAAACATAAATTGTTCAATGCACTAAGTTACAGATTAAGTAACTAATCGATGTTTTGCAAGAGGAACTTTCCTTATTAAACATGATGAACAATTGCCCCTAGTGATCTCATCCACAAGATCCTTTCTATATCACTAATGGCAGAATTGGCACGAGAACTTATGTGGAAATGATGTCTTGCATTTCTTTAATTCAGATTTGTTTGTTTCATGCGGTTTGGTCTTTGTAACTCTTGAATGGTTTGGTTTCTTGTCTCCAAGCTTAACCTCCTAGATATTTGGTAGTATTTTTTGGTGGCTTTTCCTGATCCGTATTTTTGCATATTTTTGAAGGTTGGAATGCTTGATCCACCCAGAGAAGAAGTCAAGAATGCCATGCTTTCATGCATGTCTGCTGGAATACGTGTTATTGTTGTGACTGGGGACAACAAGGTGACTGGAATTAGTTGTACACATTATTAGTCATGGTGGATGGTGGTCGTGTTTCTCACATGGACTGATCAGATTTTTCTATCTCAGTCCACAGCTGAGTCCCTGTGCCGAAAGATAGGCGCATTTGATCACTTAGTGGACTTTTCGGGACATTCCTATACTGCATCTGAGTTTGAAGAACTTTCAGCTTTACAACAAACACTTGCTTTGCAACGAATGGCTCTCTTCACCAGGTATATTTTCTTTGTTACTTCAAAAGATGATGCCCCAGGTATAATGGCCCATCTCTGATTTTAAAGATAGAGTGGTACAAGCTTCAATAATAGATGGCTAATGTTTTGTACTGTGCTTCAGGGTGGAGCCTTCTCACAAAAGGATGCTGGTTGAGGCTTTGCAGCACCAAAATGAAGTGGTAGGCTACAGTGCTAACTATTGCGATGAATGGTTGTCTTTGTGAATGCACGAGCAGAGACAGAATATTGATGATCGTAATTGCTTTCACTGATGTTTCTTTCTTTGTGTACCACAAACTTATTGGCAGAAAACAAAGATTCTTCATGAAAGAACTTTAAGAGTAATATCTGCTCTTCTGTTAAGTATGATGATTCTGATATTGGACCTTACTGACATGCAGAATTTCAAAATTACAAATTCTATAAATATTCAGTACAAGTGACTCAAATATCACAGCTGCTAAACTACCAATGGATATATGTATTTCTGATCTGTTGAGTATAAAAGGGCTTGATTCAGTTTGTGATTATTTTTTTCTTGCTTATATTAATTATTTTAATTTTACATTCTAGATGTCCTGTAGCACACTCTTCTGTATAATCCTTTTATCTGTGAATTTTACTCCTCTTCTGCCATTGTATCTGTCACCTGTTTTTTTTCCTTTTTATATGATCAAGAGATGCAGAAAAAAGAAAAGAGGCTAACTATTACAGTCAAATTTCTTGTATTTTTCTTGTTAGTCTTCTTGATTGGGAATTCTCCTGTTTGTAAACCATTTCCAGGCAGGGAACATTAACTTTGCAATTTTTTGTTTCTTGATGAACTTCTGTCTATAAGTATGGTTTTTACTAGATGTAAGTAGCACTTCCAACTCATTTGTAGAGAAATTTATAGGACCCTTCTGGAGCAATGCAGGGTGAGCAGTAATGATTGCACCATTAGTGCAATTCACAATGATTCCTCTAGTCGTTATCAGAACTGACATAATGTCATTGACAAATTCCTTCTCACTGTGTCAACTAGGCTGTGGATGTGTGATGAGCAATTTGTCTCCTACCTACCTATCTTATATAGCTGATCTGTCAGACCTATGTATGCTTTAGGTTGCAATGACAGGTGATGGGGTTAATGATGCACCTGCTCTGAAGAAAGCAGACATTGGTATTGCAATGGGATCAGGAACTGCAGTTGCCAAGGTAATGTTGAGTAATTAGCTTTCCGCCAGAAGTTAACATTAAAGAAACAAAACTTTTTGCAAGAAGTCAACCTTGGCTTACTATATGAATGCAGGAGAGGTTTGGGCTTCAAAGTCTATTGTATTATGTTTTCAACCCTAACCTTAGATTACACATGGACATTTTCTCATACATCTGCATGTACAAACAGCCAATGATTATTGTTTCATTCTCTGCATATTTACTGAATTTAGTTCATGACTTCTCAGCATCACATGATAGTAATTATGTGATGCTTTTTACTTTTACTATAACAACGTTACGTTTTTGAGTGAATTGGAGTAACTCATGTTAGTGGGAAAACTCTGTAGTTTTATTTTCCAAACAATTTCTGGGATTTCTTTTTAACTTTTTTATTGTCTCTTGAACTTGCAGAGTGCCTCAGACATGGTCTTGGCCGATGACAATTTTGCTTCTATTGTTGCGGTAAATTTATTGGCAAGAAGCTTCCTTGTTATATACAAAAGGTTACTTTGTGTATTTCCGCTTCCAAAACATTTAGTTTCTTGCAGGCTGTTGCAGAGGGAAGGGCAATATATAACAACACGAAGCAGTTTATCAGATACATGATATCATCAAATATTGGTGAAGTCGTGTGTATTTTTGTGGCAGCTGTGCTTGGAATTCCTGATACCCTTGCCCCTGTGAGTTTTTTTGTATTGCTAGAATTTTCAGAGTCTACTCATTGAGTGTTTATCTAGTTAGAGGAAGGAATAATTCTCTGTATTGCCTGCTCACTTCAGTTCATTCCCACAAGATAATACCTGTGTATCACAACCTTGCTTGAGCAGGATAATACCTAGATTGTCGTAGTAGTATTCGTCATCTAATATCTGCATGTCCTCAGGTTTTGGCTTTTTCATTTTCGTTTCCTTTTGTTCTTTGATGATGTGGAACTCCACCTTAGATGGATGTACCCTGGAACAGTGATATACCTCATTGACCTTGTTAGAATGTCCAATTTAAGTGCTTAAACTGTTAGGTGAAGGTAGATTACATGAATATAGAGCTCAGTTAAATGCTATATACATGCCATGAAGGATACGTTAAGACCCATTCTCAAGTGCAAACGGACTGAAACGACATGTGGAATTGATGAACGGTGAGTCTTTCAAGCGAAATAAACTGTGGCGGAACCGGGCTCTGATACAATGTTAGAATTTTCATCCCAAAAGCTTAAGCTGTTAGGTGGTCGAGGCTATGTGAGTAGAAAGCTCATTTAAACCTTATAGAAAAGCCATGTTGGATACTTTAACAGATCTCAACCAAATGTTGGCTTTTTATTTGTCCACATGAGGATTTTCACTTTCTCGGAGTATTGATGGATAAGTTTCTTTTGATCAGTAAGATAGGGAAGCATGTGTTGAAATTGATATTAAGTGATGCTTTCCCATGGAAAAAAGATTTACTTGCAATTTGCGCTATTTAAGAGGGTTAAAGAACTTAAATCCTTATGCTGTGTTCAGAAAATTCTCCTCTTGTAAAGGCTATAATGAACTGTCTCCACCAAGGGCAGAATACTGAGAGAAAAACCATGCTTTTGTTTTCTTTCCTAAAATGTGTAAAATCATTAACTAGTGATCACAAAGACACGCCACAACAAAATATCCCATACTCCGGCAGTAGGAAGCTGGAAAGACAGTGTCTTCTCCTGTTCATGCAAGCATCATGCATGAATTTGACATTTTTCCTCTCGTTCAAAGATGTTGATTCAGAGGATTTCCCTCGTTGGTGTTTTGTATGCAGAAAAGGCCTCAAGGAGCAAACATCTCCCAAATGCTTCTTGTGAAACTTTTACTGCTAGAATAATTAGGTGATGGCAGTGTCTTTCAAAGTAAAACAATGGCTGAAGCCACTGCTGTGATTGCATAAACATGTCGCTGTCTTTCATGGCCAAATCTGCCTGGAACTTGTGCAAGATGGGTAGAATTCACAAGCCTTCAATTCTTTTGTTATCTCTCAAACAGTAGAAACATCTAATGAGAACATTCCTTCTCAAGTTACTTTAACTGAATCAATTGGTGCTTCCTTGTTCTCTGCCTAGCAAAATTATTCTAAAAGTAGAATTTCAAAGGCTTGAATTGTATATCATGCCAATAAGACGTTAAATTACCTATGCCAGTGTTGAATATCACCCAAAAGGAGATGTCAAACCTTCTAATTTATTTCTGAGTTCTTACTTCTCTTAGTGCTGATAAACTATATGTAGACAGCATACTGATTCCCCTCTATAAATTTCCGTCTTGCACCATGCTGTTTGCATGTATTTGAAGCTAGTTAGATGGAAACTATGAAGAAACTTGTGTGTAAGTTTAAATGACAACATTTGCCTGTTTTTAAAGGTTTTAGGTGTCCTGTGTTAATTAAGAGTCAAATAGTGCTCAAACCCAGTTTCGGAAAAGCAAAAAGTACTTAGAAAAGGTATTGCCTAACAGATTATCATGACTCACCATAGATTTGTTTAACCAATGGCATCTTTAAGAACTCCGAACAATCTATTTCATTGTGACATAAGGAATGTAGAATTCATTAGATTTCTTTATGATCTATTTCATCGTGACAATCGAGTTTTTGATGACAGTTTTGCTTAATTTTTCTAGGTCCAACTCCTATGGGTCAATTTGGTTACTGATGGATTGCCAGCCACTGCAATTGGCTTCAATAAACAAGACTCTGACGTGATGAGAGCGAAACCTCGTAAGGTTTGCGTCATTTGCATTGGCCATTAATCTCAGTTTCTTTTTATGACTGCGTTTCTGTATCTCTACTTGTTAGTGCATTTGAACAAAACAAGTTATCATTTTTTGTCACTCTAAAATTATGCTTGAAGTCCTGTTTGACTGATTCTTCTATTATCTTGTGTATTTTATGGCTAACGGTAATTGTCATGGGGAAAAATGGTTTTGGTAGTAGATGGAAGTAATAACTCATCATATATTAATGAGAGTGTTGTTTTCCAAAACCAACTTCATCTTCTTCTGTGTACCCATTTTGGTCATGCAGTTAAGGCACATACCTTTACTCGTTAAAACAGTGTTTGTTTTGGTATTTTGTAGCCTATATGGTGAAGGAATTTTCGATCCTGGAAAGGAAAAGAAAGAATGAATTATGTTCAGGATTCTAAGGAGATGCTGATAAAATTGTGATATCGAATTCTCTAGGGAAAAATATACTTTTGCTGAACTAACTTCTATTGCACATTGCCCTGAAAACTGAAATAGGTTGCTTTGCCCCCAGTAGCTTATATCATGTTTCACTTTGTCCCAATTTGAACTTAAAAATGTGTAACCTGTTTTTGGCGTGAAGATTACATCCATTACAAGCTCTTCGTAAAACCACTTTTATATGGAATTGGATTTTTACCTTGGCAAGAAGCTCCTTGTTATCCTCCTTCAAATTTTATTCATCTATCTTATGATTTTCAGGTTGGTGAAGCCGTGGTCACTGGATGGTTATTCTTCCGTTATTTGGTAATTGGAGGTTGTGCTTCCTTGATCACGTCTCGCCTGTAACTTTTTTGACTACGTGCTTCCTAGATCACATTTTGCATTAGTGAAGAAGCAGTATGATTTATGAGCATCCTGTCAGGTGCCCAATAACAAAACACATGCTTAGCCAAAACATCATAAGGATGTGAAAGCACGTCTTTAGTTTCTCCTAAATCATCAGGCTGATGTTGCATTCAGCGATGATGCCATCATCCAATGATAAGAAAGATTATTATATGGATCACGTGTGATATCTTCTTGTGAGCTTTGGTTTCTAGGTATTGGCTGACTGTTAATTGAAGAAATATAAGACTTTCTTTGTATTTTTCTGAAATAGGAAAAGATGGATTGTCATGAGATTAAGAAACGTGAGAAATTATCTTTTTCTTTTCAAAGATTGGCGAGTTGTGTTATTCTTATGCTTTTGGATATGTCCTCATGCACATTCTGGATGTTTCAGGAGCCCACAAATCATACTATTACTATGACATTCTACCCCAGTGTGCTGAGTGCAAAAAGTAGAGGCTCTCTACACTTAAATACAAGATTCTCTAAAAACATTGACATCCAGATTCATAGATAAACAAGCAAACCGCAAGGATTGGCCTAAACGTTTCATAAGAGATATGCATGGCATGGCCATATATCATGATACATCAAAAACAAAGTCTTCATTGGTTTATACGTCATATGTTTTCTGCAAACTAGTTTGGTGCCGATGTATGCTCTGGTTGTTTATTTGTTCATTAAGAGACGGTGGCATGGTGGTGGAACTCGATGTCAATTGAGATTTCTTTTGGGCAATGAGAGAAATCAAGCACTATGGGCTTTGTTGCGCATGATATGGCGAGGACTGTTTGATATCTACTTTCTCCTTGAGTTTTCTACCCAAATTTATGCTTTACTATAACTTTACACTTATATGTGTTTTGTAGTTTTCCTGATTTACACCTTCCTATTAACGGTCGAATGTTATTGTATATGTCACAATGATAACAGATGCATATTTGTATCTGTGTGTTGCAGCCTATGTAGGCCTTGCCACTGTAGCGGGATTCATATGGTGGTTTGTTTATGCGGATAGTGGTCCCAAGTTACCATACAGTGAATTGGTGAGTGTTCCTATTCTAGTCTTCACATATTAAATGTTAAAATTGTGATTATAGCAAAACCAACATTATGACATCTACATTAGTTTATTTTTGCTTTACAATATACATAGGTGACTTGTATAGGTCACCCAGAGTTCTGTGTCAAATGGAAGATGCAATAGAGTGGATATCATGGTTTCATTTATACCCCCACCCCTCCCTCTCCTTGACCAATCCTAGAATATTTATAAACATGTTTAGACATGTTTAGAGATGTCTCAACACATTTTTACTTGTTTATTATGTATATGAGTGGATTGTCTTAAATGCATCGTGTCATGTAACGCATTTAATAAGCTTTTCATTGCATTTCAAATTTGTGACATGATTGATAAACATGCACGAATGGATTAGACCTAAATTTGACACAATTACGACATTGACACATGAATTGTCAACTCTAGGTATAATCTCCTCAGTTTCCTCTCAAGAAAGATAATTTGAATTACACCTTCCGAGGATAACTGAGGAACAATCTTCCAGTTTTTCTTACTTAGATTGCATAAAATTCCTATCTGCTGTGGAGATATCTTTGATGGGACTGAATACGAGGCAAAGCTGGAGTTTCTTATTTTATGTCTCTCTTTGTTATATATTGAAAAGAAAAAAGAAAGAGAGCTCGTCTCTTTTCAAGTCATGTTTTAGCTGAAACATACTTCTTTTTACCTTTTTGAGATAATTTTTATATACTTAAATCGTCTTTTTTAGAAGCTCTAAATGTGCATTTTTTTCAGATGAATTTTGACACTTGCTCAACAAGGGAGACGATGTATCCATGCAGTGTATTTGATGACCGGCATCCTTCAACTGTATCAATGACTGTCCTTGTTGTCGTTGAGATGTTCAATGCCCTGAATAATCTTAGTGAAAATCAATCTCTGCTGTAAGTATCCAGTTCATCTTTCTAAGTTCTTCCTTGATATCTGGTATCGGACTGGTCTATTTCTCATCCTTTGCTAGTGCCTGAAAAGGTATGCCTTTAATTAGATACATGCTAGTGACCAAAAAAAAAAAAATAGATACATGCTTGGGATTGTTATGTCAGTCTATGGTATATTCAAGGAAGCTTCAAATTATGATGCTTGAATATGTTCTTTCAGTTGATCTCATCTGCTAATCGCCCCCAAGCATCCGCTCTCACTGCATGAATAATAGATTGTAATTAGAATCTTGGTAAATTTTTTTATACAACCTACCATTGATGGTCTTTTTCTCTATCTTTGGTAAGAGATTAATAACATTCGGCTATAAATTTTTAATTACCATCAAACAATTTTTTTTATTTTATTTTTCAATAGTTCAGATGATAAACACTTGAGTTTGATACTTAAATTTTCAGCACTTACTTTTCAGTTTTACCAAGCAGGCCCTTAGTTTTCTTGCTGCCAGACGACAAAAATGTGGTCATCATTAGGAAATTAAACGCATGTCACTTGTGAGCAGGTTGTGCTTAATATAAGACTGTGTAAACAGTATTTGGTGGACATAATGCTGGCATTAGTTTGTTTGCTGATACTAGCCTCTGCAGCTTCTTTAGTTTCTCCTTTAAAAAAAGTAGTTCCTGCTAATTTTTTCATGTTTAATTTTAGTGTTATCCCTCCATGGAGTAACTTATGGCTTGTTGCTTCCATCATCCTGACGATGCTTCTTCACATATTAATACTATATGTGCATCCACTGTCCGTTCTTTTCTCTGTAAGTGGCTATTCATTTGGGCCCATCCAAGATACAACTGATAATTGAAGACAATTCATAGATATTTCCTTGATAAAATTAAATGACATGCATTGCAGGTAACCCCGCTGTCTTGGGCCGAATGGACTGTTGTTTTGTATCTTTCCTTCCCTGTAAGTAGTGCTTAACATGTCATCTGCTAAATTTGAATCTCTCTTTATAACCCAATGGCATGCCGCAAACTAATAAAAGTGTTTAGTTGATATATTGCTTCCCTTCTGCTTTAGATGCTTTCATTGGTCCTTTTCTCATTTCAAGATTGACCTTCTAGTGGTCTGTTTTAACGTGAGACCAGATGAGGCTTTAATACATTTTCCCACGGAATTTTCAGGAGATATACTTTCTGATTTCGTACTCATAATTGACCTGTTCCTTAGTTACTGATTTTGCATTCATCTTCATGAGTAAAATTTTGATCATTATACACTAAAAATCATCATGTAATATCAACTGCAGGTTATAATTATCGATGAAGTCTTGAAGTTTTTCTCAAGAAATTCTTGCGGTAATCTTACCTACACCATACTGTGTTTTCCATATAGATCATATATACCCATCATTATACTGGGATAGTACATAGACAAATACCATAAGCTTAATTTTTGCTAGATGGCATTATGCAGCCCGTGAATTAGCTATTTTAGTCCTGAAGTTAATTGAATTTCATCTCGAGTGCCTTGCTGTAATTAGTGTAGTATTTAGTATTTAATTGTAACTGACCTTTAACTGCTTTCGCCATCTCTTTTAATGACTAGAGTTTAGTCTTTCCCCTGCCAGCCAGGCGGTTGCTTTGATAATATCCTTTACTTGGCTTTCCTGCATGAGCAGGCATGAGATTCAAATTGAGACTCAGGCGATCTGAATTACTTCCTAAACGGGAACTGCGTGATAAGTGAAGATACAAATCTGTCGCATCCAATCCAGGTTATTTATACACACTACTTCCTATGGAAGCAATTTTGGGTAGCATATCAGACACCATTTGTGGAAGTAGCTGCATTCTGTTCATTGTGGAGGCTCCATTCCGGCTTTTGTCTGCTTCAGAAAGTTACTGTGAAAGGAGGAACTCTGCAAATTTTGAGACTTCCTATCCCGCTGCAATGTTGAAGAGGTGCAATGTTGTACTATATGGAGAAGAAAACAGGCTAACAGAAAGATGTATCTAAATCTCACACCACAGTAACATCACAATAGCAATTAATCCCTCAAACCCTGACAAACAGACTCGAACTGCGTCTTTTGCTGTTTGGCCTGTTACTGTCAGTCGGTTTCTATTCTTTGTTTAGGCTGCCTGTTGCTGGAATTATAGAGGCTGATTTGAGAACTGTCGAAGCTTCAGCAACTGGGTCAACTGAGTTAACCTGGGCTACTGCAGTTTTTATATACCCAAGTTAATATTGAGTGATAGCCAGTGGAACTGAGCGTTTGAATCTAGCATATCTATTTTAAAGAATTCAAGAATGCAATTACTGGCTATAGAACTCAAGCGTTGGATACAGCCAAATCTGGTATGACATAACCAGTTAAATCTGCAAATGCCTCAAATATGTGTCGTAACGCGAGTTTTCTACCCCTTTCAATTATAATTTCATGAGATAAATTGGTGCATGGTTCAGTCATAGACCCATTCTCTGTTCACTCAGAGAGCTTTTGCGTAATATTATCCTGGGAAGTCAAGCTTTTGATTATGTATCTACTGGACTGCATTGTTTCGTTGACTGGATGGACATGGATCGAAATAAGTGAGAGGACAAGTGAAGAGCACTGCGCAAACCATCTGCTAGAAGGAGGTAAACAAATGCACAAATTGTTGTATGGCTCATGGATATAGGATGAGAAGAGAGTTTTGTTCAACTTGAAGTGACATTATATTTCATTGCGATATAAGCATGAAATTGCTGGAGTTGGCCCAGGTGAAATCTAGTTGTCTGCTATCAATCTGGGAGCCAGTGAACACGAATGAACTCTTTTTGTAGATGCTTTCATAAATGACCTAATTTCATGCTGTTTGCTCATAGTTGGGTAGGCCAAGAGCTCTTTAAGGGGCAAGAAGGAGGGCCAATGATGACCATGAAAGCCGATTGCTTTCAAGCTTATGTCATCTACAGCGGCTCCTGTGATATCCACCTTTCGTACATGGCAAAACTTTCTTCAGGCCTATACTCGGGAGCTGTGTGCCCTCCGCCCTGCAGATGAACCCGACCATTAGCGCGCCAAGAAATTTCAGTTCTATCGTGATTCAATGTAAAGACTAAAGAGCGCGTAAGGATTCTTGCCTTAACAGTTGCAAACGTCATTCCATTTGAGTAAGTCCTCGTGTAACTGCATAATCCCAATCTATTCAGAAACCCCATTCAGGTAGCTTTTAGAACTACTAACTACTCCGGATTCAATTCTAGCTTACCCGGCAACTTGACCTTGGACCATCCACGATCGCCAGTCATCGACGATCGAATAGTTCAGCGATCTTATCCATGCTTGAGTACCCAAGTATGGTACGATCATGTCATGATCTCCGCTGTGAAGGCACATGGGAATTCCGAATCTATACGTAACCTCTAATACAAAGAGAAGCTAAAATAGATTAACGTTCAAATATCGAGTTGGACGTACCTGTAAATTAAAGAACGACAACCTTTCGCACTGAGCTTTGCGTGGTATTCCAAAGTGGTGGAAATATCACGTGTATATTTCAATCCGAAGTTGCACCTTTGCCAGTCCCCAATGCTCCCCTGCAAATTAAGTTCATGCTTCATTGATCTTGTGTCAACTACTTTGTGTGTGAGTTCGTGGTTCTACAAGTCTTAGTTCTTGTACCTTTCTTATGTGAAGAGCCTCGCGGACATTGTCGTCGTTGGTCCAACTATAAGAAAGCGTGTATCCATAAGTCTGCACTTACATGAACGGAGAGATGAATTTGCAAAAAGTTGGGAGGTCAATGACATGCAAAACTAAAAGAAAACGAGATTGGTGTTTCTAGGCCTTTTGGTGATATGCATGTAGGTGGATGATAGAACGAACAGCAGGGATAAAAGAATAAATTGCAGCTTTGAGTTGATTTTTGCAAGAGCTTCAAATGGTATATTTATATGCTTTTGGCTTTTTAGTTAAAACAGCATCATTTGAGCAATCCACAATCCATAAACTACAGAACAAGGAGAGTGTATGTAGGACAAGCTACCCGACAGCCTGAATCGGGATCGGTGGGTTCACGAACGGAGAAGAAATTCTCAAGAAGAGATCTCCTGTCTCCGAACATCTCACCCGGCTTTGGCGATGCGAATCCACATAGAGGTTCCAGGATTTGTGCAGTTTGAAGTCCCGAAATGCACTGTGAAGGCAACAGGCAGTACATGGATGATGTATCATCTTGGTATACGCCAAAAGGTTCAGCTAGAAGACCTAGAGGATGCTTGGGCTATCTACATCAACTGAACTCATTCACTTGGTGTAAGTGCGGGATACCTCATAGAAAGCCAGAATATCGTTCACACACTCCGCATCAGTGGTCTCGGAAAGTTGATATTGCCCTCTACAAGTTCTCTTCAGTGACTGCAGCGGACAAATTTCGTTGGTCTCCATGTTCAGTATGATCCTCCACCCCTTTGGGGCCGTAAGCAGAATGTAATTGGATCATTTATGCAGGGAAAACACCAAATCACCTCATAGAGCTCGTCCGAGATGAGTCCCATTCCATGAGCAAACGGTACTGGTGCATTTTGGTCGAAACCCGGATCGGTCCCTGGATTTCCGAGCACGTAACCCTGCATCCATTCAGAAGAATCTAACTTCTAGTCAAGCAGAGCGTTGAGCGAACTTCTCTTTCTTGGTTCAGTGTGCCAGTCATTATACATCTACAAACCTGGATGTTTATAGCTGGAGTTTTGCCTTCATCGTTTCCTGCAAGGCCATGGAAAATGAGAATGAAAGCCAGTAGCATTTTGCTTGTCACTCTACTGTTAAGTGCTCAAATATCCGAATTCACATTAACCTAGCCAACACTGATTTCAGCTGTAGAATTCTTCTTTTCAGACCAAATTTGAGCTTTTGATTTAGAATCTTGGCCATTCCATGTTGGTTGCCATTCGTCGGAAATCATTAGGTATTGATACCTATGACTTGAGTTGGATAATGGATGGAGGAAGTTGGGAGCCATGGTAATCTGGTGCAGATCATTGAGTTGTGCTTTTGAATCAATCTCACATTCCAACAAGTTCTTCAGTTTCTAGGCCTTCATCTCTAATATGACTACTACGTAACCCCTTAAACAAGTGTAAATGGAAACTGAACTATTGGGATGAATAATACAATGGTCCTTTCCATAAGATAGGCTAATATCATTGTCAATTACCATTTATGATCTCTTGAACAAGGACTGGGATGGTGAATCCCGAATACGAGTCTCCGCCAACGTAAACGGGGTTTGAGATGAACTCAGGATGACTAATCAACCACTGCAATGTCCCCCCAAATCATATGAGCAAGTTAGTTATCTCATTAAATCATCCGAATTCGAAAAAAGCGTCGAACCAGCAGTACACAGACTGTTGCTCCTAGTTAGATCAGAATTTCCTGAGCATACATTCCTTAAAAACTGATGAAGATGTTGCACTTGTATAAAATCTCCGGTCTCATAAGCAAGCGGGTTTTCTGCATATGAGAATCCAGTCCCAACGGGCGAATCGACAAATATAATGCTGGATGCCTGAGAATCCCAACTATTAGTTTTGATCGCAACCATCTCAAGAATATACAATGTAGTATCATCATCTGGTATGAATTTAGTCTCGTCAATTCATAGTGTGCCATTACCTTTGTCCATGAATATGGATTGAGAACTAACTCCGGCAAGCTCCTATTGTAGGCCTTAATTTTGAAATTTAGTGGACCTGCAAGAGCAAGTGATCCCCATGTGATTGACAAGGAGAAAATCGGTGCAGCTGTGCGAATAGCATGACACAATACGTAGCTCCCTCAATCTCACCGATTTCATAGATGAGACCGGAAAAAGCCGAGCAACCCGGACCGCCGGTTAGCCAGAGAAAGAGAGCATCTTCCTTAGGATTTCTCTCCGACTCCACAAAGTAGTAGAAGAGTTGAATTGCTTCTGATTCACCCACACCCACATACCTGATTCAATATGCAAAGCACATCATATTGATCAAATCTGCCGTAAAGCTTTAGGGAATAACGGTAGGCTTAACAACGCCAACACTGGTCGTACAGGCATGTCAATCGAATGCGAAACATGAACAGGAACAGCATAGTACCGGTATATCAATTTTGCAGACCGATAATAGTATGCTTAGCATTGCCCAACAAATGATGAATTTGAACAATTCTAAGCCTCGGAAATGCCATTTTTCTCAAAAACTTTAAACTAACTTTAGACCCAATCATGGATTGTATTGTTATATTAGTTAAGGAATCAACATGTACATGTGGATTAAACTCATGATAAAATTTTGACTATTTAGATGAGGGTGATCGATTTCAATGTAGGTTGTTATTGGAGATTGGAACCTACAACCTACTCTATAGGTCTAGGTTCCCGAAAAAATAGAACCGAAAACCAAACCGGTTATACTTAGAGCCAACCTGGAACTGAATCAGCTGGGTCCTAGTTCTACACAAAAACCGGATTTGTTTGTAAAAATCACATGATTAATATTAGCTAATTTTTTAGTCTATAATAAATTAAGTCTTGTTTTTTTTGGTCGCTAATTAAGTCTTGTTAGTTGAGTGGTCTTATGTGCCTACTTCAGTCGGAGACTGTGGATTCCATTCTCCCTAATTGCATCTTACTACCTTCCCCGCAGTTTTGGCATAAGAACAGAGAACCAGACCAGTTGCATGGTTTGATTGCGACAATCAAACCAGTTCATCCCGGAGCTGCTTGGCTATTGGCCAATTTAGTTCGGTTCCCGTGTTGATGATCGGCCCGATTGCTCACCCCTAATTGACAACACCTCATACAAATTACTTCTATATGCTTGGTGACTCACTTGGATAAGACTTACGTATTACCTGATCCATGATATTACTATGATGTTTTATATGCATAGGTTTACCTACTAAAGAGAATCGATCAACAAAAAAATGAAAAAGGAAAAAAAATTAGATCCACATCATTGAGACCCAATTAATACATGGGGAGGGAGCTAATACATAACAATTTATAAGCAAAGATAACATTAAAAACACCGTTCAATCTGGAAATTGGACCGAGTTGGTCTCATACACCTTATTTAAAGACTATGTAGTGAAATGCAACAAAAAAAAAATGTAAGTACACAAGACCATCCATTTACCAGTCATAAGTCAAAACTAATAATATATAATATCAATTATGTGATTTTTAAAGAACAAATCCGATTCGCGAGTATAACTAGAACGTGCTAGTTCTGTTCCTAGCTGGTTCCAAGCATAGGTTTGGTTTCTTGGTCCAATTTTCCGGAACCCTGACCCATGAGGTATATTCCGCTCTCCGGTTTCGAAACCAAACTCCCTGAAGCCAATCTCTCCTAACTCTAAATGTCATCACTTGAATATTCCATTTAGGGCTTAACCTACATGGCTTGGGGCGGAGGAGAATGTAGAGTGATTCATAAGTAGGTCAGGCACCTCCTGATACTTCTTTTAAGTAGTTGGCTGATGTGGATTGATATTGATAATTGGGTCATTACTAGTGGTATAGTATACGAACCCCTGGAGCATTGGAGTCCGCTTATGTGTTGGCGTGGTGGATCGGTAAACCTGGGATCGGGGCACCACATTGCTAAGGTCTACGAAGCGACCCAGGAATTCTGCATCGATATTGGCGAAAACAATAGGGCTGTGTAACCAAACAGATTCTACTTAGGAACCAGACGGATCAACTCAAAAACCGGTTCGGTTCCATATTCCCGTTGGAATCGGTCCACTTCTTGGTTCTAAATTGGAAACCGGATCGACTTGACCGAATTTAGATCCGGTTTTATAAAGCTAAAAACCCTAGTTTTTCTCTTTTCATTTCTCTCTCTCTCTTTTTCTTTATTTTCTCCATCCTCACTCGGATACTTCACGACTCTCTCTCTCTCGCTTGTAGCTCACCCCTGTTCATGCAAGCCTCACAACCCTCAATCATTCTTGACTCGCCTTTGCTTGCTCGTCCTCATTCATGTTTTACTTTGAACCGTCTTGGATTATTTTTTTTTTATAAAAAAGGAATCAAAAAAGGAACAAAAGAAAAATAAGTTATCGGGTAGACCCTGGAGCAGGATCGAAAAAATATGGTAGGTTCCAAGGTCAGTTCCAGGACAAACATGATAGGATCCAAGTTCCAAAAATTGAGAATCGGTTCTAACATGAAACCTACTTACCATGAAACCGATAACCCCTAGATAGTAGTAGCACTCACTCGAGTACTCTATTTGGGTTCAGTTCACGTGGATTGAGCCACGTCATTTCGAATGACCAGAGACACATGATCGACAAAAGCCTCGTAGATCGGCACTAGACTCACACTCACCCAGTTTCAAGATGAAACGGAAGAGGCCCTTCAAATCCAGGAAGGAACTCCACTCTCGAGCCACAACAGGAGAGCTGGACATGCCCCTGCAGGAGAAGAAAAGCCACAACAAACGGGTGAAGCCTAAGACTCACGAGACTGCATGGCGTTGCGATGCCACTGGAGACGGCCATTCTCTTTCGCTCTTCGACTGCTGCCTTCTCTTCTTCTCGCGCACTACTTAGAGAAGTCTCTGATGATATTATGGAGTCAGCGTGGACAAAAGACAAGAATAAGATAAGAAATGATTCACCTCTGAGGCTGAAATGAGTGGTTCATGGCAGTGACAGCAACTGGCGATGGAATCAAGAACACAGAGACCCGTTTGGCTCTGCCGTTGTTATGCAATTTGGAGTTACGTCCTTGAAACTTTCTCTTGATGCGCATGTTGATTGAGCTGATATTTAGCCATTATAGATGCCAAGACAAAAAGTCAGATAGGAGGGAAGTATGAGGAGGAAAATGCACGCATGGGAATTATAAGCATGGCACGTGCTTTGCTCCAAACTTGTAGTACATGCATGTCACTCGTGCGATTGTTTCCTTCAAGTACAACTCAAAGTATCTTTTTTAGTAACGTTCCGGTGTACAAAATGAATATTTAAGGAAACATGCAGATGTGCATAATAATGAACCAATAAAGAGTCTCCATTGGGATGGAAAAAACGACTCAAATGGTCACTGAACTTCAGCACAATGTGTCATGTCATCCCTGAACTTATAATTTGTTCAGTGTGGTTCATGAACTTTTCTTACATGTTTAATTTAGTCCCTAAACTATATGAAAATGTTCAATATTGTCCTTCCATTGATTTAAGTTCAGAAACAACATTAAAAATTCTCATGTAGTTTAGGAAATAAATAGAACATGTACTATAAATTCAGAGATCTAATTGAACAATTAAAAATTTAGAAACAACATTGCACATTATACTAAAATTCAAAGATCACATTAAATAAATAATAAATTCGGAGACGACACTGCACATAGGACCAAAATTCAAGAACCATTTGTTTAATTGTCCCTTATTACATCGCTCTCACGCATATTACATCAACCTCTCATGTTAATTGATCGAAAAATCAAACTAGTGAAATTCTTGTTCGATGCACGATTTTAAAAGTTTTTTTTATCTACAGCTTTGGTTTGGCAAATATATATTTTGTAAAATTTTTATAAATGGAAAAAGTTTGAATAAACTATGAGATGAAGAGTTAAGTAAAAATATGATTTTCGATGCACAGAACTAGTTTTATTAACTATCAAATATCAGCATATCTAAATTAATAAATCAATGAAATTAATGTTGAAGTACATTAACGTTACTATCAGTGTGGTAATTAAGAATTTTTTCTATTAATGTACAAAATAGTAGCAATGGAGATTTTTGCTGATTTGAAAAAATCAGCATTTTGCCCACTTTTGTATTTGAATACATTCATATAAAAGGAACACTTTTACCAACAATATATGCTTCAAAATACATCCAAATTAAAACAAATTACAAAATTATTGTCGAAGTACACTGACGTTACTAAGCGTTTGATAAAGCAATTTTTTTATAATTAATATAATTGATGGTAATAATGGAGCTTTTTCGTGACATGGTTCAAATTGAAAAAAACACCATTACACTTATCGATTTTCTAGATCGCGTATTAGATTCTTCCAAAATGAAGGGAAAACCCCAATAATTTCCTCCTCACACATCGAGGAGATGTTGGGAGATATTGGGTCTCTCTTACCCCAAAAACTAGCTCAAAATATTAGACTTTTCCTCACACTACCAGCTCTTTCCACAACCAATGTGTGATAATCTCAACACACTGTACTACATTTACTCTGACTTTTTTTGTGATATCATGTCTATTATGATACATTTATCATAAACTTTTTCTTGTGACGTAAAAAATCTTGAACTTGTAACTATGTAACACATTTACCCTTCATTAAGGTTCTGTTGGATTATTTTTCAGTCAAAATAATATCGTTTTTATTTCACTCAAACACGTGAGCGCTCTATCAACAACGTTTGCTTTTCAATATCAATGCAGGCAGATTTTTAACTGTCCTCGTTGATAGAATTTTGATGGAGGGTAAATATGTCACATAAATACAAGTTTCAAAGTTTTTGTATTACGAAAAAAAGTTTAGAATAAATGTGTCACAATGGATATAATACGAGAGTTTTGCTTACTTTTGCCCAAAAACGAAAGAAGCTGTAGGCTATTTGCTCCGCCATCATGGATATCGTAAGCGGATGATGCCGACAACAACGAAGCCTTCTCCCATTAAGTGGGGTCGGATACATGAATCCTATCACGTTATTGTGCGCTCGATCGGTTTTTAGATTCTCTGCGAGTTCTGAATATTTTGTCTTTTCTTGTCTGTCTCTCACGTTCTCTTAAGGCATTTCCCTACCCCTTTTAACTAATGGATCCATCTTTGTTCGCATCTCTTCATTGGAGCATTTGAAGGCCTTTCTTTGCTCGACATGGCTCCACCATTTCAGATGGCCTCCTCCATCTTTTCCTCGATCAGGGCCAACACCTAATTTTTCCTCGAGGGCTTCATTTTCTGTGAGCCCATAGAATGTTTCGTATCTTCTCTTACCGTCTCCTTCCACATCCTTGTAAGCATTTCTCTAAAGCATTTAACCAGCGAATCCAATCCTCATTCACATCACCTCACTAGAGCAGTTGAATGCCTTTGAACATTGCCAAACCATCTCTTAACATCTTTTCTCATCTTATCCTCAATTGGAGTAACACCTACATTGTTCTTAATAATTTCACCTCTAACTTTATCATTTTTCGTGTGCCCACACATCCTATAAAGCGTTCTCATTTCCGCTCCACTCAATTTGTGCACATTCTATTAAAGGTGAGCAATTGAGCTTATTTCAAATAAATTTTTAAGATCAGGAACCAAAGTTGTTGATCCTGAAACCTACAACCCTAAAACCATATTTTGTCCCTCACAGGATAGATTCTAAGCTCCTAGTTTGGAACCTTCTACCTTAAAACCGACCAGCCCTACTCTTAATACTATTGCTCACTCAACACTCAGTGTCAAAAAGCATTGCCAGCCTTATTGTCATCCTACAGAAATTTCCCTGGAGCTCAAGTGACATTCAATAGTCGCACAAAATCCCAGGTGCGCACTTTTCCATTTTATCCATCCCTCCTGTATCTTATGGGCCAGATCTAAGTAGACACGTATTACTTCAAACAAAATCTGGGGCGTGCAAAACTCTATGAAAAGAAAACTGAACTTCTTGTGGGAGGATCATGCACAGTTTGGTGGTTTTGCTGTAGTAAGTGATGTTGAATCTGCTCCACAATCTTATAAAGGTAGCAAATGGATCATTGATGGTGGGACTCACTCTGTTTATTGCTTTCTTGTTTCCTGGCGGAGATGTTCAGGCATGTCGGGCTTAAATAAGCAATCAAGAACCATCGGACCCGACTCCTTTTGTAGCAATCCCGATATAGATTAAGAACCATTGGACCCTCCAATAATTGTTCTCCCACCTAATACATACAGCGCTAGAGACTCGCTGTCGCCAAACTATAAGCCACGCTTCTGAGTGTTCACAAAGAGTCCCTCGCACACTTTGTCTCTCGCTTAGACAAATGCTCTCTCTCTCTCTCGGTACAACCATCACGTGTTTACAGATGGGTTCGACACTCTTGCTAGCTCACTGGAACACCGCTTGCGTGACTGTAGCATAGCAATATGGAGACGAAGTGAAGAACACTCTAGAAATACTTTAATTTCTCGGTTTCAAGCACTCTGTTCGCTAACTCTGTTTTGCTTGTCGCTTGGGACTTTCTTATAGGCCTCCAAATTTGAACTCTAAGCTTGGATCCACTAGCCTTCATGTCCATCGGCCTATTAGTAGCAAATCTTCTATACGGGGCAAGTTTTGAGCACACTGATTATTCTCCACGAAAACAGCCTTTGGTTCTTCTTATTTCAATAATAATTTAATATGACCGAACGCTTAATCAAATTTATTAAAATACTCAGACAAGTTCTATTATCATCAAAATCATTTTAGGGATGTTTTCCAGCAAGGAATTATTTGGTTGGAAGCATCCTAGACGAGACATGCCTGGAAAGCTACTGAATCCTTTTGTTTATATTCATCATTTTGTAGACCGACCAATCTCGACAAAATGATGTTCCATAATCCTCCCACGTCCAAACATTGAAGCCGGTTTCCTTCACGTCCTGGCGAGAAAGTGTCGATTGAACTGGTGAAACATTTCTTGATGAACGAAATTATCTTTCAATCTACTACATTGCTGATTTCTCCCTCATCCCTTCTTGTTTTCTAACTCGCATTGCTGATCACAAAGCATCGGCGACGTACTAGATCACGCTTTCACCATTGGACCAGTTAATCAGCATCATATACTTTTTTTCTAAACGCACGTGGTATCCGATCCTGTCGACTCAACTAATCTTCACGAATGCACATAGCAGCCCATCTTCGCGCAATAGCCAAAGCTCGACTCAGAGTGGTGTCAGTTGCTTTCAAGGTCACACTAAGTGAGAGACACAGACTTTAACATGAGACCTACCCCGTCTTTATGAAACGGTTAACCGCCGACAAAACCCACTTGACCGGTCCCCTGGAGTTCACTAGAATGCATATAAATCTCCAGTTTTAACTTTTCATGTTAATTTTTAATCGTGGAAAATGATGTACCTGCCTTTCCCATCAAGGGACATCACTACTATTGTCCAATACTTCCTAGGCATCTTCTCCTGTTGCTCAGCAGCAAAAACCCAGCAACAATAGTGTTTCTGTAACATTCGGAATAGATTTATTTTGCATAATTCTTCCTCCACTTAAATAGCAATCGTTTGTGCATAGGAGCAGCCGAACAAAATTTGCAGCCCCATTGTCATACTCAGTTGAAGCTGGTACTTTCTGTTTTTTCTCTTTCCCTGTATTGATTATGATTTCTTTGTTCTTGTCACAGCAAAAGATTGATGATTTTGACATGTATATACTCGTATACATTTTTCATGAAAAGGTATTTAATGCCGAATCAACCACCATTCTAGTCTCAACAGGTACGGAACTATCAGCAGTTCTTTCCGTATACATTGCAACCAAACTCTCTTCCTCATCCTTGCTCTTCTCTGG
The DNA here is from genome assembly GCA_031216235.1 of Syzygium jambos. Taxonomy (NCBI): domain Eukaryota; kingdom Viridiplantae; phylum Streptophyta; class Magnoliopsida; order Myrtales; family Myrtaceae; genus Syzygium; species Syzygium jambos. The sequence goes on from CM062225.1 coordinate 26,149,444, forward strand.
GTTCTCAACCTTCAGTTTCTGCCAGAACATCGAATAAAAGTCCCAACACCAATCAGATGTAGTCAGATATTTACTAAAACCTAAACAAACCGATGTAGTAATTCTGTTAATTTCACAGATAACTAAATAAAAGTGAATGGATAGCAAGGTACTGGACGTTGACGACCATTTGAAAAGGTAAAACGAATGCTGTTGTGTGGCAAAAAGATATTTCTGTTGCATCAGAAAACCGCAACCACATAATGAAAGTACCACCGCATAATTATTATTTTGCAAGGTTAATCACGTCCTCTCCAGCAGATGTCATAAAGTCGTTAGGACAATATCAAAATTGAAGCCTATCTCAAAGATTAGACCACTAACCTTGATAGCCATGGAGGTGTCCTTTGTCATCCGTGCAAACATGTTGCTATAAACCTTGGCATCTCTCCTGTTGCTCTCGGCTTGAAGTTGTTTCAAGCTCCTCTCTAGTATTTTCACCTCCCTTACAAAAGTGCATTCCAGCATAAGTGTCAAAAGCTCACAATTGAAGCCAAAATTTAATGCTGCAATGTTATTTACATGCTTAATGTTCATTTCACCCCTCCTGGCCCAATAACAAACTCATCTTTGGTTCCACTAGTCACCTTTCTGCTGAGGGAGAGAGAGAGAGAGAGAGAGAGAGAGAGAGAGTTTTCTCTTTCTTAAAATTAAAATACCGGTCGAAGGCAAAATAACCTTTTTTAACTGTGATTGTGACAGGACATTCATTCCATTCTTGGGCATGTGTTTCTCATTGTTATTTACTGTCACAATCTAGCAAAGCAAGAAATACTTTTTATTTGCTAAACAGCAAACAAACAAATAATTAAAATAATTGTTCACCTGTTAACAGGATCAACATCTAGAGCTTTCCTGATGTCTAGTTCAGCTGAGACCAGATCCGCAATCTCCAGATAAGCTTGCGCCCTTCTGTACAATGCTTTCACGTTGTAGAACTCATAATCCAGCACCTGAATTCCAAAAAGAAAGGGAATAAACCAGATGCTCATCAGTAATCATCACCCTGCCCTGTAATATATAAGGCAGAGCAGTTCTCTTCGTAGTTGCATCAGCATAACAGAACTGCTGCAATATAAAAGTAACACAGCTCACTTCATCTGGTTCATTGCCTAATTATTCACCATTCAGATGCTGCTTTCAAATGCGCAAAACCAAGCGAACAACACACATAACCTTCAATGAAATACTGGAAAAACACACATAAGGCCCTGACTTCGAAATTTTCACTCTCAAACTTACTTCCCCACGAAATTGAAGAAGAAAATTACACTTTCATCTGGTTCATTGCCTAATTATTCACCATTCAGATGCTGCTTTCACATGCACAAAACCAGAAGCGAACAACACACATAACCTTCCCTGAAATACTGAAAAACACACATAAGGCCTTGACTTAGAAATTTTCACTCTCAAACTTGTTTCCCCATGAAATTGAAGAAAAAAATTACATGTTTACTAAATCCAGCAAATGGTCATGGGATCTTCTGCACTTCACCTTTGAACATAGCCTAATTGCTTCCTGGAAATCATTTAGCTTAAGACTACAAGCAGCAGCATTTAGCCAGCATGCAACTCTCAATGCTTTGACTAACTTTTGCTCATCATCCCCAAAGGAACCATCCTCGCTGACATAGTTGGCAGCCTATAATCACAGGAAAATAATCAGACTTTGAGTGACTGAAATAGAATTTAGCGTATTTCAATTAGACATTACATCCTGACAGCTACCTTATCATATTTCTTTCCTGCTCGTCGAAACTTCCCGGCTTTGAACAGTAAATTGCCTTCTTCTTTCTTCCTCCCAGCTTCCTCAATTCTCTCACGATTATTCATCTCCCATGGGGCTCTCTCCTTTATAAAATTCATCGCAAAAGAGCACAATAGAGAACAATTGGTACTCACGTTAATTAAAAGTGTCGAGCAAATCACCTTCTTGTAATGATACCCCCAGAAAACATATATGTGAAAATATTAATGAACGTACTTCAAGGAAAAACGCGCAAAAGAACAGCAATGAGAACTCTAGGTTTCATTCAGGAGAAAGTTATCAACTGCAGGGACAACAATATATGTTATGAATCAACATGAAAAAAATTATAACAATCTTCAGTTAAGTTATGTTTTGGAAAGTTTATCCTTACAAATTTCATTATCTTTGATATGAGCAGAATATCTTGTTCTTTACATTAATCTTTGTAATCCCGTTCATTAGTTGCCATAGAAGATGGAAAAATCTGGGGAAGTTTTGTCAATTTATACAAAGAAAAGCACAAGTTCCAGTTTAAGTGCGGAGAAGATTCGTTTATGAGTAGGGAACAGAGTGGCTAATAAATTGAGGCCACTGGGGATTTGATTCTCACACTGCTTAACAAAACCCTCATTCACAAAAAACTCTCCACTTCACAGATCTATCGCGAAGAAAAGTGGCAAACTTGAGTTACAACCAAAGCAAAATATTAACCATTCAAGCTGGGCAAAACTACATAGGGAGGGGTAGTGTGGCAGGTTAACATCGGGTGGGAAGAGAAAAAAGACCTGGTCTCATGATTCATCACATGAATGAGAATGTCCACAAGAAGATATCATTCTTTAATCCTGCAAAAAAAAAAAAGCTCTAATTTTACACATTCTTCCGTTACCTTAACGAAATCCAGCATTTCAACTTCATAGATTAGATCGGAACATGGAGGAACAATGGCGAGATCTCGTTCAACTTCTACACTTCCAAACCCATATTCATGATTTATTGTCACGATAGCCAGCTCCCCTTTCTTCATGGTTGCTGATGCACGATCTAAACCAGCAATCACTTGCTCTAAATACAGCATTAGGCAAAAAACAATAAGATGATGTATCTGACTTGTCAAGTCATATAAAATAATTCCAATTCTAATAAAGTATAGAAGCTGTAAGATTATCTGACCTACCTTCATCTGTGACATAGTTCAGAGGTTGCTCGCCGTCTAGTCCTTTCTTTTCAAACAGAGTTCCATCCTCAAGCCTAGCTGCATAGCTAACTGCACAATTTTCACATTAGCAATGTGACAAATGAAAAGGCATTTTCCCACCATTCAATTCATCCAACTTAGTTCAAAGAGTCAAATACCATAGCCATTACAAAAAGTCAAACCAAGAATAGGAATACTTACTAGTAACAGCTGCACCCTCATTTGCCGTAAATGGTCCTTCCCCTTCTTTCAGGATCTTCTTGAGTACCTTATTTTCGCCGGCGACATCAATAACAGGCTTGAAAGATACCAATTCCAAGTCAACATCGAGGGTAGAATTTGAAGGAACATTATGTAGCAGGTCACTGTTACCAAATTCTTTCTCCCCAAAAGCATCTGCAATAAAGAAACTTATTAGAAGTACTAAACCAAACTCCAGGTGATTTGTTAACTTTCAGAGTTACAGTGGAGATGTATCGGACATTTTCTTATCAGATCATACAGTCATTATGAGCAGCAAAATAGAAGGTTCATAATTTGATGATGCATCAATCATAATGTACTTCCAAAATGCTGCTTGATTGAGACAACATTTGTGGCATTGAAAAAAAAACCATTTTCGAATGGAGCAGTCAGCCTGCATCTTCAACTCAATTGACAGCAAGATACATCATCACATCACACAAAAGGAGATAATAAGAATAAACCTTTACCCCACCCATCTTCCAACAAGTACAATTAAAGCAGTTCGTCTGAGTGTGATTACACCTTTGATATTAAGTCCTAGATCTAGGCATGTCAAAACACGTAAACCTGTCTAAGTGCAGCTTGCATATAGCCTTCCATGACAACAGAATCTATCAAATATTACTTGCCTTTTTTCCCTTCCCTAGACATAATTGACTTAGTCTCTTCAATCTTTCACAGTAAAGATAAAGTTAAGTGCCTTATGACATACAAAAGTTGCAGCCAAGCATTAAAAGTCAATACATAATGATGCTCATCCTGATTGCAGAGGTCAAGAGGAAGAGTCTCAGAGAATTTATGGGGCTGTATGTATATAAGTGAAACAATTATTATGACCACATTGTACCAGCAAACTGTCAATAACATTTACAATGAAATTATAATATGAAGCAATTTTTTTATGAGTCAGAAAACCAAATCCGATATATAACATGTATTTCATGAAGCTTGGAGTGACGTCATTAAATAAATTATCACCATATCAGAAAATTTTCCACTAACTGCGGGTTATGATATATCTCATACAATCCATTAGAACCAGTTGAGGGATTCTTCTAATATTGATGAAATACCTAGCAAGTGTAAATTCACATAGGGAAGTCTAACTTAAATTTATACATGTTTTATCTCAAAAAAGAGTTAAAGGAAGTTCATTAACCGCACAAAACATAAACATTGAAAGAGACATTCAGTAAAATGAAATCTCGCAACCCAAAAAAGTAAGTGTGTTGATATCATTTGGATACATACACTGAGGTTGAACGAGCAATTGAACCCTTTCTCCCTTTTTCATGGTCATTACCGCTTTTGAAAATGCTGGACAAAGATGACCTGAAAGAAGCAGATTACTCTTTTGTACTATGTAAGGTTTAACAAAGACATGACCGTAATCTGCAGCTATAAGATTGTCCGATCAGATACTAACCATCTTTTACGTTAAATTCGAGTCCTTCTTCTGGTGCTTCAGCAATAATGGTACCATCTGGCAAAGCCACTCGATATTTCACTGCAATTCATGACAAAAGAGGCACATTTCATCTTCCGAATTCAATTGCATTCGTTCACCTTTCACCAGACAAGTCTGTCTGGCGAGGGGGCTCACCGGCTCGGGGACTAAATCTCATTCAGCCCAAACAAAGAGAACAACTTACCCAAGACTTCATCTAGATCGCTAGGCTGCTCATTCCTCTCTCCCTTTGCCAAAATCTTTTTCACAATCCCCCCATCTTTACAGATATCCACCACTCTGACCCACGAGATCAGCTCGACTTCGAATCTCACGGCTGCATTAGGAGGAACGCCCTCGCGGCCCACGGCTCCATAGCCCAACTCAGGAGGCACGGTGAACAAGGCACATTCCCCTTCCTTCATTGTCATAATCCCATCGTCCAACCCAGAAACCAATTGACCTTCGGAACGAACCAGGACAAATTTAGACCGGACCTAGAAAGAATTCGTCGCCACCAAATGAATAACTAGCATTGCGAAAAATCTCACCTTGACCAAGCTTCAACGTCAGAGGTTCATCTCCATCTCTGGTGGAATCGAACCTAGTCCCATCAACCAGAGTCGCCACGAAACGAACTGCGCCGCACAGGAACCAAAATCCAACGGAGAAAATTTTAGCGAGTTCGTTGACGACGACGACGACCAGTCCCTCCGCGCGCGCCACGAGAATTGCAAAAGGGAGAGAGAAGTACCGGTGGCTTCGTCGCCGGGCTCGGGCGTCTCCCAGCCGCGGCCGCGCCGGAGGAGCTTCTTCACGAGGCCGGCGGTGCGGTTGAGCGGCCGCTCCTCGCCGACCCTCATCGGGGGCGCCGACTCGATCACCTCGCCCGGTTCTTCCTCGAGATCTTCGTCGTCGTCGTCGTCGATGGCCGAGACGCCGGTCTTCTTCCCCGACGCCATTTTCTCCGGCGCGAGCAGGCAAAGCCGCTGGTCGGAGAACTCGTACTTTTTATTCCCCCTTTTTTTTTTTTTTTTGCCGAGAGAACTCCTACTTGAGAGTGGGTGTAGTCGACGGTGGTCAAACAGTTGTTTCTGATCGAAACAAAAGGGGAGGCACCTCCGGACCTCGCGGAAAGACGAAGGTCTTCACTTCAACTTAAAATCTTGGAATAAAAATACAAACGTTCTCTCAACTTTGACTCAAAATATAATTTGATCTCTGAATTTATAATTTATTTAATATAATTTCTAAACTTTAACTTAATATATAATGTGAATACTTTTATATAGTTCGGGAACTACATTGAATATGTACCAAAAACTTAGAAATGACATTAAACAAATTAAAAATTCAGGAATCACATTATAATATTTATGTCATTTTTCCTAGAATCTTTGACTAGTGTTAAAAAAAAACACATTTTTTCCTTTGCTAAGGTGCCTATACACCATGCTCGTTTAACGTGTTTTTTTTTTGTTATTTTCATAAAGTGATGATGGTGGTGTTGGGGACGCCGAATTTTAGGCACAATCGCCAAAAGGCAAAAGTGTAGCTACAGAGGAGATCTCGATGCGAGATTTGGTAATCAGTTGCCGATCATTTTGCTTTGATACAGTCACAGATTTGTTCTTGAGGAATGAGCTTGTACTTACCCTTATCGCTCATGCTCTAACTATACAACTTGATTTCTGGAATTTGGTTTTGCTTCGCGGCTTTGTGGGCTTGCTTTGTTGCAATGATTTCCGGGATTTGCTATGTATCATCTCATTGTATCGTTTTGGATTCGAATGAAATTATCTTTTGATGAAAACAGTTGCTTTTACGTGGTAGAATTTTGTCAAGACAATACAATGTGTTCTTGGGCAAGATACTGTTTAAAAGGCAAATTTCTGTAAGTTTGGCATGTTGGCTCTATTGGTGAATAAAATTCATTTCTTGAACTATTCTGAACTCTATGTACAGTCAAGAACTCTATCTTCATTGATCAGATTTCGACAAAGCACGTAGTCACATCTTAACGCCACTTAGGAAAATGATTATCTATTGTGGACCGAGATAGGTTATTCGCTAATGGGCTTGAGAAAGTTCTTCCAAACCTATAATTTCACAAGGCCAATCTACTCTTATTAAGGGGATGAAAGCTATTGACAATGGTTTTGATGGCTCCAGGGTCGGGAAAATTGGCCGAATGGACTCAATTGGTAAAAAGTGTAAAGGTTTATGATTCAATTGGCAAACTTGAAAGGTTTAGAATTCAATTGATAAAAATGTAATAGGTTGAGGACTTCTTGGATAATTTTCTCCTCTAGAGCTTTGTGAAAGTTTTATCAGAGGAGTTCTAGTTCTGGAAGATTCAACATTGAAGCTGATCTGATGAAGGCTTCGAATTAGGTTAATTGGGACTCTCTGTTGAATGCACTCCGCGCTCCGGATTCTCGGTTTCTGTCTCGGATGATGCTGCTGAGAAGAACACTCTCTTATCATCCTTTGTGCCTAACTTAAAACGACATGCTTATGTTTTGCTGATGATGCGCGGGGATTGCTAACGGTGAAATTTGCTTATGCTCAGGGTCATCTTCGGGTTTTTTCCAGGTTTAAGTCATGTTTGGAATCTAGTTAAATCCTGCCAAGACCGAGATTTGCTTTGCAGGATGTGACGATGATTTTGTGCAGCAAGTTCTTGAAACCACCGGTTTGAGGAGGGTGCTTTACCATTTTGATATCTGGGACTTCCTAAGATTTCTGGAAGATTATCTGCTCACGATTGTAAACTCCTAACAAATAAGATTGTTGGCAGGTTGCAGAATTAGGCATCTAAGACAATTGCTTTCTTCAGTTATACAGAGCATTACTATTGCTTTTAGTCAAGGTTTTCATTCTACCAAAGAAAGTGGCGAAGTTCGTCGAGCAAAAATGTGCTAGCTTTTTCCTTGGAAAGGTATATACTTCATCTGCGTTTTCTTGGCATGTTGTGTGCAGACCTAGACGGAGGTCTTGATTCAAGGGGGTTGCATTCCTGGAACCTACCGTGCATCATGAGATAGTTTCTGGCTTCTTCTCACTCAGTTCTGCTCTATTCGGATGGTGTGAATTCACGGCTATTGACTTAGACACTACATGCAATATAATATCAGTGATGGGTGACCAGACTTCCTCTGGGCGTCGTTCGTGGCACCCTGTGGGAGCCTCATATCTTGGAAAAAAGTGTCAGAAAAGTCCTAAACCTATTACATAGATGCCAATTTAATCTTAAACCTTTTTTTTATGCCAATTCAATCTTAAACATTTTGTCTTTGTGCCAATTAAGTCCTTCCGGCTAATTTTGATCGGATTTTACTGACTTGGACGCCGGCCAGCTTACATGGTACCGCCGCCGATGATGTGGATAACTTTAAATAATATTATAAAATTTTTCGAATTTTTTAAATTATTTTTCTTTTCCTTTCTTTTCTTTTCTTTTCCTTTCTACTTCCTCCAGCCGATCGCTAGTCCATTGAGTCTCGCCGACTGCTGGTGAGGCTTGCCCTCATCGACGACGGCGACGGCGAGGCTCACCCACAACCTCGTGGCCACTGGCGAAGGCTCGAGCCCTCACCTGCGGTTGGGCGAGGCCTTGTCGGATGGCCACGAGGGCAACCTCACACTGGGCTGGCAAGTGTCGAGCCCCGCCGGCCATGGGTAGGGCCCAACCTCACCAAATCCGATGAGGTTGTATCTAGCCCAACCGTTGGCAAAGGCCGCGAGGTCGACAAGCCGCGACCTCGTGGCCACTGGCGAGGGCGAGGCAAGCCTCGCCAACCACTGGGCGAGGCTCAACATCGCGGCCATGGGCGAGGCCTGACCTCGCCAGATCTAACGAGGTTGTGCCTCGCCCAACCGCTAGCAAAGGCCACAAGGTCGAAGTCTGTAGCCTCACGGCCACCGGCGAAGGCGAGCCTCACTGGCGAGAGGAAAAGAAAAGAAAAAATTATTTAAAAATTTTAAAAAATATATTAAAATATTATTAAAAGTTATCCACATCATCATCAGCGGTGTCACGTAAGCTAGCCGGAGACCATGTCAACAAAAACCGGTCAAAATTAGTCGAAAGGACTGAATTGACATGTAGACAAAAGGTTTAGAACTGAATTGGCACTAAAAAAAGGTTTAGGACTAAATTGGCACCAATACAATAGGTTTAGAACTTTTCTGACACTTTTCCCTTATATCTTGTGTTTTCTCTAAAAATGTTTCGAGGAAATCGGGTATGCATTGGCAAAGCATGGTTGCCGATGTCATGGGAGACACAAATCGGATTTGGTCTGCTGCAAGAACAGATGAGATGGTTAGAAGTTGCATGGCACAAGATCATTTGCACTCTGTCCAAACGTTCCTAAAGCATAGTTCAATGTGACAGAAACGGAAAGGAATTGGAGAAAATTGTATTATATTGATCTGATTTGTGTACAAGTACATTGATCTATTTGTAATGTAAAAAATGAGAAAAAAACAGGAAATAATATACAAGGATTCAATTTCCTATTTACCAAATCAATCATGGATCCTCTAGATCAATCAGTCCATAATCGAGATCGATGACACAATCAAACAATCAGAATCATATCTTCAACAATATCAAATCGTATATCCAACACTCCCCCTCGAGCTAATGGCCTATATATGTCAAGGACACCGGGGTAAGAATATTAGAAATACCAAAACTTATGTATGGCGCTCACTTTAGTGCTAAAAGTTTTTTTCGAATTACTTAAGTGCCATTTTTTCAAAAAAAAACGATCACTTAAGTGTCAACTCCAATTTGGATCACCGAAAATCTGACGTGGTCATATTTTGTTAATTTCTTAATCCTATGTGGCACGTCAATGCTGACGAGGACAATATTTAATAATGTTTTAATATTTTTTCGATTTTTTAAATATTTTTTCTGATTTTTTTTCTTTTTTGTTCTTCTTTTCTTTTTTTCTTCTTCTACCTTTGACCAGTGACCCAACACCGGCCACCGGGCGCCTAGCCTTGCTCGGACAAGGCCACCGTCGCCCGCCACAAGTGAGGCCCGACCTGGTGAGGCCAGGCAAGCCTTGGCAAGGGTCGGCCTAGCCTCACTTGGGGGTGGGCGAGACCTGGCGAGGCCATCGTGACTTGGGCAAGGGTCGGCCTAGCCTCTCCTGGGCAAGGGCGAGCCCCGGCGAGGGCTGGCCTCACAGGGGCTCGCCCTTGCCCAAGCGAGGCAAGGCCGACGCTCACCGGGGCTCGCCCGCCCTCACTAGGCCAGGCCTTGCCTGTGGCAGGCGGCAACGGCCGGCCATGGCCAATGGCTAGTGTCTGGTCACCGGCCAAAGGTAGAAGAAGAAAGAAAAGAAAAAAAGAAAAGAAGGAAAAAAAGAAAAAAATCACAAAAAAATATTTAAAAAATCGAAACGTACACATGGAAATGCCACGTAGATTGATTTTTTTTTAAAAAAATCCAACTCAGATTAAAATTTTAATTATAAAAGTCATGTATTAATTTAGTCGGAATTTCTCGATGTTGATACTTAAACGATCATTTTTCTTCCGATTTGACACTTAAGTGAGCCGGTAAAAATTTTTTACACTAAAGTGAGCGCTGTGCACAAGTTTTGGCACTTCTAGTATTCTTCCCCCCAAAAACACCTAGCTTGCTTGGTAGATAAGTATGTTATCTTTGACATAGGGATTTAGTAAAGATGTCTGAAGGTTGCTCCACAGTTCCAATTCCTTTTGTACAATGATCCCTTCTTGAATCTTGTCCCAAACGAAAAGACAATCAACTTCTATATATTTTGTTCTCTCATGAAAAACCGGATTTGCCGCTAGTTTGAGTGCGACATCATTGTCACAAAACAATTCACTCGATCCATCGACTTGTAATCCAAGGTCTGAGAGTAGTCCTCGTAGCCAAACTATTTCGCAAGCAATCTTTGACATTGCTCGATACTCTAGTTCGGCTATTGATAATGATAGGGTTGATTGTTTCATCGTTTTCCATGAAATTAGTGATCTTCCCAATTGTACGCAAAAACCAGTTATGGATCTTTTGGTCATTGGGCAAATAACATAGTCTGTGTCACAGTAAGCTGTTATCTTCATGTTGCAGTCACGAGACAAGAATACACCAAGTCCTGGACATCCTTGAAATATTTTACTACCTTTAATGCTGCAGTCATATGGGACTGTTTCGAGCCATACATGAACTGGCTAAGTATTTGCACTACAAAACATATGTCGGGTCTTGTCATGGTAAGATATATCAATTTTTCAACAAGTCGTTGGTATCCAGATGGATCCTTAAGCAATGGATCTTTCATAGAAGAAGATGAACTCTTATCATATTCATGTGTCGTCAGTTTGGCATTATGTTCAATTGGTGTAACAGCTAGTTTGCATCCTTACATTCCTGCTTTCGAAATAATTTCCAAGATGAATTTTTGTTGACTATCCTTTGTTGGATCGGGCGACTTCAATTCTAAGAAAATATTTAGGAGGTCCCAAGTCTTTAATGTGGAATGTAGAGTGCAAATGTTCTTTGACTTACGCAACATCAGAATCATTATTTTCCATTATAAGTATATCATCAATATATATCAGCAAATAAATTGATTAAGTACTTACAGTGCATGTGAATAGAGCATAGTCATGTTTGGAATGCTAAAATCCTGCACTTGTGAGTGCAGTAGTGAACTTGGCATACCATTACCTAGAAGCCTGTTGAAGCCCATATAGAGATTTACGGAGACGACATACTCGAGACTCTTTCTGTTTGTGTAAAGCTGTGGAAGTTTCATATAAATTTCTTCATCCAAATCCCTATGAAGAAATGCATTGTGAACATCCATATGATACAGTGGCCAATTAAGAATGGCGGCACTTGATAAGAAAGAACGTATAGTTACCTCTTTGGCAATAGGAGAAATGGTTTCATGATAATCAAAACATTCTCGTTGTGTGAATCATTTAGCAACCGAATGAGCTTTGTAACGTTCAATAGAATCATCCACTTTGAATTTGATTTTGTATACCCATTTGCAGCCAATCGGCTTTCGATGTAGGGGTAATGAAACAATATCCCAAGTGTGATTTTCAATGAGGGCATTGAGTTTAGCCGCCATTGCGTGTTGCCATCGAGGGTCATATGCTGCTTTATGATATGAAGATGGCTCTTGTTCTTCTGAAATGCAACTAATGCAACACATATGATCTAGTGAGAGTCTACTAAATGAGACATACAAAGGTATAGGATATTGTGTACCTGAAGAACTCAATGGAGGGCAGACGTAGTCTTTGGTCCATGTAGGTGGACGAATATTGCGTCCAAAACGTCAAGGTTGCTCAGTTGGTACTTGTTCAAGTACTTTTAAGGAGGATTCTTGAGCAAGTTATGGTGGAGATGATGTCACCATGGGTGAGATAGGTGAATGAATATTCTCAGATGACGATACTCGTAATTTATCTACTTAGCTCAAGGATTCCCCTGTAACCGGCATAGATGGTCCTGGTGCAACAATAACATATTAAGGAACCATGGGTAAGTCATCATCGGATAAAAATTGACGATGGTCTTGTGATGAGGAGGATGATTGAGATGAAGATGTCATCTTCTAAAAAGGGAATACATCCTCATGAAATATAACATCCATGCTTATAAAGAAATACCCTATAGAGATCTCCATAACTCGGTATCCCTTTTGAAGAGGAGGATATCCCTTGAAAATACAATAAGTGACACAGGGATCCATTTTATCTCGAGGGCCCACAGTCGCTACATAACATAAATAGTCAAATACTTTAACATGATTAATGTCGGGCTATTTTCCGTAAAGCATTTCAAAAGGAGTCCGACCTTCAAGAATTCAAGTTGGCATGCGATCAACCAAATAGGCTACCGTGACCACACAATCTCCCCAAAGATTTTCGAGAATGGAAGCTTGGTATTTTAATGCTCGAGCTACTTCCAAGAAATGTCTATGTTTGCGCTCAACAATTCCATTTTGTTATGGAATATAAGTGCAAAAACTTTCGTGAAGTATCCCATGAGAAAATAGAAATGATATGCAATCAAAAGTAAAGAACTCGCGCCCATTGTCCGTACGAATTCTTTGGACAGATTTATCGAATTGATTTTTAATCATAGAAAGGAAGCTCGACAAATGAGAAAAAGTTTGGCTTATTTATTGCATAAGGAATACCCAAGTGGCGTGGGTATAGTCATCCACAATTGTGAGGAAAAAATGGGATCCGTCACGATGAGGGGTATGATAAGGTCTCCAAATGTCCATATGGAGTAATGAAAAAGCACTATTAGCTCAAGATGTACTGATTGGAAAAGATACTCGAGATTGTTTAACTAGAGGATATATTGGACATTTTGGATGGGGAAAACGCACACTATGACCCAAACGTTTATGAAAAAGGAGATTTTTATTACTGGTGGTAACATTACAAAAAATGCTCTTATTGAATGAATCTAAATCTCCTAGGGAATCAATCCAGAAATACAATCCTTGTGCAACATTACCCAAGCCCATTAGCTTGCCAGTCAAATGGTCCTAAAAGAAGCAATTTTCGGAATAAATATGGCACGACAAGAATTATCCTCATAAACTTTTGAGACAGAAAGAAAATTGAATTCAAAGTCAGGAATGCATAGGACATTTTTTAGGATAAAGTTTGGACCAAGATGAGCAATGCCAATTTTAGTAACATAGGTGATAGTCCCGTTTGGAAGATACACTGACACAGAAGATGGGGGCCTTTATGAACATGGGAAAATAAATGCTCATTGCAAATTATGTGATCACTGCTCTTGAATCGATTATCTGTGCGTCAACTGAAATTGAATTTGCCTTGTAAATAAAAGTACCCGAGAAACTTGCATTCTTGTCATTGGTCTTCAATTGACTTAGCATTTTCATAATATTCTGGTACTGTTCTTGAGTAATTATTGTTGAGGAAAACTCCTACTAATTTTGATGTTAACAAAACCTTCCCTGGTAATTGTAAATATGATACTTATTCTGAACTATTTTATTCCAGGAATATATATATATATATATATATATATATATGTGTTCTGGAAACTCAGAAAGAAGCTTTTCAGACTTTACAAACTGAAAAATAAGAAGTCCCACATAATCGAAAGTTCAGACGCAGACGCTGAAATTTTTCAAAAGCAGACGCAGGTGCTGAAATTTTTCAGAAGCAGAAGATGAAATTTTTCAGTAGCAGACGAAGAAGTTATTCAGACACAGAACAAGAAAGTTCAGACGCAGACACTGAAATTTTTCAGAAGCAGACGCAGACGCAGACGCAGAACACAGAACTCAACATAACAGCTAGTGATCTGGTATGGATTTCACAGAAGGAAAGTTTTGATTGTTTCAATCTTAATCAAATTGATTGACAATCAAATATTACGACAAGAATGCATTACTACGGACAAAGCTCTACTTATGGAAACCAAGATTCTGATTGTATGGGCGACCAGAATCAGCAGGATTCAGAATCTGTCATCCAACGGCTACTCAATCCTTATTATACAAATCTGTCCAAGATGAAGATTAGAAAATGATCCTATGAATGCTGTCCAACGGCTAGTTTGGATGAAGAGGAGTATTTAAGGAGATCAACGAGCAGTCGAAGGAAACAACAGAATCAAGAATCAACAAGTCCAAAGTCTGAGCTTACTCCAGTCATTTTCTCTTGTCTTTCTGAGCCAAAATATTCAGATCTTGAGGGTTACTTTGTAAGAGTGATTGTGTGAGATAAAGAGTCCTATCATACACGAGAGTGATATCACTCAGAATCTGTAATTTCCTCTTGATTACTTAGTGGAATCCAGCCAGTAGGCTGTAAACGTGGAAGAGTGGACGTAGGCTTGCTATAAGCCGAACCACTATAAACTTGTGTGCAGATTCTCTATTCCCTATCTCTTTCTTTACATTCTGCACATCAGTACATTTCTTATATAATCTGTCTTGAATCTGAATTTTACTTAGACTCTTATGTGATTTGTTTTATTTCCGCACAAATTTTATAAAACTGTTTAGGATCACCTATTCACCCCCCTCTAGGTGACCCTTGCTAGCCACTTCAATTGGTATCAGAGCAGGTTGCTCATTTTACTGAAGTGTTTTACTTCTGAGCTAACGATCTACATGGCTAACTATGGTGCTCCAGGGCTCATTGAAGATCAGATCAACAATAGACCACCATATTTCGATGGCAAGGAATATAGTGTCTGAAAGAATAAGATGAAGGCATTCATTAAGTCAAATGATCATATGCAATGGGATGTCATCATCAAAGGAGTCAATCCAAAGTCTTCAAACTCAAAAGAAAAGGCAGATGCAAGCAAAGCAGCAGATCTTCCATTATCTCAAACTGAGATATCCAAAAGAGAAACTTCATATTCAAAAGCAATTTATTCTCTCTACTGTGCTTTATCTCCTGTTGAATATAGAAAAATTGCTGCTTATGAATTTGCTAAGGAAATCTGGGATACTCTATATGTTACTTATGAAGGAACAGATCGAGCCAAGGAGACTCAAATTAATATTTTGCTTGGTCAATATGAATCCTTTAAAATGAAGTCTGGAGAATTAATTGCTGATTTTTATAACAGGTTTACTGACATAGTAAACGGTCTTGCCTATCAAGGACAACCAGTCCCAGATGGATTGAAAGTCAACAAACTTCTGAGAGGACTGACAAATCAGTGGGATAACATCAAAACATCTCTTCGTGAGACTCAAAGGATTAAGCCTCTATCAGTGAATGAGTTAATTGGAACTCTTTAATCATATGAGACTGAGAAACGAAATGAGGAGATTGAAACCAGAGGTAATAAGTCAATTGCATTGAAAACTAACATTGATTCTGATGCAGATTCTGAAGATGAAGATGTTGATGATGAAGAACTAGCTCTCTTCGTAAAGAAGTATAAAAGAATGAAAATCAAAGGAAGAAACCTCAAAGGGAAGAAGCCTTTTGAAAATAAGAAGCCTATCGATGAGATAGAGAGATCAAAGGATATAATATGCTTTCACTGTAGGAAACGTGGACATATCAAGCCTAACTGTCCACTTCTGAAAAAGAAGATCAAATTTGAGAAAGCAAAGAAGGCCTTAAAGGTAGAAACTTGGAGTGACACAGAGTGCGAAGACAGTGATGAAGATATCTCAAATTTCTGTCTAATGGCAAAATCAGATTCAGACTCAAATTCTGATTCTGATCCAAAAGTGGAAATCGAGGTAAAACCTTATGAAATGTCTATTGAAGTATCAAATTATATTGATGAATTGTGCTTTGAATTTAAGACTGCTCTTAAAAGAATCTTTTCTCTGAAAAAGGAAAATTCATCACTAAAGCAACATGATATTTCTCAAAAAGAAAGAATCGATTTCCTTCAAAAAGAATTTCATCAAATCAAGGAAAATCGAGATTCTCTTTCCAAAGAAAATAATGTTTTTAAAAAGGAAATTTCAGAAATTACTTCCAAGTTTTCAAAAGGTTCAGAAACCTTGAAGCATATCATTTCCATTCAAATTCCTTACTATAACAAATCTGGTCTAGGATTTGTAAAGGAAAGTGACAGCTTGATTGATTTTCCAAAAGTCAAGGAGAGATTAAGACAAAGACCTCCTCAACAAGCTTATAAAAATCATTTCAAAAGAATTTTCGTAAAACCTGTTGGCCGAAGTGCACTCAGGTGCTCAAAATGTGGAGATCCACAACATTTTGAGAACGAATGTCCTAAGGTCTAGAGACCTATTCGAAGAGATTTTATTAAGACAGCCTATATTAATGCTCAAGGACCCAAACAAGTTTGGGTACCAAAGAAAACTTGAGATGTTCTAATTTTTGCAGGTAACCACAAAGAGAAAAAGAAAGTGGTACCTAGACAGTGGATGCTCCAGACACATGACAGGAGATCCAAGCATATTTGTTGATCTACACAATCTGAATGGTGGAAAAGTTTCCTTTAGAGGAAATACCAAAGGAAAAATCATTGGCAAAGGAACGGTTGAAATTGGAGAACTCACAATCAACGATGTTTCGTTGGTAAAAGGACTCAACTACAATTTGATAATCATAAGCCAGCTATATGATACAGGTTTCAGAATCAACTTTCAAGAAGATACATGCTTAGGAATAAGCAAAGATTCTTCTCAAACATTTACAGGAAGAAGACATGGCAATATCTATCTTCTAGATGTCAATCCAAACTCCACTCATTGTTTGATCTCAATCAAAGAGGATGAAGATCTGTGGCACAGAAGGTTGGGGCATATCAGTATAAAACAAATCTCAAAGATCTCAAACAAGAAATTGGTTCGAGGTTTGCCAGATTTGAAATACAGGAAAACAGAATTATGCAATGCCTGTACTTTAGGAAAACAAGTAAGAAGTTCTTTCAAATCTATACATCATGTTTCCACTGATCGTGCTTTGCAGCTTCTTCATATGGATCTGTTTGGACCAACCAGAACACAAAGTATTAGTAGTAAGAAATTCTGTCTTGTTATTGTTGATGATTTCACAAGATTTACTTGGGTGTTCTTTTTTGCTCATAAAAATGATGCATTTTCATGCTTTTCAAAATTTGCAAAAAGAATTCAGAATGAAAAGGGCTATTCCATCTCCTACATTAAAACAGATCATGGAGGAGAATTTGAAAATCAAAGTTTTTCAGATTTTTGTGAGGAAAATGGCTTTCAACATAATTTTTCTACTCTATATACACCAGAACAAAATGGTGTTGTGGAAAGGAAAAATCGTTCTTTACAAGAAATGGCAAGAACACTGTTGATTGAAAGCAAGATTCCTTATCAATTCTGGGTAGATACGGTTTTTACAGCATGTTATATCATTAACAGAGTTTTTCTCAGACCCATTCTTAAGAAAACCCCCTATGAGCTTTTCAAAGGCAGAAAGCCCAACATTTCGTATTTTCGTGTATTTGGTTGCAAATGCTTTATTCTCAAAAATCCAAATGACCGCACTGGTAAGTTTGATGAGAAAGCAGATGAAGGATTCTTACTTGGATATTCTACTACAAGCAAGCATACAGAGTATTCAACAAGAACTCTCAGACTGTGGAAGAATCAATGAATGTGAGGTTTGAAGAAAATATTCAGACTCACAAAAATAAATCTGAACCTTCTCCCAACATTCAAGAGTTATCAGAAATTCATCAAGAATCTCCAAAAATCGTAGATTCTGAAGAAAGAAATGAAGATTCAATTCAAACTCAATCAGAACCTTCAGAGTCTGCAGATATTCAGAAGGAAAGATTTGACAAAAACTGGAAACAGAAATCCAGTCATCCGAAGAATCTTATCATTGGAGAAATAGAAGATGGAATCAAGACTAGATCCAAACACAAAGAAAATATCAGCAACTTGGCACTGATATCAGAAATTGAACCAAAAGAAGTTGGTGAAGCTTTATCAGATGAAAGCTGGATAGAAGCTATGCAGGAGGAACTTCAGCAGTTCAGAATCAATGAAGTATGGAAGCTTGTGCCAAGACCCAAAAACCATCCAGTAATTGGAACAAAATGGGTGTTCGGAAACAAACTGGATGACAAAGGGAAAGTCACAAGAAATAAAGCAAGACTAGTTGCAAAAGGCTATTCTCAAGAAGAAGACATAGATTATGATGAAACTTATGAATCAGTTGCAAGGATAGAAGCCATTCGGCTATTATTAGCTTATGCTTGTTTCCATAACTTTAAACTGTTTCAGATGGACGTAAAAAGTGCCTTCCTGAATGGATATATTAAAGAAGAAGTATATGTGGAACAACCACCTGGTTTTGAAGAACCAAGGAAGACTGATTATGTCTACAGACTCAAAAAGGCCCTTTACGGTCTGAAACAAGCACACAGAGCTTGGTACGAAAGGTTAAGTAACTTCCTTCTGCAAAATGATTTCACCAAAAGTAAAGTTGATACAACTTTATTTGTTAAGAGAAAGGAATATACAGAACGAATTCGAGATGAGCATGATGGGAGAACTGACATTCTTTCTTGGCTTACAAGTGAAACAAACCAAAGATGGTACATTCATTTGCCAAGAAAAGTATGCTAAAGAGATTATCAAGAAGTTTGGGTTACAAAACGGTAAGAAAACAGACACTCCAATGTCTCAATCATCCAAACTAGACAAGAATGAACTTGGTAAGAAGGTGGACCAGAAGGTGTACAGAAGCATGATAGGATCTTTATTATATCTTACTGCATCTAGACCTGACATACTTTTTAGTGTCTGTATGTGTGCGAGATTTCAATCAGACCCAAAGGAATTGCATCTTTCTGCAGTTAAAAGGATAATCAAATACATTGGCACTTATCCAATGCTAGGTCTTTGGTACTTCAAAGATTCAGATTTTACTCTTACTGGTTATTCAGATGCTAATTTAGCTGGATGTAAAGTGGACAGGAAAAGTACTACAGGTACATGTCAACTGCTTGGAAATATGCTGGTATCCTGGTATTCAAAGAAGCAAAATACAGTCGCACTTTCTACAGCAGAAGCTGAATATGTAGCATTGGAAAGTTGCTGTACACAGATTCTATGGATGAACCAGCAGTTGCGGGACTTTGCAGTTGAAGAATCAAATGTTGCAATCAAGTGTGACAACACAATGCTATTAATCTGCCCAAAAATCCCATTCTTCATTCTCGTGCAAAACATATTGATATCAAACATCATTTCATTCGAGATCATGTTCAAAATGGCGATGTGAATATTCAATTCATTGATTCTAAGAATCAATTAGCTGATATATTCACAAAACCTCTTGACAAATCCTCTTTTGAGTATATTAGAAACAAACTTTGTATTACTTATCCATTCTCTTGAAGTGTTTGACAGACATAAATTTTTCAGACTCAAGTGTCTTCAGTCTGAACATTCCTCAGACTCTCAAGGAACGGTACGTACATAGTTTAAAGTTTGGCGGGAATACTTTTGGCAGGATATTTTCACATTTGTTATCTTTGGAAGCAAATAAGGTACGCATCCAAATTTATCTGTTTAATTGTGCTTAAAATATTATCATGATATTGTATTGATCTTTTATGTCTTAGAAAGAATATTTCCTCCCTACTTGTCTGGACTTACTTTTTACTTTCTAAAAATAACCTTTTGTTCCTAAACCCGTCCTTCTTACTTATAAACCTCTTCGTCACTTTTCAAAACCCTATCAGTATGGTGCAGGCGCTTGTAATACTCACAATATTTATTTTAGAACTGAGTTTTGCCCACTAACCTTCTTTGATGACATGGCACTTCATCTGTCGTATGATCCCTTATAAGCCGGCGCCATCGTTGCATGATGATAGCTGTTAGATTCAGCTAAGTTGATGGTTGAATAAGAGCCGTCCAATCCCCGCGTTGATCATGGCCGTCCTTGTGAGAAACCATAGGGTTTCCTTCATTTTCTTTAAATGCAGCAACCACTCTTCGGGTTCCCAAGCTCCCGAGAGCTCCGTGACTTCCAGTGAGAGCTCCGTTAATCGATTCGGCTGGAGGGAAGCCAGGTGACAAAGCGGCGAGGGCGACGCTTTCACTCACCCGTGCACGCTCGGCCGTGGCTATCTAGTGGCTCTCCTCTTGGATGACCAACTAGTAGATCCGACCGAGCGGCAGTGCTAGTTCCATCGCAAGGATTTGCGACCTAAAATGTGAGTAATTTTGATTCAGAATCAATAAGAATCTTGTAGCATTCTCCCTTTTTAGCATTGATTTATATTGCCGGAGCGTTTCGTCGAGCCCTTCGAGCTTTTCCTCGGCTACCTCGAGCTCGTTCCATATACCCGAGAGTCGATTGAAGTAAGTGGTAACCGGTAGGTGCCCTTGCTTCAACTTCAACAAGGCCTGGGTGAGCGAGAAGATTTTTGCCCAGTCAAGTTTTCCGTACATTTCACGGATATTATCCCATATTGTCTTTGAGTCTTCGGTCGGCGGGAGTTCGGCAGCGACCTCAGGAGCCAAACAGTTCCCAATCCACGTCCACACAAGCTACTTGCATTTATGCCAGTGACGGGAAGGGTACGGTTCTGTCGAGGAACCCATCTTTGTCCTTGGTAACTAAGGCCCGCCAGAAATCCCGAGCCAAGGTATTGTAGTTTTCTGGTCTGGCTAGCTGCAAGCTGATGAGGCGCAACTCTGGGCCGTCGCTTGGCGACGTGTAGAGGGGGTTGCCAGGCTCTGGGCAGCCACCGCTAGTTGCGACTGCGTAGGGCATGAATCCGGGTCCTACTGTCGAGTAGGGATTTGTCCCTAGATCGGGTGGAATGGATCCAAGTCTATGGCCCAAACCTGATCAGCCCATTCCTGTGTTGGAAGAAGTTGGCCCACCTTCAGTGGACCGGGCTCCAAGATTCGGGAGTGCTTCTTCTCTAGATGTGCCATATTGGGCCCATGATTGATTTTACACGACGGCCCATGGGCCTTGTGCCAGAAACCAGTGGACTGGTGGCCATTGGACTGGGCTAGAAATGTGTACTAGAGCAAGAGTAGGATCTCGAGCTGTGGATCGCTGATCTTCAGTTTGATCAACGTGATCCGAGACTGTGTTATGAGGTAAGTTTGGAGTTTCCTCCATTGAAAATTTTTCTTCGGTAGCTGTATTCTTGTCTTTGGCCGTGGTATCTCTAAATTGAATTCCTATTTGGATGTATTTTGCAGGGTTTGATTTGTAATGACAAATCGGAAGAAAAGACTTGCTCCGATACGATGACAGAAATCGAAAGGAATTGGAGAAAATTATATTGTATTGATTTGATTTGTGTACAAGTACATTGACCTATTTATAATGTAAAAAATGAGAAAAAAAAGGGGAAATAATATACAAGGATTACAATTTCCTATTTACCAAATCAATATACAAGGATTACAATTTCCTATTTACCAAATCAATCACGAATCCTCTGGATCAATCAGTTCGTAATCGAGATCAATGGCACAATCAGACAATCAAAATCATATCTTCAACGATATCAAATAGTATCTCCAACACCTTGTTTGCATGCTCTGTAATGCTGCTGTCGAATCGAGGGACCACTTGCTTTTTAGCTTCACTTTGTAAAACAAGATTAGTGGACATCAAAACTCAGCGACTGGATAAACCGATACAAGTAACAAACGCGATTATGACACGTCAACCTCGCGAGTGACCGCCATGACATCGGACGGCAACCCTTCGATCAATGATGGGATATGGAACTTCCGTTCGGCAAACACAGAGTAGGCAAGGCGGAGAGCCGAAGCTTGAAATGGTCCACGAGTTATCGGATGCATCAGAGGGCGGGAACTTGTTGCATCGAAGGTGTCAACCTCGCGATTACGACTGGATAAACCGATACAAGTAACAAACGCGATTACGACACGTCAACCTCGCGAGTGACCGCCATGACATCGGACGGCAACCCTTCGATCACTGATGGGATACGGAACTTCCGTTCGGCAAACACAGAGTAGGCAAGGCGGAGAGCCGAAGCTTGAAATGGTCCACGAGTTATCGGATGCATCAGAGGGCGGAACTTGTTGCATCGAAGGTGTATGTCGTAATGCCGGACCGAGCACGACAGGAGGATAAGGCTTATCCAATGTCTTAAAGACATTCCTGTCCCACTCGAGGATTTTCTTTTACATATTTGATCAAGCCTGCAAGATTAGGATAACAAAGATCAACGGACTGTTTCTTCGAAAATCAAGCTGAGGACTTGGGGAAAAAATTTCAATAATATATCTTTTCTTCCCAATTTTGGACCGGATTCTGCCGAACAAACAACTATTTGCTAGACCCGACAACCCAAAAAATAAAAGGAAAAATAACACAAATGGTCTATTAACTTTTAATTTGTTCAATGTGATCCTTGAACTGCAGCCCAATATGCAATATGCTCCATGAACTTTCAATTTATTTAATGTGGTCAATGAACGTTTAATTTCTTCAATGTGATCTACGAACCGTAGTCCAATATGTAATGTGATCCCTGAACTTTTAATTTGCTCAATGTGACCATAGACTTTTGTTTTATATTCAACTTAATGTTCAACGTTGTCTCTGAATTTGAATTAATGAAATGGTAATATTAAACATTTTCTTATAATTCAGGGACTAAGTTGAATACGTACTAAAAGTTTAGGGATCACATTAAAAAAATTGAAATTTCAGGACCACATTATACTTTGGACTAAAATTTATAAACCACATTAAATAAATTGAAATTTCATTGACCACATTGTGTGTTAGGTAAAGTTCGGAAATCATTTATGTCATTATTCCAAAAAAATTCAAAAATATTTCTATTCATTTCGCGCGTGATCTATTAAAATTTCAAGAATTAAATATGTTCCCACTTCCAATTTAACTAAGATTGTATCTTTTACCATGCGCAAAGGGGATTTTTTTCCTTTTGCCCTATGGTAAGAAACTAAATGTTCATCTTCTTATTTACGCACTTTCGGTTTTGGTCCGATCTCCCTCTTTTACCATTTTAGATTTTCGTGGCAATGTCTTCGGAGATTAGAAAGGATGGCAATGTCTATACACATAATCTACACATTCACTTGGTTCCGGTCATGTGATTAATAGCGAAGAATTCGCGCCCAACCAAATTGATTTCTTTCGAGTTTATAGAATCCCCATTCCAATTGGAGCTCGGCACGTTCCGGGATGGAATCGAATCGAATCAACTGGAGTTGCTTCATAGTATGCACAACGAAGAAACTAAAGGAAAAAAAATTTGCAATTCCAATTCCAATTCCAAATTCCCCTTTACATGAAAAAGCCCCCCATTTCCCAACATCAAGAGAAACCAAAGGAAAAAAAATTGGATAAAAGAAAATCATTATTTGCATTTTCCAGGAAACTAAAAAAAAGAGAACAAAAAAAAAAGAGAGAAGACAAATCAAAACGCGGTGTCTCCAAAATCTACAACGACGTCGGAGCTCCGGCTCCTCCGCCTGACGCTGTCCCTCTCCCCTCCGGCGCCGGCGCCGACGTCGCACTCCCTCTCCTCCTCCTCGATCCTCCCCATCCCGACGCTGCAGCTCTTCGGCATCACCCTCGCCCCCGACCGGTTCCTCCTGACCTGCCGCAGGACGGCGTCGAGGTCCTCCGCGCGGTACCCCAGGGTCCGGGCGGAGGCGGCCCGGACCAGCTCCCTGAAGTCGTCGTCGACGCCGTCGCCGTCCCGCCCGCCGCCGCCGGGGCGGGACGAGCAGGCGCTGAAGCTCCGGGGGAGGGGGGCGTGCTGGCCGCCCGGGCAGGCGACGTAGCCGTGGCCGACGGCGGAGGCGCAGCTGAGGAGGCTGCGGACGTAGAGGTCGCGGGCGCGGGACAGGGCCCGGAGGGGCGCCGCGAGGAGGTGGCGGAGCGGGGAGGCCTTCCGGCCGGCTTGGTCCTGGGCTTGGGCTTGAGCTTGAGCTTGGGCGGTGGTGGCGGACGCGATGCGTCTCATCGTCGGGTGGCGATGCGGAGTTACTGTTGGTTGGTGGGTTTGGTTTCGAGAGTGGGGAGAGGAGGCGGAGCTCGCTGTCGTCGCAGGCGTTTATAAAATGGAGACGAAGCGAGGAGAGAGAAAGAGTTTAACGATTCGAGAGTGATTTTCCTTTTTTTTTTTTCTCTTGGTTTTTTTTTTGTACGGACGGTCGCTTGGCGAACTGTGGAAATTCGATGGTTTTTCTACCTAAATTAGAAGGGATTGGCCAAAAAGAACAAAAAAGGGGATTGACCGGTTCGGGTTCTAGGCCGGTTTTCGATTCCGAAGAGGACCCGGTTTGGATTCCCGGTTTCGGGTTCTCTCAAACCACCACCCCGGCCCTTTCTCGGGTTGTTTTCCTCGATTTCTAGACTTTAGAGTCGCGCGTCGGGACTATATTGTCGATTTGGTGAATCGTCAAGATGCATTTAGGGCATGCACCCGATGCATGTTGTGACTTTCCCGTTCTAGTTGCACCAACCGATTGCTCGTCATGCAATAAATATCACTAACAACCAAGTCCAAAGAAAATACAATGGAACTTGGGCCAATCTTCTTCTTTTTTTTTTCATTTTCGTGAAATGTAACACGGGTCTTTCTATTTCACGAAGCGTGCTTAATTAACCTAATAAGATGAATGAAAGTAGTGATCTCTCATAATTATCATACGAGTCCCGCGCTAGGAAACAGTGAGCTCATGTAGACAACCTCAGAAGTGATCCGGAGTCAGTTAATACAATATGGATCGATTATCTTTTGGAGGTATTTATCATTCACGAGTTTTCATATAGGATTAACTCTACATAAAAATACCAAAAGCCAAAAGATCCGTCTCAAAGTCATTCGATGCGTCTAGAGGTACATGGGTCCGACTAACACCAAACTTCTTTCAGTGACAAAAAAAATTTTAAATTCCCACATCCAACCACACTCCATCTCCCCCATCGTTTTCGTTAAATTCACAATCTTATCCATCCGTGTAATTAAGACTCGCGATGATAGAACTTGTCGTGCGCAGACAAAAGAAAATTGACACCAAGGGGGGTTGTTTCGTGTCATTTCAAAGGAAAAACATGGCGGGCAAGGAGTAGGGACCGATGGAAGAGGAAGTGGTTTTGGACTTTCTTCCCAATAGCACATTGGAAGGATTAGCAAAATCTAGGGGAGGGGAGAAGATAAGGGCAAAGGATGGCGTGGTGGGGGATATGCATGAATAAAGTAAGGCAAACAATTATAAGATTAGAAAGTTGGAAAATCATATTTTATTTGACTGCTTCAGATTTTTCAACACTTGGTTTGCTCAGATCCCCACTCCTTATCTTTATAAATTTGTTTCCGTAAGATTCAGGTAGGAATCATACCAAATCGGCCCACTAAATTTGTGCTTAGTTTTTTAAATTTTCTGGGGGGGTCTAATTTGGCCAAAGATTCTGTCGTATTCAATTGAAATACCTAACATTTTGTAGCAACTAGCAATGTTTTGAGAGAAGTGTTCAAAGAAGTTTGGTTGGGGGGGGGGGAGCGGCCTATGGTGAAAGGGAAGGAAAAGCTTGATGATGGAACCATGCAGCTGGCACTAATTGGACTTTGTCCATATGATTCACAAGATGAAATTAAGTCCGTTATATTCAAAAAGCATAAGATCAATTCGTTAACGTATTCGATTTAAAACTGTATATTTATGAGATGATAAGATTAACTTTTCATTAGCAGTTGTATTAAGGGTGAGTTTGTTTCACTGAAATTTTTTATTTGTTTGGTGGTTTAGGGAAAAAGTATTTTCCTTCTTACAAAAAGGAAAAGTCGTTTTCCTCCAATCTAAGCTTGTTGTTTTTGATCCATGAAAAATATTTTTTTCAATCACCAAAACACTAGAAAGTTGAAAAATAATTTCTCGAAAATAATTTCTCTTTAAACAAATAGGAGAGTATATTCGGAAAAATCCAATCCGATAGCTGAAGAAAATTCTCCACAGTGACCATCAGCTGATTGGAGACTTTTGGCTTGCTTGCAAGCCTTTCCTTTCTCTCTTCTAGAACCAAATGGACTTGAGAACTATGCAGAGTGTTGAAACACTCGACTTCTTTGGCAACTTGCTGAAGTGGGTCCACCATTTGATATTTAGCCCGAGCTCTCCTAGATGAATGCCGCAGCCGCGCAGCTATAGCTCAAGCTTGTGCGCAGCTTCACGCTAAAAATTGATGAGATTGACCAAACTTTTGTACTCGAAATTGGGGAGCACAATTAAATTTTGCACTTTATGAAGGTGGGTGAATAGCCCCGTAGGGGAGACGAATTAGCAGCTCATTGCCCTTGGAAAAAGAATATCTATTAAGAAAAAGTCTTCGTGAGGCCAATTGATTTAATGAAAAGGGAAATTGCCACTAAAAACTTCATACTATGTCACTTGTGATACATTTACCTTGAATTTTTTTTGTGACACGAAAAATCCCAAACTATGTCATTTATGATAAATTTATGCTAAACTTTTTTTATAACACGAAAAACCCCAAACTATGCTATTTGTGACACATTTACCCCACAATACTTTGATCCATGGGAATTTTTCTTCTTTTTCCTCTTCTTTTTTTTTTCCTTTCTTCTCTAGCGGAGGGAAGCCGACGAGGGCGGTCCTCGCCGGCGGTGGGCTGGGCAAGAGTAGCCCTTGCCCGACGCCGGCGAGGGCGACCCTCGCCGGCCTAGGCATGGGCGACCCTCGCCCGTCGCCAGATCCGACGAGGCCCAACCCACCGCCGATGAGGACCGCCCTCGCCGGCTTCCCTCAGCCGGAGAAAAAAGGAAAAAAAAAGAAAAAGGAAAAAGACGAAAATACTCATGGATCAAAGTATTGTTGGGTAAATATATCACAAATAGCATAGTTTGGGGTTTTTCATGTAATAAAAAAAAGTTCAGGATAAATTTGTCACAAGTGGCATAGTTTATGATTTTTCATATCACAAAAAAGTTCAGGATAAATGTATCATAAATAGCATAATTTAGGATTTTTGGTGGCATTTTTCCTAATGAAAATGAACTCGGACCCGTGAACCCACGGAAAAAAGAAAAATTTGATAGTGGCATGTGGTTGTCGGTTATTGTTTTTCCAAACCCAAACCAACCCAACCCGGGCTGGGAAATTTCTTCTACAAAAATCATGGGCTTTGGTCCGATTTGGAATAACGAAGATCACGAGATCTTTCGTCACCAAATTGAGCAGAACTATCGGATTTTGTACTGACAGAATTTCAAGATGAATACGAAATTCAAAACTATCAAGCTGCCGATGAAATTGAAACGTGTCGGATCCTTCGTTTGCTTGACGGTGTTAATATTGACCCTCGCTACGCGCACGATGAAGGGGCGAATTGTTGCAGATGAACACCAATCGAGCCGGCTGATGTCGTGGTGTCCCGACGATATTCAAGATAAACGAAGAGAAAACAACCAAAGCCCATAAAAAGATATCATCTCCCCAAAGGCCCGAGTCCATCGCTTCCAGACATTCTTCAAGATCAAACCAGCGTCGTTGATGGCGAATCCTCCACCACCCATCTCTCTATCTATCTCCGCGCACAACGACGACGAAAGGGCCAATACCAGAGCAAAGCACAGACACAGCAAATGAGGATCGGCGATTCGCCGCTCCTCGCGAGAGCAACGATCGGGATCATTTGGTCGGCCGCGATGCTGTGCACGTGCCACTCGCGGGCCGACCTCCACCCCCTGATCGTCGTCCCGGGGAGCGGCGGCAACCGGCTGGAGGCGCGGCTGACCGGGGAGTACAAGTCCTCGAGCTTGCTATGCAGCCGGCTGTTCCCGCCGGTCCGGGACCGGGACGGGTGGTTCCGGCTGTGGTTCGAGCCGAGCGTGCTCCTCGCCCCGTTCACCAAGTGCTTCGCGGACCGGATGACGCTCTACTACGACCCGGGGTCGGACGACTACTACAACGCCCCTGGGGTCGAGACCCGGGTGAGCCGGTTCGGTTCCACGGAGTCGCTCCGCTACCTCGATCCCCATCTCAAGTAAGATTGCTAAACGCACGTCGTATCATCAGCTGACTTGTCTTGAAACGATGGACGATGGTCGCGATGATTAAGCTATCATAAATCAATACGCTGTTGACAGATTGTAGGTTGTGGCTTTGAATGTGCATGTGTCACAACTCAATACGATAGCTTCTCTTTGTGTATAAAATTACGCGTGGTGAGCGTTTATGTTAGGCCCAAAAAAAAATTCAAGATTTTGAAAAGGAAAATTGAATTATGTGGATGTCATCATCCGATTAAGAGTGATTTGTGCATTCTTTTTTGGGGGATTATGCAAACTATAATTTGATTTAGGAGTAATCGATTCCTAGGTGGACCGGTTCCCACCCAAGAATCGGGAATTGGACTAAATGGGCTGGTTCTGGGTTTTTGAAACTAAGAACTGATCCGGTTCCTAGGTAGGCCAATGATGTTCTTGAACACGCATTCCTGCACCTAAGCGAGCATCAACCTCTCCGGTATCCCCGCGCACTCCACCGACACATCCACCGTGATGGAGTTGCCCATCGAGGCCTTGGCGTCCGCGTCTGTCAAGTAAGCAAATGCCCTCGCGACACCGATGAACACCTGGACCGCCTGCCACCGCCCCTCCACCGTCGACTAATCGTAGCGCAGCCCAATCTGGCTGCATACGGCACCCAGATTGAAGTGGACAACAGCCTTCTCGTGGTGCATGTTTTGCCGGAGGCCTTCTGCTTCTGCTTGATGTCGTTGTGCCAGGTCAAGCCGGCGACTTTGACATGGTCCGTTTCGGGGGAGATCGGGAAGCAGGTTCCGATGGCCGATGGGGGAGGGCTGCTTGGCGCTGAGGTCAGAGTGGAGGTCCTTCAGGGTCTGGAGGTCGTCTTCCAGGTTTTGGGCCTCGCGCTCGGAGTAGTTGAAAGCGATGTAGGAGCGGAGTGTGGGCAGTGGAGGTCAACCGAGGTGGTCTTATTCTTGAAGATGCCGACCATGATGTTGGTGGTGGAGGAGGGAGAGGAGGAGGAAGAGGGCGGAGCTGCCATTTTGCTTGTTAGATTGTGGAGGTAATTTTGGGGAGGAAGGAGTGTAGAAGACGATCAACCGAGAGATGGGTTTTGGGCTTAAGGGTTTGTGAAGGATTAAGACTTTTTACAAATTTGTAAGAAGTTAAAAAAATATTGGTCTAGTCCGGTCCAATCCAGTTTGAGTAGTATGGGTGGGCGGTTCCACATAAAAAACTGGGAACCGAACCAAAAATCACCGGGATCAATTTTTTGGAATCGAGAACTGCCCATAACTAGCCAATTGGTCCGGTTTTGGGATTCCATGGACTAGATAGGCTTTGAATTCTGGTGGAGCTTTTCATAGTTAGTTACCCAAGTATAAGGGAATAACTTAGCTAGTTGATCTCAAGGAATCTGTCTGGGTAAATACAACAAGAAGTCTGATCATTATCTACTGAGATAAAAAGAGCGTCCTCTGTACCTAGAAAGTTGAGATCAATAGCATGGTTCTGAATCCGGCATACCATTTGGTAGTGTAAAGTTACAGCTATAGAATTAGGAATCCGAGGAGCTCTAGTAAGCTGTAGATAAACTTTAAGAACAGAAATGAGTCTTGAATATGAAAGAGCCATGTCAAAATTTGGACACAGTGTAACAAACATTGTTCCGGCATTTAAAATAGTTTGGATTATACCAATGCAGGCATATTGGTAATCCAAGAAATGGGTGTCTAAAAGGACCATGCGAACAACAACAGGTAATCATTTTCAGCCATGGAAAGAGAGAGCGAGGCGGATAGCCCAAAAGTATAGATGCATATATCCTTGTTGTATCCACTGACATGGAAAGTCAGAAGGTATCTGGAGGGTAACAAAATGTTCTTACTGAGTAGCGGGAATAGGATACTGGTCAAACTGGGATGATTAAATATATTCTTTAACTTCTCGAGGTGTATGTTTGATGAGTTGTTTGATGGAACGGAGAGGAGAGAAAAAAGGTGGTTTGGCGAAAGCAGAATATGGATTAATAAGGAGAAGATGAGTTTTCGAAATCTTACTATCTTCATTAAGGTATAAAACCTCATAAAGATAGTCAATTTTAGAAACATTTGAAGTGCGAAGATCTAAAGGAGCATTTACAATGACTGGTGGACTGGAATCAGTAAAATCACTCATGATGGAACAATGCTACCTTTTCCACTTGGCATTTCATCTAAAAACAACATAAGTAGGCTGAATAGAGCGCTGGCTCTGATACCATGAAGGAGAGCTAAGATGTAGATCAAAGACGAAGACAAGGCTTGTGGCAGGTCTATTATCGCACACACAAACGGCCCTCCAGACCTTTAGAAAAGGGACTACCTTATAGCCACAAAGCCTATCTTCAAATTTTGATTCACACCTTAGAACTGCTTTATAGTAGTAGAATTTTGATACACAGGTTTCATACCATGGCAAGTGCAAAGCATACTATCAGGACTAATCAACACACATACATTTGTTTAGAAAATCATACCAAACAGAAAGGTAGAAATAAAGATTCAAGGACTCATAATGCACACAAGTTTTATTTCTTGAGGAGCAGATCATGTCTCCAAACCTTACAAGCATTGCCTTATATAGGCAAAAAAGTAGACAAACAGCTAATTATTGGTGAAGTTCTGGATATCACCAATAATTCGACAGTTCTGGATATCACCAATAATTCGACACTCTCCTACTGATCATAAAGTCTGACATACGACAAGAAAGACTTTATCAAGTGACACTAAGGACTGATAGACAACATGCAAAGGCTTTTACAACTGACAGCCGATTGATGCACTTTCGAACAACAATTTTTCTTCATTTTTCTTATTGCTACAATGCCAAACAGTGATGAACAGTACGTGAACAGCGAATGAATAGTGTATGAACAATATATGAACGGTAACTTTCTGACAATTGAGCCGTTTTTTCAGACATTTCTGTCAAACTTGCTTGGTCGGTCTTAAGAGATTTTATATTTATGGATGGGTTCTTCGATGTTATCATCATCACAGCTATCCGAACTATCTCCGTCCTTTTATTTCCTATAATCCCTACAGATCCGTTCAATTTCTGCAATTTCTAGGCCCATATCTTTATGAAGTTCCAAAGACTTTTGTCTTTTTCGTTGAGACTCATCGGAAGTACCTGGAATGTCCGTAGAACTTGAGGCGATATTAGCAAGACATGATGGAATTGCTAGTTGGGGAAAATTTTTTGCTTGTAGTGACAGACTATTTTTGTCAAGACCTAGGCTGAGTGCTAATTGTAACTCACTGTAATCATATAGGTCCTGTGATAATAGTCATCCCTATGAATCATGTGATTGAGGATCTTGAGATGATGACAAGGCCTCTTGAGATAAGGATGAGGCAGCAAGATCTAAGGTAGTGGCAGCAACATCTATATCAACTTTCATATTTATGATATAATATTGTCCCACTACTATATCAATTATCGCCTAATACCTGTGATCAGCTAGATGATCTCAAGGCACATCACTAGAACTGGTTGGCCATACTTCTGGTGGTATCACTTGGTTGTATTAACATAGAAGCCTCTGGAGTTCTCTATATTCCTAGGGAAGTGTCAAGATTTTGCATGAAAAGGTTTGGAAAAACTTTTCTAGAATTGGCTAAGGTTTGTAGGTAGTTACTCTTACATCACATGGAGTTTTGCTCATGTTTCCATTTGGACAGATAAAAACCCATGGCCGATAAAACAGTACTATTGTATGCCATTCTGAATTGGGTATACAGGCTCTAAGTTGTTCCTGAAATATGCATTTCCAAGCTCCCAATCGTTTGAACCAATTAAGCATATCACCCAAATGCTTAAACTTCTTTTCTCTCGAGAGAATTCTACCAATAATGAAAATAATTCTCGTTTTCGAAAATTCAATGGCTATGGTATAAAGATTGAACAAATACCAACAAAACCACTTGAATTCCTCTGGAATTGGTCTTCAAGATTGAGGGAGATAGGATGGATGAAAAGATATTCTGGATATAATCCACTGGGTCTAAGACTCAATACTCCGAACCTACTGAAAATCAGCAATTGATATTTGCACATTAATAACGGCAGATTGTCAAAAAGGGTATTGTTTTGAATGTATTCAGGAACTTCTGGTGAGTACTGCCTGCTTGGCCAAGAAAGTTTCATCTTAATAGATTTGTATCCATCGAACGGATTTCGGAGTACATACATATTTATAGATGAAATTGGTGCAGCAAATTCTTTTGGACGGGATAAGAAATCAGCAAGCACATTTTTTTCCTGCAATATGCTTGGTTTCAAATGAATATTTTGAAAATCATTTCGCCCATCTAAGGAATTGAGGATAAGGAATTTGCTTTTATTTGAAATTCAGCATCTGAGAGAATGAGGACATATCTAGTTTCACTAGAAAATGATGCCCTAGGAGATGACATTTAAACTTCTTGATGCCATATTTTACCACCAAGATTTCCTTTAAGGTAAAGTGATAGCGCATTTCACTCTACGTAAATCGTCCACTTTTGTGTCCATAGATCTTATATTTGCCATCATTTTCTTCGAATAGAACGGCAGCCCAATATTCATCATTGGCATTTGTCTGCAAAACTCTCTTCTTAGTAGAAGGGATTTGCAGAGAAGGAAGATGCTGCAAAACTTCCTTAAGGCGTCTAACAAATTTAATCTGCCGAGGTCACCATGAAGGGTTTTTTTTTTAACAGTTGCTGCAATGAACTCACCAAATTAGTGATTTCGGGAACGAAGTCTTTGAGATAATTGACTATCTCAAGGAACTCTTGAACCTATTTAAGAAAAAGATTTTCATCAGGAAATTTCTGCAATTCTTCAACAATATGAGGATCAGGATAACATGTCCCGTCCTTAAAATGCATATCGAAAAATTCAATTTTCCATTGGGCAATAATCATCTTTTTTTGAGATAGCATGATGCCATATTTTTTGACCAATTCAGCAAATTGGCTTCACAATTTACAATGAGAATCTTCATCGGAGCTGTAGAGGAGGATATCATCAATGTAAATTTGGGCATTTGCCAAAATAGGCTGGAAGATTTTGTACATAGCTTTCTGGAACAACGAATGAGCGGTTTTTTAGACCAAAGGGAAGCATTGTCCATCGGAAGTGCTGATTAGGGATGCTATCTAGTTTTGTGTTTGTCATATGGATGAATTCCCAATTGCCAGAATCTAACTTGGAGGTCAAATTTGGAATGGACCTTAGCTTGAGTAATTTTGGAGAACAACGAATTCCGGTGGGGGTAATAGGAATATATCATCTTGGAGGAATTGGTTGAATTTATCATCTTGGAGGAATTTATCATCACTATTTGGCACTGTAGCAAGAATTGGTTAAATTTATCATCTTGGAGAAATTTATTATCACTGTTTGGCACTGTATCATCTTGGAGATATTGGTTGAATATATCATCTTGGAAGAATTTATCATCACTATTTGGCACTGTAGCAAGAATTGGTTAAATTTATCATCTTGGAGAAATTTATTATCACTGTTTGGCACTGTATCATCTTGGAGATATTGGTTGAATATATCATCTTGGAAGAATTTATCATCACTATTTGGCACTGTAGCAAGAATTGGTTAAATTTATCATCTTGGAGAAATTTATTATCACTGTTTGGCACTGTATCATCTTGGAGATATTGGTTGAATATATCATCTTGGAGGAATTTATCATCACTGTTTAGCACTGTGAGAATAACAAATTTCTGTTCACGTACTGTTCATCACTGTTTGGCATTGTAGTAAGAAGAAAAAGGAAGAAAAATTATCGTTCGAAAGTATATCAGTCATCTATCAGTTGTAAAAGTCTTTGTATATCGTCTGTCAATCTTTATTGTTGCTTGATAAAGTCTTTCTTATCGTATGTCAGCCTTTTATGATCAGTAGGAGAGTGTCATTATTGGTGATATCCAAAACTTCACCAATAATTAGTTGTTCATCTACTTTTTTGCCTATATAAGGCAATGTTTGTAAGGTTTGGAGACATGATCTACTCCTCAAGAAATAAAATCTGTGTGCATTATGAGTCCCTGAATCTTCACTTCTACCTTTTTGCCTGGTATGATTCTCTAAACAAGTATACATGCGCTGATTAGTTCTGGTAATATGCTCTGTACTTGCCATGATATGAAACCTGTGAATTAGAATTCTGATACTATAAAGCAGTTCTAAGGTGCGAATCAAAATTTGAAGAGGGGCTTGGTGGCTAAAAGACGGTCCCCTTTATAAAGACCTGAAGGGCCGTCTGTGTGTGGGATAGCATACCTACCACGGGCATTGTCTTCATCTCTCATTTGCATCTTAGCTCTCCTTTGGCCAGTTCCTTTTGCTCACCCCTAGTTCGATTATCATTGTAGTAATTGCCTTTCTCCACCGTCATTTAATCTGAAGGTCCGAATTTTCTTTATTATTTAACTCTCGTCTTCTAAATTACGAAAAATTTCAAAAATAGTCTTTTGATAACTTTTTCTTAGAAAGAAGGCACCAAATCCTAAACCATTGTAAATTGTTCAAATGGACTCCTCAACGGGAAAAGTGTAAGAAAAGTCTTAAACCTATTGTGTTTGTTTCAATTTAGTCATAAAATTTTTTTTATGTCAATTTATTCATAAACCTTTTGACAAAATGTCAATTTAGTCATTCTGGCTAATTTTGGCCGGATATTACTGACGCGGATGTTGGCCAACTTAAGTGGCACCGCCTACGCTGACGTAAACAATTTTAAAATAATATTTCTTATATTT
Organism: Syzygium jambos; assembly: GCA_031216235.1. Taxonomy (NCBI): domain Eukaryota; kingdom Viridiplantae; phylum Streptophyta; class Magnoliopsida; order Myrtales; family Myrtaceae; genus Syzygium; species Syzygium jambos. The sequence continues at coordinate 26,184,463 of CM062225.1, forward strand.
TTCTTTCTTTCTTTCTCCTTTTGTTAGTGACTAGTCACCGGCCACAAGCGATGGTCAGCCACCAGCCATGGCTGGATGGGCTGGCCTCGCCTGTGGCGGTCGATGACAACTCTCGCCCAAGCGAGGCCAGCCTATCCAGCCATGGCCGATAAAGGAAGAAGAAAGAAAAAAATAAAAAAAATAAAAAAATATTAAAATATCATTAAAAATTGTCCATGGAAGCATTGGTGATACCACTTAGGTCGGTTGAAGTCCATGTTAGCAATACTCGGTCAAAATTAGTCGGAATGATTGAATTGACATTATGTCAAAAGGTTTATGACCAAATTAAAACCAAAAAAAGATTTAGGACTTTTCTAACACTTTTTTTAAAAGAAAGGCACCAATTCCTAAACCATTGTAAATTGTTCAATATGACTCCATTTTTTTTTTTTTATTTTGTGCGACTAGATCGCTAAGCTATATATATTTTTAGTTAGTTTTTCCGTTAAAAAAGAAATGGAAATGCCACGTGGATCCGCACTTTTAACTAATATCTTTTGTGTCGCTCTTTTGTTTTTATTTTTTTCTTTTTTATTGCAAAGGGTTGTCTGTTTGGTAAATTAGGTGTGAACTCTGCAGGGCAGATATTTGTCAATAGGAGATGAGAAAGATATCGACGAAGTCGCAGATGTTGTGAGCAAATTTCGAGGGATTGGTCGAGCATGAGATATCACACATTGATAATATGGCAGTTCTCGATTCAATTTGTACAAAAACCACAATGTCTTTAGACCAGATGATTTAAAAGCGATTTTCATATGAACCTGCGAAATCCCATGTTAGTATTCAGTTTGATTGGACCATGAGATGTAAGCCTATCCATGATATTAGTCTTTGAGCATGCATGTGTAAACACTACAGCTCCAATCGGTACGCAGTGACGGTCTATGCGAAAATATTTGCGATTGTACTTGTGATGCACTGATGCAATATGTTCTCTTAAACAACTTTGCCTAGGTAATGTAATACCTAGGATCATATGCTATTTATCCTGGTTATGACATTTACCTTTCCATTAACTCTTAGATACTTTTCTTTCCGCAGGCAAGCCACAGCATACATGGCAACTCTAGTTAAATCCCTCCAAAAGGTTGGGTATGTCGACGGCAAAACCCTATTCGGAGCTCCTTATGACTTCCGGTACGGCTTAGCTGCCGATGGCCACCCGTCTCGCGTCGGCTCCAAGTTCTTGCAAGACCTCAAGGACCTAATTGAAAAGGCTACGGCGTCCAATAAAGGCAAACCGGTAATCCTCCTCTCTCACAGCCTCGGAGGCCTCTTCGCCCTCGAACTTCTCAACCGAAACCCTAGCTCGTGGCTTCGAAGGCACATCAAGCACTTCATTGCCCTCTCTGCCCCTTGGGGCGGCAGCATCGATGAATTAGTCACCTTCGCCTCCGGCAATACCCTCGGAGTTCCCTTGGTAGATCCATTGATAGTACGCGGAGAACAAAGGAGCTCCGAGAGCAATTTATGGCTCCTTCCATCCCCAAAAGTTTTCGACATCGAAAAGCCACTCGTGATCTCTCCATGTGCAAACTATACAGCTGGCGATATTGTGCAGTTTCTAAACAATATCGGGTTTCCGGAGGGAATCCAACCGTATAAATCAAGGATCTTGCCACTCATAGAGAGACTGGCAGTCCCAGAGGTGCCGGTGACGTGCGTGTTCGGCTCGAATGTGAAGACACCAGAGAAGCTAATATATAGAAGCAAGGCTGAGGGCTTTGATGAGCAACCGGAGGTGGTATATGGCAACGGAGACGGCACGGTGAACATGGCAAGCTTGTTGTGGCTCGAGTCTTTGTGGAAGGAGAATCAAAAACAACCATTCAAGGTGATTACGATTCGTGGAGTTTCGCATATGTCGATATTGAAAGAAGAAATTGCCCTTCAGGAAATTGTTCAAGAGATCGTGAATGTACATGCAAATCACATAGAAAGCTCATAAGTGCAGAGATGAGAGTTATATGTAAAATGCATGTCTATACTTCATTGGGCATACCCGTCAAGAAGACGTGAGTTGAAATTATTAGGCTCATTTGAAACTCTGATGTACTCTTGTAGATCAATAAGTCCAATACATAGATTTTTATCCATTATAATAACTAGTATTAATAAATTTTTGAAAGAGATTTGCACTACGATAGGTAAGGGCTCTAAACCCCTAAATAAAGTGAGTTTTTTTTTTTTTTGATAACCCAAGGAACCCCCGCACGGCCGACAGCCGGAGAGTAAACCCTGGGGGCGACACATGCTAGCCACCACACACGTGCCACCGGTTAAGTCACCCTGCGACGCCCGGGATTCGAACACTCAACCTTTTGCGAGAGGAAGAGTGCGCGCTCCAGCAGCGCCACCCAGGCGGGTGGTTAAATAAAGTGAGTTGATACCACAAAAAATCACAAACCGATACACTTGTGATAAGTTTACCCCAAGCTAATATTTTGACTATCAGAAACCTCAAACTTGTACACATGTAATAAATTTAGCTTCTGTTGGTTTTCGTTAAATTTTACTGTCAAACTGCTGAGTTGGATTACACGTGATAGTTGACTGATGTACCAGTTTAGGGTTTTACCCCTTGTTCGTTACAGATTTACACCAATTTATGATTTTTCTTAATATTAATCCAATTTAACTGGGGGTATATTTGCCATAGATATACCGGTCTGGAGTTTTTTGTAGTCAAAAATTAGTTTGGGATTAATTGGTCAATTATATAACAGTTTGGGATTTTAACCGTCAAAAAATTAGTTTTTGATAAATTTATTACAGATATTCCAATTTGAAAAGCACCGACGTATATATTTTTAAATAGCATTTTAATAATATTTTATTCTTTTACATTTTCCTTATTATTCCTTTCTTTCTTTTTTCCTTTTCTTCTTCCCTTCTTCTCCTAGTTGGTCGTCGGACCTCGGCGACAGGCCGAAGGCGAGGATCGGCCAGCTTGACCTTACTGGCCCACGGGCGAGGCTCGCCATCGTCGAGCTAGCACGGTCGAGCCTCGAGGAGGGCGAGCCTCGCCCAGCACCCAACGATAAGGCAGGGTCAACCTTACCCAAAAGACAAACGAGGTGGTTCTTCCCCCTCGGGTGGGCCCCGCAATTGCCGGGAGCTCCTAAAGCCTCGTTATTGAGTAGGGTAGGCCTCGTTTTTGGATATTAAAAAATCACGTAATCCATGAGCTGTTGGTGTTACTGTTCATAGCACGACCGGTAGGAGCGGTGAAATACCGAAAGAGCCCCTCCGCCCGCCCGCCCGCCGGATACCTGTCCTCCCGCCAAAGCGAGCGTACGTTCTCCTCGCGCGGGTTCCGGCGCACCGTATAAACCCCCCCCCCCTCCTTGCATGTCCACCGCCTGCCATCCCGCGCCCGAGCCGAGGTCGAGAAGGTCATCGCCGGCCACCGTCGCGGAGCGGCGCTCAGAGCTCAAACCCCACGGCGGCGGCGAACACCTAATCCCGAGCCCCCCGCGAATCGATTCGGCCGGAGGGAGGAAGGCCGGAGCCGGAGGCGGAGAGGAGGAGGAGCGGTTCGAATCGGAGGAGGAAATGGTCGGGGATGGGGGCGCCACTCCTACCAGGTTGCTGCTTATTGATTTCAAGCTCAGCGCCGCGGTCATCGTGTTTTTTTTTTTTTTTTGGTCCTTTCCTTTTCGTCTGCATGTTCTCGCGTTATGATGAGTTTGTAGCGTAGCGTCCGGAATCGGAAGATGCGGGGTGTGTTGGGTCGAGTTTACTCGAGCGATCGCGGATTGAATCGAGAAGAGCGCTTCGTTTGTTGCTAAAAATCGATGTCGCTGTGAGCTTCCTGCAAATTAGTTTATTGATGGATGGATACGGATGGACGGCGTGATTTTTGTTCCCTGGGTGGAAACTTTTTACATGTGTGCGCGAAGACGTGGTCTGTGGCTTGAACTTGGGGATGAAGACGGGCAACCCTTGCGAAGGGTTGGTGGTGACCTGATGACCGCGTTTTTTTTTTGGCGCTGTTTTTGCAGGTATGAACTGTTGAGCATGGTAAAGAAGCACTCCAATTTGATGGGGAAGACGAATGTCGACGAGCAAGACGCCACGGATGTGGAAATGGATCCGAAGTTCTGGCATGATGTTTTCGATTTGTATTTTATCCGCGGGAAGGAGTCGAGGGGGCGCCAGGACGACGACCTTTTGTTTTTTGTCAGAAAAATGGTAATCTTATTTTCTTATCGCCAGTCGACTGGAATGTGCGTTATCCATATAGGGGATCTTCCAATTTAGCCAATGCCTTGTTCATTATTCCATAGTCCACATGTGCTATATGTGTTACCTGTTAATTAGCAGCGGTAAATAAAGTGCTGTCTATGGAATTGTCTGCTGTAGAGGACACAAGGTGATCCATTGAATGAGAGTCCAGACGGTGTATCTCCCTACTTCGTACGCAGGTGGGCTTCTGAGGTAAAAGGGACCATGAGAATGCTTTTGAGCTACTCTACTTTATTCAATTTTGCTTTCCTCTCTTTTTTCCATGCCTCGCCATTAATTGTTTAACTGTAATATAACAGTCGCTTCCCTCATTAGAATTAGATCTCGTCAATTTACTGATTTCATAAATGATGGTTAAGCAAGATATGTCATGTTTGCGCAGTACACATGCGATTGTGCTGTGCTTCTAATCAGATTAGCTCTGCTTGAATTGACTGTTGATTTCTGTTGATCAAATAATTATCTTTTATTTTTGCCAACGTTGATATTATCACTGAAAAATCAAGAATGTAGTTTGAGGTAATTCTAGTTCGAGGAGCTAGCATAAGCCTGACCATGTTAAGCTATAGTTGTCAGGGTAAACTAAAGATGCGGTAGGTGTTACTCTTGCTTGCTGACTTGGTCCCAAAGAGGTTTTAATTTAAAAGCTTTGGTTAATTTACTTTTTTTCTAGAATTTCTTATATAGTTCACGGTCTTAAATTACTGGATTTCATTTAACCCACACGGTGAACTAATGATTCAGATTTATTACCATGTTCTTGGCAACATACTTATCATAGTTTGCCATTTCTGTGACATATGTCAGCATGATATATTGAGGTCTCACTGAACAAACGGACATGCTTAGCGTTGGAGCATATCTAAGGTTCCATAGGAATTGTGACTTTTCCAAACCTCATGTGAATTTCCTTAGAATACTTCACATCTCTCCTATAGTTTGATTGAAATTATAAATCTCGATTTCACCTTATGGAGAGTTAGCTAACAAGTTCCTATTATTTTCACATGGCCTGGATCAAATTGGCTCTAGATTTTGAGGAAAGAATTGAGGCAAGTCTATGGAAACTGAGGAAACTGCTGAAAAATTTTGTTTTATGAACTGATACAGGGTATATTGGTTGATTTCGTACAATGAAGGAACTTAACTTGAGCTGTGTCTGATTTTACTGTCTTGTCTTTCCCTGAGTGCGCACTGTCAACTTGGCTGCAACCTACAAATAGGTTCTTAGGCACTCTTCTAGGAAGCTTCTCATTACTAAATATTAGCATGGCCAGATACTAAGTTAAAGAGGGAACTTCGTGAGTGGAGTATCCTCATAGTAAATACAAGTAACTTAGCTAGCTACATTCAACAATTTGACTCAACCACTCCATGCCTTCTTTATGTATCAAGCTTTCCTGCTCCTAGTGTATTCGAATTAGACATTTGTCTATCTTAGTCCTTTCAGTAGGCTTATCTTATCTGGTTCATCGTCTTTAGATTTCAAAGGAAATTCTGCACAACAAATATACCCACTCTGAATCATTTACTGACCTGTTTTCCAGTATCCCGCACGCACTTTGATTTTCAGTTTATATGATGTGTTAGTCTCTTTTGATATATTAATATTGCTATTTTAACTTTTGAAAGCAGTTGGGTAAGTTACTTGGCGATAGTCACGATGAAGTGGACTGGAGGCGCTCCTTTTATTTGAATTTGATTGCACACACCTCCTTCACTGTGACAGTTGCAATTTGCAGGCAAGTTGTCTACATTGAATTTTCATACGAACCTACTCCATTCCCTGGAATTTGAGTATCAAAAGTTTGATTCATCAATTGCGCTGGCGACTGCGAAAACTTATCTTAATTAATTTAATTTCTCCAATTATCCATGAATTATGAGGTGATGAAAGGCTAGGGTAGGCCTATTTAGATTCCACAAGGCAATCCATATTAGTTTAAAAAGTACTTTTTCGTTTGTCATCTTAATTTTTTCTTCTGCTATGAGTTCGGAGATGGGATGTACTAGCTCCTTCTGGTCTGTTTTTTTCAAATAATGAAATGTTAGTTATCTTTAATTGTAATTTCTTCTTGGAGAGTTTAGTTGCTGCATGCCTCTTTGAAAGATGCATGTTTTTTTACTGGCTCCACTCAGCAGTGGTGGTGGCTGTTGTTGTTGAAGTCAGAACTTCCGCAAATAAGATCTATACGTAAATAACCAATGTTAGCACAGGCTGCTTGGAGCTGCATACTTGAGATGTCGTGCTTGGTTTCTTCCTGGTGTTATTTCTCTGCAGTGCTCAATTATCTACGTAAGCTGTGTTTCTGTTCAATTGTTCTCTGCAGCCACGAAGTCCTTAAGAACCATCAGGCAGGACAAGATACACCACTGTCTCCAATATATAAGGTACTCATAGCAACCTTATATATGCCCTAGAAAAAAGAGTTATAAGATGTACCCCTTGATTACATATTTCCATATATCTCTAGGTTGTTTTGACCTTTGTAAGGAACTTTCGTGTGCGGAAGATGCACCTTCCGATGCTACCTGGTCTCAAGTCTCCTAGAAATCATGGGATAAGAGTAAAGTTTGAATTTGCTTTCATGCCAATTTAATGAATTGGAAACAGAATAAATCCAGACAGAACAAACCAATTGAAGAACGGACACGGGAATCCCTGGAGGGGTAAGGGGTGTTTTGGGTTTCGGGGGTAGGGGGTAGGGGGGAGGGGGGGTTGGAACGTGGGGATTGTCAATGTAGATATCCAGAGACAAGCAGTCAATTGGAAGCCAACCCAGCCGACCCCCTTCCAAAGAAAAAGAAAATAGCTAAGCTGATTACCCTTTTTGTACTTTAATTACGTTTTAAAGCTCTTACATAATTCTCTTTCAGTTCTAATGATAATGCAAGAGGGATAATCGAGAAAAAAAAGCTATTTTCTTTCTCAGGAGAGTTCTCCTGTCATGCATATATATTCAGATGTTCGTCGGTATTACTGATACTCCGGTTTGAGGTCTGTGGAGTTGTGACACGGATTAAATATTTCTTTTCAAGTTTGATTCAGTGAGAATTGATCTATCTGCGCGTTCAGTGAAACAATTTTACTTGGCAATAAATCTTTGCATATTCTGATGCTTTTCCTTTGATTGAGAGAACCTATTGCCTATAGCTGCTGGTCAGCTGTAGGCTGTTGTCTTTTTCCCTGATCGGTCCCTTTCAAGCCAATAGGTTCGATATTGATTTCTTTATTCAAGTCATGAGACAAGTACAAGACCATAATGCTGTAGTTATTTACCGTATGTTTGAGTACTTATTTGTGGTTTTCTTCTTCTTTTTTTTGTTTCTCTACTTCCTAATTTGAAGATCGATATTATCTTCAGGTTGTGAAAACTGTTTATGCATCTCCTAGTCGTGTCAATTTCCATTTGGACTCAAAAAAGGCAAGTTACTGATGCTTGATCATTGCAGCCTTTTCCCCTTATGGTTCTAGGATATTGCAATTTCCTTCTTGTTCTTATTTCATTTGCTATCTGACAATACCAATGTTTCATATCCAGGAAGTAGAGACAACACCTGCCTATCCAGATATCTGTTTTGCTGTTGACGACTTTGACTCCACATTTGATGCAGTGGTAACAGTTCTAATTTTTTATATATGCATTTCTTATTACATTGTGTGATAATAGCTTCATATCTATGCTCTCTTTTGCTATGAGATGAGATGCTCCCAATTTGATGATAGAATAATTTAGATGGCCAGTGTGATATGTTAACAGAATTGATTTCTTACTGGAACTTGAAAGTTTCTGGATTTATTTTTATATCATGTTTTGTGACCATGCTCATACGAGAGGCCACTTTTCTTACAGTAATGATTCGGCTCTCATTTTTGAACAAGTGCATCTTGTTGTTCCATATTCTTGTGTTCAGTTAATATCATATATAATGACCTATCAAATCAGTCTTGCTATATTTAGCATAAGTTGATTGTTACACAATAAAGCTGTACAAGGTCTCATAATGTGGGTATTATGTCTTTATGTGCCCCGGTGTAAGAGTTCGATGCATGGTTTTATTTTCCCTTACCTTTAGTGCTCCAAAACATTGGAGAAAAGCTTCTATGAGATCATAAAAAGTTCTTATCACATTCTTATATCCTCATACTTGAGTCATCGAAAGCATGTTTGGGTTCTTGTATATATCGTTTCATTCTTCGTCCCACATCTTGTATTTTTGTGGTTGTATTATTACCATGTGAGCCTCTGTCTACCTCTATGAAGTGAAAGTAAAGATTGGACCATGACTGGCATCTAAGCAATTTGTCATTGTCTCTGTCATTGATACTCACTCTTTAGCCAACAAACGTACTCTGATACTTCCAGATTTTGATGGGAAGATTTGCCCACTAGTTGAAACATAAACAGAGAACAATGTGATATCCTAGTTCATTTTGACTTGGTGGCTATTATGTAAAGCATTTCAGCAATTATTTGCCTATGCAGGTCTTGTCATCAACAGACCATTGCTACTGTGTTCTACTAAATGCTCATGATGGAGCAGCATTTGCTTCCCAAAAGGAGCAAAATGATTGCATTTCCAGTAGTGATACTCCTCTACGAATTGAAGCGAGTTCTGGCAACTCCAAGAGCAGTAAGGTCCGCGTACATAATTATGTACTAGATCTCTGTCGGTTTTTCTGACGCATACTCTTAGGCATGGATACATTTGCTTGGCTGACTTAAGTCTTTTTGTTTCCCTCACATGCATGCGTGCGCGCACCTACGTAGACATAGAGTTTCTTGAGATTAGCGTTTGTGCCTTGCCACTTAGGGATCTCACTTATTCTATTTTGTTCTCTGTATATCTTGCATCCTCGCTGTAACAATTGGCTCTCTCAGATCAGCAACTGTAAGAATTTTTGTTTTGGATGAAAGTTTCTACTTGCTTTATAGTACTTCAATTTTTCTTTTTGTTTTTTTTTTCAGAAAGATTTTCTATTATAAGTTCTTTAGGAATTTTGGCTCAATTATTAATGAGAGTGTTTTCAGTTTTCCTGTTTAGTTTTTATATGCACAAGGTCTTTCATTATAGAGAGGTTTGTAAACATTGCATGACAATCGGAAGAGGAACTACTTCTCATTTAACCTTTGTAACTTGCTGTTTTGATACTATTAGTGAGAATGTCTCGGTTTTTCTTGTTTAATTGTTATATTAATCTAGATCTTTGTATATGAGAAGTTCACTAGCTCTCGTGACTGCACGCGATGTACCTAAGGATTGGGAGAGTTACTACTTCTCGTGTAACCTTTATTATACTGTTGAGTTATGCTTAAGACCCCCCTTTGATTGTCAAACAGTGGTCGAGGTCTAGGATAAATCAATTTTGAGTTTACGTGATCTGTTAAACTGCTGTCTATCTCAAGTTTTTGGTTTTTTTGCATAATTTTCCGTAGCCACTTAGCTATCAGGTTATGTCTACTATTCTTTTGTCACAATATTTTAATGGGAAAGTTTGTTTGCACATGCTAAGAAGATTCGCTGATTTGGTGAAATTTTAATGGTGATTTGTGTTTAATTTATGCATAGGTGTCATTTGATGAAAAGTTTCCTGTATTCGGAAACAGCATCTTTTGACTTGTTTTTATGAATTCAGATTACCCTTTTTTCAGGATTTGTCAGCTATCATATGGTCAGAGAAGCATACAATGGTACAATATTGCTTCATCTCATTTATTGTTTCTAAATAGCTTAACTCTTTAATTTTCTTGGATCTTTTTTTTCCCATTGTCATAACAGTGTAGGAAAATGCTCGCGTCAAGTTTGGGATAGTAGTAATTGCTATCTGGTTACTTCCAGTACATCCCCTCTTCCTTTTCCCTCTTTAATAACCTCAATCAAAATGAGCCTTATCTCAATACGATTTAAAGGAGAATTGATCTACACTGGGGTATGGTCATTTTAAGTGTATGTTAATATCTCACAAGAGATTCAGTGCTAACTAATTTGCTTTGGGATTAGTGCAGTTATATTGAGCTCCATAAGTAAGAATGAAATGTTTTAACTTCCATGAGTTTGGAAGGCAGATATTTCGTGCTAAAACTGCAGAATCTTTCTGCTTTCATTATTAACCATAAGCCCCTGAACTAAGCTTACCTTTTTAGGATTACATGCTTGGATCCCTGGAGTATATTCTTTGTCAATTGAAGATAACCATTCTATAAAGTAAGCGAGGATAATAATTCATCTAACTAAAACACTAGAAAGGATTGGATAATTTTGCTACAGTGGCTTTTGTTTCTTGTTAGAAATAATAGGCTATGTCTGCTGTAGATGATTTATTGTTGAGTTATTGTGCATACAGATTTGTTTGCTATTACAATAGTGATGACTGTGGGTGTTTTATGACTCTCTCTCTCTCTCTCTCTCTCTCTCTCTCTCTCTCTCTCTTTCTCTCTCTCTCAGCTGGTAAGTCTCAATTTGGGAGCCTCTGGTCACTTGGCCATTCACCTGGCAAACAAGATCGGCTTTACATGAAAGGACCTGGAGGACGTGGGGAAGTTGAAGTTGCTGTCTCTGGTGTTGTTGGTAGGATATACCCTTCACATAAATTGGCGCTATCTCTGGTCTTTGTGAAATTTTATTTTGATTCATTTATTGATCCAGATTTGAGTTTTTGGCAAACATCATTCACGAGGGAGACAACTTTGTTAATGCTATTACTTCTTTTTGCAATTCATTTTGTTAAAGTACGGAGGACATTTGTCAGCTTTATAACTATGATATTGGTAAGTAGAACAATATTTGGTATAATCAATGGAACCAGATATTAGTACTTTTCTCATGTCTTATTTCTTCTTCCTTCTCTCTTTTCTTTTTCTCTTTTTTTTTTTTGGGAGGGGGGGGTGGGGTCGAGGATGGCTGCATATATTGGTTGTTCATCTGATTTTAATGCATCACATTCCACATAACATTTTTATCCACATGGTTGTGACTCGTTCAATTGACTTATCCAGAAAAGGGAAAACGAAAATCCGCAACTGGGAAGAGGATTAGATTGACTAGGTTTGTATTGTTAATCCATTCCTGACTCTTGATCTTGCAATATCAGATCAAAGCAATGAGGATGTGGGCCCCTTTTCACCAGTTTCTGTATCTAACAGAGGATTCGGGATTGGCTCAATTGTTCGGAAAGCGGCATCTGTGGCATCTGTGGCGGCAAAGCATGCGTATGCTGCAGCCTCGGCCACCACTAGTCATGATGATGAACTGATGATACCCCTAAAATGCTGCTTGATGTCTATATCTCTGCCATGGGAACACATTGCTTATGATCTTCTTTTCAAGGTAATTGCGATGGGAATTTGCTTATAATGAGGTATTTATGGTGAGAAATTTCTCACTTTCCATTCCCATACAAGTCAATGGTTATGATTATGCCTCAATATTTCTTCTTTGGTTCTGAACTAAATAAAAATATTTGCTTTACTGAGATGAAGTAATTCTCGTGAGTTCAGGGACATCCTCTAGTGAACTTATAAGCACTCGGGAAAATCGGACAAGGAATACCTATCTGCAAAGGAAAGCATGAGGGGACCAATTTGTAAGAGATGTAAGAGTGGAATTGCTAGATTGTGTTTTTTAAATTTAGGTGATCATCTCTCTCTCTCTCTCTCTCTCTCAAAGTTATGTGTTGGAAACAAATGTAAGTGTGGTCATAGATCAGTGGACAATCTAAATTTGTAATGTCAAGGGGAAAAAGGTAATTTGCTATCCCTATGGCTATACCCTGATTAGTTCCTCAGTTGAATAGGCTCAATATTTCATTGGGGGCATGGTAAGACTGATTTTGTACTCCCCCCTGAGCGTGAGCTATCTTTTAAAAATTGAAGACAAAATATTGGTCAATTAGTATCGATGTCGCTATGAATTTCGCCTGTGGCTAAATGCTACTCTCAATTGGTTTCCTGATTGGTAGTTATAACTTAACTATGTAATGCAAGGTAGGTATCGGTTTACTTATCAAATTTTCCTCTCTTGCCTGCTGCAATACCCAGTAATGGGTGAATCTTCTCTTGAGCTTAAAGAGACCAAATATTGCTGTCGTTATTCATTTGAACTGAGCTTCATATGACTAGAGATGCTAACTTCACAGAGTGAAGATGGTGCCTAATCCAAAAGAGAGAAATATTAAGATACTGTGCCTTGATGATGGTCTACCACACGAGTTCTTATGTTGATTGTTTACTGCATAGAAGCGGTGACGGCTAAGCCGATGGTCATCTTTTAAGACGTTTGAACATGGTGATAGTTTCGGGGAGGAAAAGCAACATCTCTTAATGGTTGGATGAGTGGTTGACTCAATTCAGTCCGGATGCATTACATTTTGTTCAACATCTCCATTCAAAGCAATTTTGAGGGTCATAACTGTCATCGTTCGTGTGGAGCTTCGATGCAATGCGCACGGATGGATTGATCTATGAACATTTCCAGAGATTATACGACAAAACGTTTGGTTCACTCGTGTTAGTATCTAAAAAGAGATGTCACCTGAGGCTCTTGGTCCTTACTGGAGATTGTTGTCGAGACTTTTCAGGCCTCAGATGTTAGTTTTATTTCTTCAACCCTTCCCATATATGGAGGGTTCTCATTCCTCTCTTCTTCCACAGTCAAACTTCATTTTTCTTGCCAGCTGAAACTCCTACAAAACCGATGTTACATCTCTATACTTGTTGTGGCATGTCACTAAAAACAACAAACGTCAAAGGTAATCCCCCTGTAAAATCCACACCAAGTTCTTTATGCCAACGGAAGTCTTCTTTTCCACAGCTTCTGAAGCCCAAATTTCATGGTTTGCACGCGCGGAGATGGAACACCTCCAACACGGTCGAACGTCGGTGACATAATTTGGGCATTATAAAATGGGGGTCACAAAGGGAAACCAACAAAAACCAACCTGCAGGGGGCGGTTGCAAGGGTTTTGGTACTTTTTTTAGGGGTCTGAGTTTTATTAATGTCTTAACGGCATATAAATACAAAGATTAAAAGTAGAAGGGCATCTTATGATCGGACATAATATGGTTCACAGCACATGAACCCTACTAAAGGCTTTATCTTAAAGCCTAGTTTCAGGACAAACCCTGAAATCTCAGAGAGGGCCAAAAGAAAAGCAGCCAAAAAAAGGAGGAGCAGCTCAAACGTAACGTGTGCATGCATTGCCATGTTACCCTCCACTAATCCTTTTCTCGGCTTTAATTGCTTTAACATGCAGCAACTGAAACTAACTGCCAATCCACAGGAAAGCAAAAATTGCTAACTAAAGAAAACTGCCGGGGATGGGGGTAGTTTATAGGCTTTTGAGCTATAGTGGGGATGCATAGCCATGTGAAAAGAAAGAAAATGAAAGTGTTCATTTCCTTCTCCAAGAAGTGGTGAGGCAAATGAAAAGCTCAAACCAGCAGCTTTTGCCCTGGTTGCAGTCGTATTTGACTTCTCTCTCCCTACTTCGGTGCTATACTCGTTAAGGAATAGAGTCGTGTTTGGGTATGTTAAAACCGGTTTGCAAAAATTAGTACACTAAACAAATGTAACCACGAGTTGATTGTATGCGACCATCGATAAGCATATGCCGCGCAATGTACAGATTTTGCATTCGGGTTTACATACATCTAATGTTATGAAGTTTTGGGTGTGTATCATGACAATTTAACCTTTTAAAAAAGGATTAGTTTTGTACGGGTAGCATACATTATTAGTTGGTGCTGTTCTCTGATTGGTGGGTCTTTTCATCAAATGTCAATCGCATGTGCCTCTAGTTGCTAACACGCAGAAGAATACTCTGTCAATACCACCTGATACCATCACCATGCATCACCGCATCGAGCGCCTCCAGGCTCCAGCGTCGCTCAACCCAAATACACCGAAAGCCCTCCTTCTCATCACCTCTAGAGTCGTGCTGGCACCGAGCTCGACCTTGTGCGACCTTTGTCGTTGCAGGAAGAGAGAGAGTACGATAGTTGCTCATGGTGGCGGCCATTAGTGTGTCGTCGGGTATAGTGGCAACAGACAATGGTTACTAAGGCAACAACTGGTCTTCAGTGGTGTTCGCGGTGGTGGCGGTGACCCTTGGAGCGACAATGTAATGTTCAGTTTAATTCTAAGAAAAGACGGGATAGAAAATGAAAACTAGGCTTCCTAATCATGCCTTTTCGTGTGGGTTTACACCTAACTATGTGAATTATTCTATGCATAAGGGACTAATCACACATCCAGTAGCAACCATTGGTTTCAGCATACGAGCAACAACAAATTTCACTCTGCGAAAAAAAATATGTTAGAGTGTACTTGATATTAGAGTACAAATCATAGGTTTTGACACTACTTCACGTCGTCATTTTTCTGCACGCAATACTTATTTGACATGGCACTACTAGTTCTGTTGATATCTTGTCTTTTTTATGAAACAAGCTCAATCTTCACCCACCCGTTGAGCGGGAACAAAAGTTGGCCTTATTAATCCGACGATGCTGAGTGGAAGGGCAGTTGCTCAACAGATGAAAGCTACCCGGGGAATAATAGGCCGATCTTTCCCAAGAGCTCATATCGACTAGAAGACTTAGCACCTTGGCATTGGCTATTTGCCACCTCGGGCTATAATATGTTCCGAGGGTCGGGCTTTTTGTCCATTAAAGCAGCACTCGATATATCTTAGGCAATTAAGTATTTAGGTAAAGGATTATCATCTACGTTTACCGAAACTGTCTTTCGATCATAAAAAGACAACTCAAACTATAGTTGAAAAGTCAACAAAACTTGTTGGTGGGCTTGAGTGAGTTAATTCTTTTACTTGTTAAGCACAAAGCAGTCGATTTTCAATGCAGATGGCTACACACCCAGTCCATTCTTTTTGACCGGTTATGCTCTATCTATAATACATGATTTAAATAAAGTAAAAGCACTAGCTTTTGCGACGTCATTTAATTCTCCCCCGACCTTATCATTATTACTAGATCGTGCCCACTTCAAATTGCTAGAAAGTAACTTCATTCATATTGTAATCATTGAACTTTAATGATGGAAAATTCCTTATTTAGAGGAAACCATCCAATAGCAAAGGGGCATGCTTAGGACTAGTGGCCACGACTTAATCCCAAAATCTGCGCTCAAATAGAATGTCATGTCATGAGTAAATTAAGTACGCATAGGATTTGTGTTTCAATTTCCCATGTTGCACTGTCATCCACATGGCGTTATGGGAACCGCAGACATGAAAAGTTGGAGATCGAATTCGAGAGATCTAAATCTATTGCCGTATGCGACAGAATAAAGGTCACAAAGTATAGACAGTCTTCTTTTCGCTTCACCCTTATCTTCCTGTTCTCCTGCTTCAATGGAGAAAGTGCACGTGGAGAACTTACGACTTTTATCTTGTTCTTGAAGAAATGCTTTTTTTTCTTTCATTTTTTGTGATATACCAAGTCACACATCAATTGCGAGAGATCATACTGAGTAATGTGTAAATCAACAGACACTTCCAAATGGTCACCACCTCATGTGGTTATTCAGAATATTTCTTTTGGGAGGCTTGACTCAAGAGAAAAGGACCGGATTATTACTTATGATATCGAATTGAGAACCCCTTCAATAGGTGTGTGGAAAATAGACAACTTAGGCCCATACTTGATCTGACAAGGGCAAGGAGTAATCGTTGAGACAAGAGATTTTAGATAAGATGGACTCTTAGCAGGCTTTTAGGATGACGGAGGATGAAGGAATACACCGAACTATACATTGAATAAAGAGAGTATCGATGGACGTAACTTTTTTAAGTGAGAGAATTTGTGATATCATAATTCCCGATTGATTTGGAAAAGACCATTTTGAGGGATTCATAAGTCAATACACACCCTTAAATGGCCTCCCTCTTCTTCTTTTTTGCTAAAATAACGGTCAATATCTTGTGTGGTCACTCAAAGTACTCTTTTAAAAGTTTGGTCCACATGAAACGAGCCGAGTCATTACATTACCAGTATAAATCATAATCAGTCGAGTATTTTTCTTGGGGGATATGACGTACCTTAAGTAGAAATTATGAAAAGTCCTCACCTAGACGCCCACATGGTTTTTCTATTGGGATGATGTTGAGCATCACGCATTACCTTTGTTGTTATATTCCAATATCGTATGCATGCTTGACTTTTTAGATCAAGTAACATATCAAAGTATCAATTTTCACATACTAATTGCCTTAAAATGAATGAATTAGTGCCTTCATTAGCCCTCGTCACGATTCTTGTTGATCAAAGTGGACACGGTTAAATAGATAGATTTCTAGGCCACTTGAATCCCATTAACCAATCGCTTTGGGCGTACTATTGGATAAGACCTTCTCCCCGAACACACCAAGGTAGATGCCAAGGGTACGGAATCCGATCTTGATGAGAGGCACTGGCAAGTGATCTAGTCATCGAGTTTATTAATTACGAGGAAATCCCCCACATAAATTTAGTTTATATGCGATAGTCAAGACGAAATCAATCATAACTTAAAATCGCGTCCACCCAAAAAATTCAAGAAAAACAAAGAAGAAATGGGAATTGATCCTTGGTATTGCACATGGGAGCCCCTCTTTTTCTCACATGTTTTTGTGTTCTAGACAACAAATGTGGCACCGACAAGTTCCATGTACCTCCAACTTATTGGCTCCCTCTCTCTCTATCTCTATCTCTCCCTACTTTTTTCAGTCACCATTTCTCTTTTCTTTTTTTCACCTGCGTATTCCATATGACTTCAGCTGAATCTGTTTGATTATTCTCTAATCTCGTTAGTTGGTGTCATGCCTTTGGCTGATTCTTCGTAATTAAGCTAAACTCGAAATCTCCTCTCTCTTGGGGTCCATCCACCCCCCATCTTCTGCTTTACAAAAAGCCAAAAGAAAGAAAATTTGCACATCCATACATATGAGGAGGAAAAGTGATCCCACTACTGTTGCTACCTATTACCCCCCAAACAAATTGTAATTTAAACTAGACCCTTGGTTAATCACACCTTATTAAAGAATAAAGAAGGAAAAATTGCACACTAAAGGTGAATTTGTGGACAAATTTGCCCTCATCATTCAAAGGTTTCTCCTTTGGATGGACCCCATGTGTCCCTCCCCTCCCCAGCTATAAATACCGTTCTCCTTCACCGCATTCCCTCCCTTTTCCCTCTCTTTCCTCTCTCCGGTCTAATATTCTTAAGCGGTTCAGTGAGCCATGTTCTGCTCGGATGACCCGGTTCAGCTCCAGCTGCCGGTCCTCGGGTCCGGGTTCACTTGTGATGAGTTGGAAGAGCTCTTGTCGGTTCTCGAGTCGGAGAGCCCCGTCAGCCCCAATAACTCCGTTTCGGAGGGCTCAAACAGGACCCTCAGCTCTGTGGACGGCGACCGGAAGCGGAGGCGGATGATATCGAACCGGGAGGCGGCGCGCCGGTCCCGCTGGCGCAAGAAGAAGCATCTCGAGGACATGACGGAGGACCTGAACCGGCTGTGCGCCGAAAACCAGCAACTCAAGAGCCGGCTCAACTTGTTCATGAGCCGGTTCTTCGCCGTGCAGATGGAAAACGAGCGATTGAGATCTGAGTTCGCGTCCCTATCGGCTAGGCTCTCGGATCTACATTGGATTCTACTCGCCATGCAAAATCACACCAACCCTCGTTAATTTTGACTTAATAACTAAAAATCTCTCTCTCTCTCTCTCTCTCTCTCTCTCTTCTCTAGCTAGGTAGGACGAGCGACAAAAGGGCATACGAGGGTGAAGAGTCTTCAATGGAGTAGAGCTTCGTAAAATACACAGTTTTATTATGCTGGGCTAGTCGAATGTTCCCCATGCACGGTGTACAAAGCTTCTTTTTTCTCATTTCCTTCTGTCGTCAACCCTGGAATGTACCAGGGTTTTGTTCTCTCGTCGTGTCTGCGTGCGTGTCTTTTTGAGCACGCCACATTCAAATGGACAACAAAGGACTCATTTCCGACCACGTGTACGACCCGTGCAAGAGAGATCTTTGACACTCAAAGCCCCAAGAGATGGGGGAAAGCAGTATTCTGTATACGTGTGCGTGTGGGTTTTCCCAACTTTCGAAGGGTCGTTCTCGGACCGTGGATATCGCCATCCTTTACCTAAAACAAAGGACTCGGTCTGCTCAAAAAGTTAATGGTGACTGGTCTGAATTTTCTTTGACAGAGAGAATTGGATTCTAAGACAGGAAACAGTATGCAGCAGGCAAATAATTAAATGGACTGTTGTTTTCATTATGTACAATTGCCGTTCGCACGTGATACTTGCAATTCGACAAGTGTACGTACCATCATTGTGCCAACACAACAAATAATTCGACAAGTCAATAAAGAATATTGCCCGACCTTTACAGTATACAAGTCCAAAAGAAATAGTTAGGGTGCATTTATTTCGCAAACAATAAACGATTTGAAAAAAGATAATGACATAAATGGTTAATGAACTTTAAACAAATATGCAATATGGTCCTTGAAATTTTAATTTGTTCAATATAGTCTCTGAACTTTAATCCAATATATAATATGGTTCCTAAATTTTTAATTTGCTCAATGTGGTCGTTATATTTTTTATACATATTATGTTCAATGTGGTCCTTCAATTTATTCAAGATTAGAGACAACATCAAATATTTTCATTTAGTCCAGGAAAGTTTTTTTTTTTTTAAATTTGTTTGATATGGTCCTTCCATTTATTAAGAAAATGATTGCTTCTATCACTTATAAAAATGAATGAATAAAAAATATTTTTATTGTCCACAAGAATATTTACACATAAATTGTTATTGATAGTGAAAACATATTTCATTGACTAATATATTTCAAAAGCGACACATGACAATCAAACGCTAGTCGCTCAAAACTTACCTTGTAGACAAAATAAGCGTGTATCATACTCCTTGTAATTATTCAACCATATATTGCCTCAATGTGTTCATCATACAAATATATATGGTATTTGGCTTTTTGAGGCATTTGGTTAAATATTTGCGGCTGCAGATTCTCCATAGCTCCAGTATTTTCACAGCAGCTTCCCCCAGTATGCCTATAGTAGTTTTGGAGTATTGTGACTTTTAAATTTTTTTAAAGTGAGAGCTATAATATATTCTAGAATTTTAAAATGATGAATAATAGCATTACCATGATAATTTTACAATAATATATGCAAAAATCATGATAACAACGATAACAATAATAATAATCACTAAAAGATTAATAGCAATATTGTGAAAAATATTATTGCTATTGCTATTACTATAGTTGTCATAATAATGACATAATAAACATCAAAGTTATCATTACACGATGATGATGACCATTGTTGTTGTTGTTTAAAATATATATACATGGTGAACATGCCAAAAACTTTAATAGCAACGAAAAAAAATACAACAATTTTATGGATCTTGTTTTCCCATTTTGATAGCCACAACAATCTGGTAGCAATTTTTGCCAAACGTGTGAATCATTTGTAGCCACAACACAACATCTTTAAAAGATATGCTATCAAACACGTGATTCGACACAACACTAGGCAACGCAACTATAGCATAGTTACATCATATCTGCAGTTGAACTAAACAGGCTAAGACTGTTCAACTACTTTAGTTTATCAAGTAATGCGAAGGTCTTTAAGTGGTTATTTATGTTGGTGGTCCTTTAAGCACCGACAAATTTTTATGACAAACAAATTTTGGAGACGAATATTAATATGTCTATGATATTCAAAATTATTTTGATTCACGCATTTAAAATAGGGAAATGTTAGCAATTGAGTACATTTTTTGGGATATTACCTATACCGCTAGACTAGATATTGTGTAACTTTGTCTAATTCAAATTTTCAATTATGATCCTGAAATTTATGGGTAAGGGTCGAGTTGACCCGGTCTTTTGTGAGTTGAAAAAAGTCCTAACCCTACCTTTTTTGATTTTTGGGAAAATAGTTCAAAAAATCCTAAACCTATTGTATGGCGGCCAATTTAGTCCTAAACCTTTCAATTATGTCAATTTAGTCATAAACCTTTTAACGATTTATCAATTTAGTCATTCAGATCAATTTTAACCAGAATTGCTGACATGGATGCAAGATGACCTATGCGGTATGGTTGGCGTTAACGTGATTAATATTTGGAATTTTTTAAAAAATTCTTAAATTTTCTTCTTTTTTCTTCCTTTTCTTTTCACCAGTGGCTAGTTGTTAGCCACAGGTGATGGCCGACGAGGGTTGACCTTTCCTAGGCGAGGCCAAAGGCAATCCTTGCCAAATTTGGCAAGGCCAACCCTCGCCCAAGCAAGATCACATAAGCCTACCGGCATCTACGTCAACGATTTCTGGTCAAAATTGATTAAAATGACTAAATTGACAAATTATCAAAAGGTTAAAACTAAATTGGCATAATCGAAATGTTTAAGACTAACCATCGTACAATAAATTTAGAACTTTTTAGACAATTGCCCCCCTAATTTTAGGCAGATTTGGCACGTTATCAGGTTAGAGTTCGTTTTTGCCAAGTCCACTTTTGAACTAATTTCAACCCCATGTTGTCAGTTGCGCAATCTGCCGAATGATTTTTTTTTTCTCACTTTGCTACCTAATTTGGGGAAGATTTATCCGACAAACGGGGTTGGAGAACTTCAATAAATAAACTACCACATAGGTTTTTTTAGGCAAGCCAATTAGTCATCGGCCTTTTTTCCCCACTTAAATGGTCGCGAGGGGAATCCAAATCGTCCTTACTTGAATCTCTCACGTGGTGCTAGGGACTCCCTCACCCCTGGCACCAGATATGTCCGAACTGAGTGCATGTGGAATTACCCGAACTCAGCATCCAAAGGTGAGATTGTAGGAGTACCAACACGCGCCACAGTTCGTGGGACATATTAAGGATGTGGGGGATTGAACCCTTCGCCTACCAATAAGTTGTTAAAAATAGAATGAACTATTCTAAAAAAAGCTACAGAACCTAAGATGATCCATCGTTAAGTCGGGGAATGAAAATATACGTGGTACAATTAGAATTAAAATTTCTAGAGTCCTTATACTGCCACATCACTCAGTAGCACCAAGTAAATTCTATCGAATCCACATTGGTTTGAGAAAATAGACACCGATAGGAAAAAGTGGGATAAGAAATTGGTGTTTAAGTATGATTTTTCCATTTATGAGAAGAACATCTATACAACATAATTTCCTTGCTACAAGTTGTGTTCACGAATGATTTTCTTATTCTGGTTTAGATAAATCACGAGTAAGACCTTTGTTTTTCTACTTGGCAATTGTTTCTAACTAATCAGAAACTGAAAATCTCATGTAGAAATAAGAATTCCATTATCAGTGACTAGAGCTATTAGGAAAAGTCATGTTCTCTCTTACCAACCAAGTGATGAAATAGGCATATTCCAGGAATTAATGGAATAACGTTTCCTCAAATCAAACATGTTTTAAGAAAATGTTTTTCATTTTGTTAGGCGTAGTGATTTGATTGAAAAGTGATTGATTCGCTCCGCTGGATCAGCAACGTATGGTGTCCCCATGTCATTCATAAATATTCTCTCCATGAAGTGAAGTGAGAGCTACGTTTTGAATAAACCGGTATGTCCTTTTCGACCTTGGAAGGCAAAAAAGAGTAATAGAAATTAACGAAGAAGAAATCTACGTCCGACATCCAAAAGCGAAGTACTTCGCTTGGGGCTATACAAAAACGTTGCTGCTTTTCCCATTGATCTGCATGTTTGTGTCGGTGATTTTCAACCGGAAGTCTAGATGCCTCGGAACAGGAACAAGAAGAAGAATTTCAGAAAGCAAAAACGAGTGTTTCCTTACCAAGAAGATTCTGTCTCGTCGAACCCTTTACAGCTTATCTTCTTTCCACAAGCTTCGTACAATCACGGGTGACTCAACGTCGGCCACAAGTCACCTGTACCTTCAAGCTTCGCTTCCTGCTACAGAAGAGAGCGTGCTAAAATTGTCCTGTGGCTAGAATGACTCGATAATGATTATGTGATACAGACCATATCTATTATTTCACACAGATTATCTATCCTTTTTCACTTGCTGTTATCTGGTAAGTGCACAAGGAGCTAATTAAGGTGAAGTATTTTGTCGATGGAGCACTTGTTTTATCAACCCTTGCCAACAACACGTACGTCAATTTGTGCCTCTCTCTCTCTCTCTCTCTCGGTGTGATTTACTTGTAATAAGTAGTATTTTACTCAGCACGAGCTACTTAATTCATGCCAATTGAGATTGGCTATCACGAACTCGAAATTATATCGCCAATATATCAAATAGAAAAACAAAATTTAATAAGCGACAGGTTAAGAGACTCGTCGTTACTTTACCTCTTCAATTAAGTTAAAGGCAAGCCATGCCCGTAATGATCAAGAGATTTGCCATGAATGATTTGTATGGCTTAGTCCCTTGATTATGTCTACAAAAAACGAACCCTAGTTAAAAGCTACGGCTCTCATTAGGGTTCCTATATGCTATTGAGTCTAGACTCTTCTTCTACTCATCCATCAAATTCTCAAGTCTTGATGCTTTGCACCATCGCTAGATGTCCCAAATAAATGTCTATCCTGAACTTAGAATCTTATAGCATATACCTCTTTGTGCTCTCATCCCATCTATTACGTTTTTTTACAGAAGCCCAGCTCTTGAAACATTCAAAAGAGGAATCTGCCCCACTTCACTTGACATTACCATCTGACCATCTTCACTATCTAATAGTTAATAAACTGAAGAATAGAAGAAAAAGGAGAAGATTCGTAGTTGATTGCGAACAAAGTAGGCAATAAACTTTATCCGGCGGGAGTTATGATTGACAGCTAGAAAAATGAAGAACGCCCCTACCTAACATCAGTCTTTGTGGGTTCACTTTTGTCTTTTTGAAGCGCGCACACACTCAAAAAAGTTGCACGTACACTTAGAATTCATGCATGAATGCAGATGTGATAAGTTTCCGATATGTATCCCAAGGCAAGATCTTGGAAGGTGCAGATACCCACAAACTTTGTTCCAGGTGCAGAGAACGAATTGGGATTTTGTAGCCCCAATCAAATCAACGAGAGAATCGTTCTACAAAGAAAGAAAGCATCAAGAAAAGAGGATCTGATACTGATCCTAGTTACAAAATAAAGAGGAGTGACAAAGACCAAACGGGACAAAGAGAGAGCGAGGGTCTTCTTCAAACCACTATCTTACTTCACTAGCTAAACCCTAAAAGTAGTCCTAGCTTTCGCCAACAAGTAATGGATTGTGTGGTCACTAGTGATAGGTCTTTTTTTCCTAATTTGTCAACCATTTTATCCCAACAAGCAAACCTCTTTTGTCTCAGGCGTCTCTTTCTTCGTGGGCAAGTTATTGGGAGAGACACTTATCGGAAAAAAGAAAGAAAGAAAGAAAGTTCTTGAGAGACTTAACCCTACTAAATAAAATTCAAAAGCTCCCAAAAAGGTGAAAATTTTATTTGCTTTTTGGGGGAGATTGATTTGCACATGTGTGGGCTTGCCAAGATATAAAGTTTATGGTATCCTCGAGAATAGTATTGAAATTGATGTGACCATCGCTCGCATGACTCTTTCTACAGAATCCTTCAAATTATGTTTTGCATTCGAGTCCATGAAGAAAATCTAATCAAATAGAAATTTAAAATTCAAATAGGACTTGTGATTTGACGTTCGAACGAGAAAGAAATCCTCGAAGTACTTGTTACGTTGGAGTTGGACTCCTAGTTTGAGTAGCAAGTCACCCATAAATATTTAAACACATAATTGTGCTTTGCAAGCAGAACAGTCTTTTAGGGCATTGTGAGAGTAACGACACGTTGTGAATCACAAATTCTTAAATGAGCACTCCACAATAATTTATAATTATTTCTTACACAGTAGATTAAAGATTGTCATCCAATTATTTCTCTACATAATTTTACCCGGTTATTACCCACTAGAGCAAATAAGAGAAATGTTGGGGTTTTCAATTTTTGAGATTTCTACTAAGTTTTCTATGAGAGATTATGAAACGGCACTTGTAATTTTTACTTCGGATATAACCTAAGGTCGAGAAATATTTTAGCTACTAAGCGATTTTAAACTCCGTATTCTTAGCATTTATAGTGGATGTCTTGGTAGTTGACTCTTTCCATAGAGTAGACACCAATACCCAGATCGAACCATGTAAATAACTAGTGCTTTCTATCGTTTCTTGTTGATTTATTCCGTAATTTCTTGCAAGAGGAACTCATTTTTTTAAAAAAAGTTCTTAATGGACTTAACCTACTAGTTAAAATATAAAAGCTCCAAAAATGTAGTAATTTTAATTGCTTTTAGGGGGAGATTGATTTGCACATGTTTGGGCTTGCCAAGATATAAAGTTCATGATATCCTCAAGGATAGTACTGTAATTGGTGTGACCATCATACAATGGGAAAATTATCTAAAAAGTCTTAAACCTATTATACTTTTGCCAATTTAGTCATAAACCGTTCAACTTTACCAATTGAGTCATAAACCTTTTCATTTCTTATCAATTGAGTCCATCAGGCCAATTTTGGCCGGAAATCGCTGACGTGGACGCCAAACAGCCATGTGGCATTGACATGGACATTTTAAAATAATATTTTAATAATTTATGATTTTTTATGTTTTTTTCTCTTTTCTCTAGGCTTTTTTTCAGGGTTTTGAAATTAGGGCTAGTGAGGGTGGCCGGCCAACCCTCGTCGGCTCTAGGCGAGGGCCGACTAACCCTCACCGGCTCTGGGCGAGGGCCTTGACGCCCTCGCCGACCAAAGCGATGGGCGCGCAAGCCCTTGCCTAGATCCGGCGAGGGCTTGGCAGCCCTCGCCAACCCTATGCGAGAGCATGGGGCCAAAGCGAGGCTGCCAAGTGCCTTGCTTGGCCAGATCTGACGAGGGCGTCACAACCCTCGCCGGATCTGGGCGAGGGCTCGCTTGCCCTCGCTTTGGCCAGCGAGGGTCAACCGGCCACCCTCACCGACCCTAACTTCAGAATACATAAAAAAAAAAAGAGAGAAAAGGAAAAAAAAAGAGAAAAAAACATAAAAAATTTATTAATTATTAAAATATTATTTCAAAATGTCCATGTCAGCGCCACTTGGCCATTCGAGGTCCACGTCAACAATTTCCAGTAAAAATTTATCAGATCGACTCAATTGACAAGAATGAAAAGGTTTAGGACTCAATTGGTAAAATTGAAAAGTTTAGGACTAAATTGGTAAAAGTGCAATAGGTTAAGGACTTTTTGGACAATTGTCCCATCATACAACTTAAGTTAACCTTTGTTAAATTACATCATATCTCGAGTTTGAATCTACGACGAAAACCCCCTTTCGAGTAGCAATTCCAAACCCTTATAGGACTTATGATTTGACGTGTGAATAGGTAAAAAAAATTATTGGAATACTTTTTACGATGAAAGTGAATTCATAGTTTGAGTAGATTTTGTAGTTTAAATCAGTCGAGTCGGTTACCTAAGAGCGTGATACTATACACTAGAACAAAATAAGATGACTATTATGATTTTCTCTCTATGAGTTTGCTTAGTGAGTTAGCTGCAAGAGATTATGAAATAACACCCGTGGGCTTTATTTTTGGTGAAATCAAGGGCTCAAAAACACTTAGCAATTTGACCGATTGTAAACTCCATACTCTCTAGATCATAATGGATGTCTTGGTGGTCGACTCTTTCAGAGAAGTAGATACTGACAACCTCGGATGGAACCATATATATCTCCGGTACTGTTTATCGTTCCTCATTGATTACTCATGTAGTTTCTTCTCCTCAAGTTAGATTTTAATTATAAGATCCGTTAGTTTCCTCGTTTATTAATGTCAACCTCTGTAGTCGAACTTGGAATTTCCACTCTTATAAGATCAAAGATGGCAAAAAAAATGGGCCTACTCACTTCTTGTACTAGCCAGTCACTTTTTTTGACCTTGTCAAAGGTTAAAAGAGAGTTAGGTTGGAGAGGCCAAAGTGGCAGCCCTCGATTTGACTCTTGACTATTAAACTCGAGATTAGTCGGTGGAAGCATTAATGTAGATAAATCAAGGTCGTTTTCAATATTTCGGTGACGGAACTCATCAGAATACAGAAAATTCTCAGCTTCCATCTTGCTTTTTAGGCAATCTTATGTGTTGTTACTTTAGAACATACGAAAAGTGTGAGGGGGTTCGAACTCGGGCAACAAGGGTCCAATCTTTTTGGGCCGAAAGTTAGGTGGTCCAACTTCCAAGTTATGAAAGCCACTGCGACAGCTCAAACTTTTGAGTTTTACTTTTGCTGTCACTAATGAAGTTCACTTTCAGCCATTTTTGCTATCATAATTCACAAAAAGGGATATCACATAAATGAATGATCCGTGCACTTTGACCAAATGTGCAATATCATCCCCATATTTTATAATTTATTCAATGTGATCTATGAATTTCTGGTAAATTTTCAATTTAGCTCTCAGAGTACATGAAAATGTTCACTGGCGTCCTTCCATTAATTCAAGTTAATGGAATTTTTTGATTTAGCTCTTAATTCGGTGAGTTTGAATGTGGATTGTCTATGTAAGATATTTAGCTCAAATCAAGATGGGAATTGTGCTTTCTGTGAATTGTTGCACAATTTGTAAGTAAATACTCTCTATAAACATTTAAACATAAGAAAAATTCTTATATGAGAAGATTCTAAAGTTGGCATAACACCGGTCATTTTGAACAATTTTGACGATTGAATTATTAACACAATATTTTGACCTACTATATATTGTTTTGTTATTTACTAAGCCTCAAGTGCACATAGTTAGGTTTTAATTTCAACGTACGTATTTGTATGTAAATATAAAATAGGGCGAGTGTCCTTAGGACATTGATTGAGTTTACTTTATTTGGAACAATTCAATTTTCAAGACGCCGATCATATATATAACACGAGGGCAATAATCGGTACCCCGAAACCCGTAAAATTGTTCTCGAATTGGTTGCTTAACTAATGCCCTGGAGGCATTCTTTACTATGTTGATATCAAGGTAGAAAAATTTCTATGCTATAAAAGGAGTTACACATGGAATAAAGACATGATGAAGAAAGGGGAAGGACGGGGGCAAACAAATGTATTAAAAAAAAAGGGATATGTTCACTAGAAGTTCTATAACTTATCACCAAAGTACAATTAAGTTGTAAAACTTGCAAAAAGTACAATCAAGTTCTAAAACTTGCTAAATTTGTTCAAATGATCCTAAAGTTAACGCCATCAAATTTACTAACGGAAAATGCTGATATGATGCTGATGTGACTTATTTTAATATTTTATCTCCCCTACGTGGTGATGACGTGATTAAAATGACGTCGTTTTGGCCCAAATTTGATTTTTAATACTATTTTTGTTTAAATTAAATTTAAAAAATAAGCTTAAAAAAAACCCTCCCCGCCTATCCTCCTCCTTCCCTTTTTAAATTTTTTTAAATTTTAGCTTAGTTTTAAATTTTAATTTAAATAAAATTAATATTTAAATAATGGTTAAAGAAAAGCCACGTCATCGCCGCGTAGGATATTAAAAAAAAAAAAAGCCACGGCAACCTTTTCCATTAGTCAAATCGGACGGTGTTAATTTAAAACTCGATTGAACCAATTTGACAAGTTTTAGGACCCGATTGCACATTTTGTAAGTTTTAGGACTCAATCGCACTTTGGTGACAAGTTTTAGGACTTCTAGTAAACATATTCCTAAAAGCAGAAGAGTAAAGGTTGACTCCGGGCCCACTGGAACTTGGGCTTTATCCAGCAAAAGAGGCCCATTTACGCCATTATTTTAGAGGCCCAAGTCGCCGTCGTCGTCACTTCCGCATCTCGAAGGGCTTTTCGGTAAAATCCGCCCTCCGCAACCCAAAACCATCAGGACCGAAGCGCGCTCATATGCCCCCCCACCATTCAAAAAACACTCCACGCCAAGGCTCCTCCCCCCTTTCCTCCATCTCGCACTTCCCTCCTCCAGATTTCTGCAGCAGAGAAGAAGAAGAAGGAGGAGAAGAGGGAGAAGGAGACGATCGGCACCGGCGGGAGCTGCAGATCGGTCCTCTCTCCCCTCCTACATCCGCCGCTCGCTCGCTCGCTCTCTCGCTCTCGTTGTGCGTGTCGGGGAGAGTGGGGGGGAAGAGATGGAGAAGATATGCGTGGCGGTGAGAGTGCGGCCGTTCGTGGCGGCGGCGGAGGAGCCCTTCGACGGCACCTTCTGGAAGGTCGAGGACAACCGCATCTCCCTCCACCGCCCTCGCGGAACTCCCGTCTCCGGCCTCTCCTTTGCCTTCGGTACTGATATTTTTCTTCTTCTTCTTCTTCTTCTTCTTCTTCTTGGCCCAATCTTGTTCTTTCTTCTTCTTTCTCTTCTCCCGTTTTCTGGGGTTTAATCCGCTCGCCGAAATTTCGAATCTTTTTCGCGTTTTCGATTCGGTCCCCGGCGTCGCCCAGATCACATCTTCGACGAGAGCTGCACGAACGCCACGGTGTACGAGCTCCTCACCAAGGACGTGATCCGCGCCGCGGTCGAGGGCTTCAACGGTACGCCGGCTTTTGCTAAGATCTTGCTGTGAGGATGAATGTTTCTTTTAGGTTGAAGAGTGTGCAATTATATGGTTCCCCTCAATTTTTGGAAAGTGGTAGTTTCTTCTATGGAATTGAGGTGGAGCTTAGTGTCTGTCTTGGATACAATCTCAGGAACGGCATTTGCATATGGACAGACCAGCAGCGGGAAGACTTTCACGATGAATGGCTCGGACGCTGACCCTGGAATTATCCGCCTCGCTGTTAGAGATGTATTTGAGAAAATAAACATGGTAATGCCCATATAGCGCGACTTCCGTAGCTGATAATTGGCTACTTGTGTCCTGCTCATACGCTTGTTATAAGTCTCTCGACATGTTCTTAAATGAGGTTCCGGATGGGCCTTTTGTTACCAGATGTCGGACCGCGAGTTTCTTATCCGTGTGTCCTACATGGAGATATACAACGAAGAGATAAATGACCTTCTTGCTGTGGAGAACCAGAAATTGCAGATACATGAAAGCTTAGAGGTGTGGACGGTTCAAAGTTTTGGATTAGTCTAGATAATTTCTTTGCACAAATTGAATAACCTTTTCTTCTTTTTTTCTGGTTTTCTTGTTTTGTAGAGAGGCATTTTTGTCGCAGGCCTTAAAGAGGCAATTGTCAACAATGAGGATCAAGTGCTTAAGCTTATAGAGTCAGGAGAAGGTTTGTCTAAAAGCACTAAAGAAACCAAGTCCTTCACTTTATTTTGGTATTAGAAACTGAGCATAGTTTCTTACAGTCAATAGACACTTTGGCGAAACCAACATGAATGCTCGGAGCAGTCGATCTCACACGATATTTAGAATGGTATTTCTCAGCAATCAAAGCTTTCGTGTGGCCATTTTCACTTTCCTCGGATTTATTCATACTGGTACAAATGGAAACTTTGCATTTTAGGTCATCGAAAGCAGAGCGAAAGACATAAGTTGCGATAACTCAACCTCCGATACTATCCGAGTCTCGGCCTTGGTTTGTAATTCTTTGTCTAGCGAAGCTAAGATGCAACCGTCTATGTTATTCAATCACCAGTCCCATTAAATATCTTTGTTTGAATCTAGAACTTGGTGGATTTGGCTGGCTCTGAGCGTATTGCAAAAACTGGAGCTGGTGGAGTGCGTCTTAAGGAAGGGAAGCACATTAACAAAAGCTTAATGGTTTTGGGTAATGTCATCAACAAACTAAGTGAAGCTGCCAAGCAGAGGTAATTACTCCTCTTGTGTTTCTTCTAGTTTTATATTAAACTATATTTTACCGATCTGTGCAATTTATAATGCAGAGGACATATCCCTTATCGCGATAGTAAGCTTACTCGCATTCTACAACCTGCTCTTGGTGGTAATGCGAAAACTTCGATTATATGCACTATAGCTCCAGAAGAGGTACCATGAGGCAGCTATAGATGTCTCTTACGTCTTTTTCCTCTCTTGATGGTCGCAAAGCTTGGATGATGTTATCTAACCCTGCTGATAAAGTATGTAACTTTATACAGGTTCACATTGAAGAAACAAAAGGTACTCTTCAGTTTGCTAGCAGAGCCAAGCGCATTATAAACTGCGCTCAAGTAAACGAGGTACTAATCCTCATGTAGAAATACCTGTTTTATCACCTCAAATAAATTCCATTTCTTGGAAAACCATTCTTCGAGATCATGACACTAGAAGTTTCTGGGATAATACACTGTCTTTGGTAATATTCTACAAGCTTCGTTGGGGTCAAGTGATTCAAGTGATTTGGAAGATTGGACAGTTCATATTTTCTTGTTTGGATCCTTGAGTTTCCTGTGCAGGAATGAATTAATTTACTAGGTACTACACCTGCGGGAAATCTTTTTGTCAAGGATTCTGAGGTTCTTAACAAATGTAAGGTCATGAAACAACAACGTACAGCAGAAGACTCGTGCAAATTGAAATTATTGAGGCCATCAAGAAGAGATTACATGTGCTTGTCCTGTTGGGTTGTTCAGACAAAGTTTTATTTTTCAGGAGTGACATCTTTCTATTATCCAAAAGAATGGAATAAAATCTATACCTGGAAGTTAAGGTCATTAATTCAGCTAACCTCAATGCCTTGACATTCAAGTTACACGATTTTTTGTGTATTAGGCTACCTCTATTACAATACCCTTGTCATTGATTATGCAAGTTCCCATCCTTTTTCTTTTCCTTGATTGGTTCATTTCAGCTAATTATTGTTGAAATTGTCTTAGATTTTGACAGATGCTGCCTTACTGAAGAGACAAAAGTTAGAGATAGAGGAGTTGCGTAAGAAACTTCAGGTGAGGGGCATTACTGCTAGTACTTCAATTAATTAGGCTTTGCACAATTTGACTTGAAGAGTTCTTTAGGGATCTCGTGGTGAAGTATTGGAGCAAGAAATCCTTAAATTGCGGAATGAAATGCTTAAGGTAGGTTTTTCCTCTTTTGAAGTTTTGGCCGTCGTCTGAAAATGGTGGATATGTTAATTTTAGCATTCACTGGTTAGCATACCCGTTTTTTCTCTAGTACGAAGTAGAGCGTGAGAAACTCGAAATGGAGCTAGAAGAGGAGAGGAAGTCGCATAAAATACGTGAAGAATGCATCAGGGAGCAACAGACGAAGATTGATGACCTTAGTACTCTTCTCACCTATTCTGACTACGATAGGAACTCTAGCCAGGTATAGTTATATGCGACCGATAAAGAATCTTTAAATTCACTATAGATGCCCTTCCAGCTCTGTATTTCTTTATTTAACTGCCTTATTGTATCACTACTTTGTTCTGTTCTCTCTATCACAGTTCAATTCTGATGCAACGATTCAGATGACCTATTTCGTAATATTCAAGCATGCGATTCCACATAGGGCAATCCCATAATGCCAGACAATGCTTTCCCTTTGTGAATGTACCAATGTGAATTCATTTTATGAAATGCATTGCTTTACCAATATATCATTTAGGTAGGATAATCCACTTTGCTGCAGAAAAGGGTGGTGGCTGTAGAACATGGATTTTCAGGAGCATTGCTTCTGGTACTATTGAGAATCCGATCGAGAGTTGGTAATACGGTGTGCAAAGTACAGCCACTCCTGCTCGTGTAACTACCTGTGTGGACTAATGCACTTCTCCAAAATTACTAGTGCATACGTGGACTTTTGCCTGATCATGAATATGCTTTGAGGAACTTGTCTTGTATCTCACTATTGTTGCAACACGATAATGAGGGTTTCTCCACTTCTTGGGACAGGATTCTGCAAAAGATATCCTTATGGATGAATTTAACGACAGCAACAGTATTTGCCAAAGCGACTTCAGAACACCTTGCCAAAAGGCAGTTCCTGGTAATTATGTTGTCAAGCGATCAAACTACTCGCGGCTGGTTGAATGCAGCCCACTTCCGGATCCACCAAACAATGTTGTTGATGAAGATACGTGGTTCCAAATGAACAAAGGTTACATAGCTGACCTGGATTCAATCCACATGACTCCTGCTAGAAAAGTTCAATCCTTCCCTCCAGCTAATGAGACTCCAGTGAGTTGCTTTCATTCATTTATCTTCACTCAGATTTTCATCCTCAGGCACCCTCCAGCCATTTGGTTTTTGAAAACAATTATTTTTAATTTTTTAAAAGTTTTCTCTTTATTCAAAATTTCATTAAGCTCTCAAAATGATATCAAGAGACTGGGCTATGACCTTTTTAACTTGCTTCGCTTTGGAGAAGCTTTCTATTACATTTGCATTTGCACACTTACTTTTTTAGGGCACGAATGAGAGCTACAGAAAAGAGCTTGAAGACCTCAGGAGACAACTAGAACTCGCTGTTGGAGAGAAAGATGATCTTAAGGTTAGTATGGACCACGAAACAGTTCTCGTTCAGCTATTTTTGGAATCTCAAATGCAATCATAGCTATTCTCTTCAAAGACCCATTTTTTCTCTTAAGAGGAGTCGTCATATAAGCTTTTCAGCCCATCCCCTAATTTCATCCAGCAATTTTTCTTTTCATACATTGCTTCCTTGAGAGAATAATTCCTCTTATTACAAGCAACTTTACCGCCTCACCAAGATTAATCAATAAGAATCTTAAGTTGTACGCCCGCTGTTGTGGCAGCACAGTTCTTTGAATTTGCTGCTTCTTTATTAAAGATCAGAATGAAAACATTTAGCATCTGGCCTGAATAATCTGCCGCTAGCTCTTTTTTCTCAAATCAGAGTGAAAATTGTTTAGCCTTTTTGGGGTGACTTGATGCAGTCATGCCATGCTGCCAATGGAACTAGAACTGACTTGCTATTGGTCAGTCTAAATTTTGGGCTTTTTCCTTTCTTTTCTTTTTTTGGTGGGGTGGTAGGCGGCGGTTCGCAAACTTACAGTACATGAGCATATTCAATCACTGCTCAGAGTTATACTACCCAGAAATTGATTCCTTTTTTAATGTGTAGATATAATCAACAATCAGTAGCCGGGCTCTGTCATATTTTGATAACTCTGTGAAATAAGTATTTACTGCACCTCACACCATTATATCGGGAAGTCAGGGACTCACTAATTTGTTGGGGTGATTAACATGAAAATACTTAAAACGTTTGCTTGTGATAGCAATGGTGGAGAGATGTGGATACTATGGCATGGTAACTCTAGATTTTCCTTGCTTTCACATTGTAAAACTCTAATATGGTATCTTGCCAAAGTCATTATAGAGATAACTTAAATGTTGTTTGTTTTCCTTCTTGTGAAGGTTGCTGTCTGATGTGTCTCATTTGAATCTTCTGTTTATGCTTGAGTTTACACTTACTCTCCTGTTCAACAGAGAAAACACGTGGAACAAGTCCAACTGAATAAGAAATTGATTCAGGAGATTTCCGAACTGCAAAAAGAAGCTCATGTTTTTCAAGAGATTCCTAAAAGACTGACCGAGTCAGTTGTTAACTGCAAAGATGTACATGCGGATGTTCTATCCATTCTGCAGGTGAAACATACAACATCAAATTTACCCCCCCCCCCCACAACCCAAAACACACACACACCAAAAAAAGAGTTACGAGCCTAGGTTATTGGCTCGTCATCATATGTACCTGTCCTTTACTTTTGGGGATGATTAATTCTGACAGTCATTACTTCGACATTTTTGTTGTATTGGCAAGAGTTTTGTTGGTGATGGGAAATCTTCAGCTGGAAGGTTGCTTTCCAACACTGGTGACATTGGCAACATTCTTTTTTCTACTCTGGAAGCCCATTTCTCAATGTTTATGGAGGACCACAGATTATGCTCCGGGGACGATTCATCATTGCAAGAACATTGCAGAAAGCTCTGTGAAAAATTAAATGATACAGTTCTATCACTGGCATCAGAGCCACCATCAACTGAAAGTGAACATGGGAGGAGCTTTTCATGCAACTTGGCGTACAAGGTAGATGTCAAGCCAACACTATTGAGATATCACTTGTTACTCGTTGTTTTATTTTCCATCTTGATGCTAGGATATTATTTCTTTTGACATGAAAGCATGTCTCTATATGCTGCGGAATAATGATTTACTGGAAAATAAGGCCAATCCGGAACTCAGCTGAGTTATTTATGAATTTGGCAAAACCTGTGTGCTTTTTCTCTTCTCTTTGTAGTGTTATCTGATCAACTTCTCATTGGCTTTGTTTATTTGCATAAAACATCTGAGGTTGTCAATTTGGATATAGCTTTATTTCTTTTACTTGAAAGTGTCGTTTATAAAAGATGCAACTATTTTTATGTTGGGAGGTTGAAGAAACTCATGAAATTATTATCCTACTGGATCAAATTCTATATGAAGTACTAGTTCTAATGTAACACATCTGTATGATCATGCATATTTTGTCTTTAAGGCAAGGCTGTCAATATGGTTATTATTTTTTATTTCCGGCTACTAGTTTTGCTTCACATAGCGCAAACTTTTTCAACAGAGTCAATCTTTCCATTAATTTTGTTTTTCAACAAAGAGAAAGCTAAGAGTGCTATTCTTGATTTTCGTCAAACTTTCAGTGTTTATTAGAACTTTAACTGAGCAAGTGATAGGATGTCTTGGTTGAATCTTGTTAAGAGTCTAGTTTTGTTATTTGATAAGGATGGTGACCTGGGAGGAGAAATGGCCATCTGCAAGGAAAATTTGATTGCTGAAATCAATGCAATCAAGGATAAGTACCATGGCATTCAGAAAGAATTAGATGAAAGTAACCAGCTTTTGGGGGTTTCCAGAGACAAGTATTGTAGATTGGAAAGAGATTTCCAGTTGTTGAAAGAAGAAAGAGATTCATTGCTCCAATCGGTCTCTGAGTCTACTAGTAAAGTTTCATTGGCTACTGATCAGAGAGAAAATGTTCTGAAGGACTTGAATTGCGAAGTACGGAGAAGAAAGAATCTTGAAGGAGAGATTAAGAAGTTCAATATGGCTTTTGTTGGGCGGCAGAATTCGTTAGCTTCTATACAGAGTGAAGTAAGATTGAAGCTAGAGAAGATGAGTGATGGTAATACAATTTCAGTTCCCAAATCTCTTAGGGACTTGTGACATAAGTCGATGCTAACAGAATGTGCGGTGCAGTTCCTCGCAATATCAATTCTATTGTATCATTACATTATTGGTGACCCCCTTTATTTACTGAATGAGTATGCCTTATTTTACATAGTCTAACTCAATATTTTCTACTTTTTTATGGTGCTACTTTGCACACCAGACGAGTAGTAGAGTTAAATGATACTGTCGTAGTTTCCTCTGAGCTTTCCTTTTGAAAACAAGCTTGCAGCTGCTAGACCATTTCTCATCCTGTACGGCTCTGATTTTCTGCTATATCAACATTCTAGCTGAAATGACACGGTTTTGAAGGCAAATCGGTTATCTACGAAAGAAAGCAGCATAGAGACTAATGTCAATCTTCCATTTACTGGGACACTTATCTCGCACAAAGTTAAAGGTCTTCGGCTATCAATTATTCTGCAGTTCCCCGATTATATCCTGAATTTGCAATTTTAGTCAAATTATCTCCTGAACTTGTATCTTCAACTGGGTTTTTTCACACAATGAGGATAAGCTAATCGCAGTATCAAACCTATGGCAATTGAAGAGGCAGTTCATAGACTCATCTTTCATCTTTCGAGGATACGTGCTAGCATGTGCTTCAGCCATAGGTGTTTCTTATGTGGGGAATGTGCATGTAGGCAGCAAATCACAGGAATTACAAATCAATCATACAAACTTTATGTTGTCCAGTGTCTCCAGTGACTGCTTCTTTTTCAACAGTCGTGTCTTGACATATAAGATGACGAACAGTTTTGGCTTACTTGATCCCTCCCTCCTTCCCACAACATTAAAGACGAAGCACAGCAAACCAGCTGAAACCCTAACCAACTTCCATCCTTTTTCTTGTGGGTGTGATCAGGACCACATGGGGGTCTCTGCTTTCGATAAGCACAACATTAGTCATTGTTAACCCAAAGAATCAGACCAAAATAAGTGTTCATTTTCATGGTGGGACGTGCGAATGCTATCAACCCAAGAAGTGGCACGCACTTTTGGCCCCACTTGGCCTTTTTAGGAGGTCATTAAGAGGTGTTTGAGGTGAAATTGATGGTGATGGAGATAAGGCCACCAGATTCCATTTGCTCATTGGTAAGCACTCAAAGCCCCACGTCAATTAATAGCAGCAGGGAGAGATGGGAAGTGCCAATTCATCTGACCAGTACCCCTCATTCTCGAGAGTCTAAATTCCCTCCATTTCTTTCTCGGAAGGCATATTTGACACTCTCCCTTCGGTTTCCAATTTCTTCTTTTCTTTTGGCCCCTTTCTTGATGCTTTTTTGAAATAGGACCAATTGGATATGCATGATTATTACATAAAATTCACTCGAGACGTGTATCGTGGTTTGGTTAGTTGAGGATTAACGAAGACCAACACATACTTGTAAAACGAATTTGAGAAAAGCTCCTTTCGTGTAGGCATGGCATTTTGCATGTTAAAATCAACAGAAGAACAGATGCATCCCACATTTTTTTTACTAGTGCTACTTGAGTTTTTTCCAACCCTTTGGGAAGCCTTTCTGGTGGTGGTCATTGATTAGACTAAAGTGCATACTAGGTTTTCAACTTATGTACATGTTTGTGCACATTAAAAGAAGAGAACTGATGACACTTGTTTTGTTGTTCTCTCTCTCTCTCTCTCTCTCTCTCTCTGTAAAGATGGCAATTGACCAATTAAAAGACTTTTGCTAATTCATAGAGCCCAAAGCATGTGATTAATGTTTAACGACACTGATTTCGGATTCCTTTATCACGATCATGGTCATGGGGACCCACCCATGTGATGATTACATTCTCATTGAACCTAGATAATATTGCCTTCTATCTCTATGTAGAAAATGATTAAATTATCCATCCTATGTACCACTAAACAGGGGCATGGAAGATTAATTTGGGGCCACAAGTACAAGCAGACAACCATGTTCACATAGATATGCAAGAATGAAGCGCGAACATCATGAAATTTGTCAATCCAATCAGTTGTTATGCACAATTTTATATCCAGATTGACATTTCAGTTAAAACGGTATAAGTTCTTTTAAAAAACACAAGAAGGTATAAGTGTACTCATTTGTGGGGCTAACGCCAAATATTCACTCTTTAAAAAAAAAAAGCTCTGGCTAAATGGAGAAATTGTCCTCTCTGCTCATCACTTGTCCATGACTACCTTCCACATAAGGACAAAACATTCTTGGACCCCCAAACTTTGACACAGAAGAAACAAGACAAGAAACAATATTTTCTTTCAAATTGAATAGAAGTAGCTGGATTAGAAAAAACAATAAAACGCACCCCTAGACAAGTTTCTGAGTTCAGGCAATCTTGGGGAGTCATGGGTTGCCCCCCATACTTGAAAATGCTATAAGACCTAAAGATTGGCTGGACCATCCATCCCTCCCTCCCTCCCTCCCTCCCACTCCTTGAAGCCTCAAATTTCTCAATTCTTCCTTCTGCCTCGGCTTTTGTTGAGTCACAAGCTGACAGATACGCCCTGTCCATGACATTTAATGCCACCTGATGGTTGATCCCGCTGGTGATCCCGCTTGCTTTCTTGTCTTTTCTCTTCAACATCCTCAAACTTAGTCCCTAGCTAGTCCCTCCTACTCACAGCCCACACTAGTCCTATGGAATCTAGAGCCAAAACTTACCAAGTCAAACGGCTTGGAGAGCTTCTCCAAGAAGAGCAAGAGCCTTTTGTTTTTGAAGTGTATCTTTTTGAGAGATGGCATGCGAACAGGAGGGAGTCTTTGAGGAGGTCGAGCAGCAGCGGTCGACTGACAAGTCAAAAGAGAATTGTTCGGCTTTCGAAGTTGCTGAGAACTCTCTACAACAAGGTTGCTTCTTTTAATGAGAAGAAGCGTAGAGTGAAGAACAGGGAAAGAGGTGAAGAGACTGGCGCTGCTGATCCTAGTATTAAACAGGATGCCGCCGAAGCCGACAGATTTTCCTTGTCCAGCGACATGACAACTTATTTTTCTTGCTCCAAGAGCGATAAAGAAGAACAACCCACTTCTTCAGAAAACGAACATGCATCATTTGACCCAATCTGTCTTCAGAATTCAAACAACGCAGAAAAGGTACAGGTATAGACGTTATCATTTTTCAGTATGATCGATCTTTTTCTATGGCCTCTTGATACCGAGACACTAACCACTCCTTTGAGAACACATATTCAGTAGTGAAGCTACTTAAGTTATCATATGCATATAAAGTTTCATAACAATGCGACACATGAATTGGCCAGGGTGTAAAGGATTCAACGATCCAATGCAGCATAGAGAAGGACAAGGAGCAGTTCAACCATGTCTCGGCGACGAAGCAAGCAAATTACCTCGCACCCCTTCTTCATCGTTAGTATCTTGATCTGCTATTCCTTCTTACGTTATGGGTAATTATCTTGCTTTTGTAACTATCGTTCCTTTGCATTGGACAGGGCAGCAGGATTTGCAGCATACTCCTGCAAGACAAGAGGCGAATGCGCCAACTTGCAAAATTGTCCTGCCTGTAAAGATTACTGAAGACTCCATATTTTCTGCTTCAATCTTGGAAATACTATTCCACTGCTCAAAAGACAAGCAGGGCTTCACCGGAACAGAAGAAGCAAGCCAGGCCTTGGACTCGAACGCTTCATGCGGGCACTTGAACTCGAAAATGATGTTGCAGCAGACAAAGCAGCTTCTGTTCGATTGTGTGAAGGAGATCTTAGAGACCCATGAGCGGAAGGAGAAAGCGAAACGACACAACCGAGTCACCTTGGGGCCCAAGGAGATTGGCCAGCTCATATGCGACAAGATCCTGGCGTGGGGTAGAACATCCGGGGACGAAACGAGCACGACCGAGCTGCTCTATTCGGATTGCTTGGATACAGCAGAAGAATGGGAGAATTGTGTACCACAAAATATGCAAATAAGTTCGGAAGTCGGAGATGCTATCATAGAAGAGATCACAAACGAAATTGTTTTAGACATGATTGATCTCCAGTTACCAAGGATGCAATTACTTGCAACAGCTAACTATTAATAGAACCTCACATTTGCTTACACCTCCCTTCCATTCTGAGAATTTAATGAGCTGCTCTGAATCCCAAGGGAAATTGCCGTTTTCTTGTACCACAGATCCTAATAGAATATATGAAAGAACAGGTTTCCTACCTTACGACCCATCGTCAAAAAAATATGGTTGGATGTGGAAGATGAGCCTCAATGCACTTCCCCGCATGCGGCCCACCGAGTTCACTCGGTCTCGATGAATGATTTGAGTGATTATTCATTTGATAACGACCTCTAAACAACCGTGAACGACCCAACGTATTACAGCTACGGACAGTATTTCCTTCATTCATGCAGCTATGACACCTCAGCATACAACTATTACCGACACTTGATGAAACCTTGAATAGACATGGTCTTTTGGAGGCACTAAGACGGTTAATACTTCATCTGTTCATTATACCAGGCACCACAAAACTTTGTGTAACCACTATCATTGAGCTCAATTGAGTTGTCTAGTAAATGTGACTACTCGCAATTGCAGGCCGCTAAGCCAGAACACTCCACAAACTTCGATTGTTTAATTTTCAGTAAAAACTACATGAATAATTCAAGCTTCGCCAGCAGCCGTATCATTCAAAATGACAAGGGTTCTCCATAACTGCAAACATACGTCAGGCAAGCCAAGGTGTTTGGCTTTACAAATCCTCAAATGCAGAATAACCCTCGGTGATATTTAAAAGGTGACATTATCCAACATGATGATGTTGGCCTTCACCAATTAAATCAGTTTAGAAGCCGTTCACAGGGAACCTGTCCGCTCAAAAGTGACCATGAAACCTCCACGGACAGAAATTATCACCAACAGTCTTATTGATCTATGCTCATCAACCTTCAATTTTTCAGCAGCCAGTCGGACATTGCTAGCCATTATCCCCGTTTCACAATGGCAACATCCCAGACTGTTGAACATCAAAGAATTGAACACGCAACAATTTTACTGAGCTAATTAATGCTAATCTTGCATGTAAATGTCCAGACAGAAGACATGACTGTGGACTACTGGATTTCCCCGTCTTCACCAACTTCGCCATCTTCTAGCTCCTCATAAGCACTCCGGCGGGTACTATCTCGGTGGTCTCTCTTATGTCTCCTATGCCGGCTCTCAGTTTCTGATTCAGGTGAGTGTGCATGCTGCAAGTACATAACAGCAGTTTATCTTTCTGATAACT
Source organism: Syzygium jambos (assembly GCA_031216235.1). NCBI lineage: Eukaryota > Viridiplantae > Streptophyta > Magnoliopsida > Myrtales > Myrtaceae > Syzygium > Syzygium jambos. The sequence continues at coordinate 26,225,122 of CM062225.1, forward strand.
ACATCTTGCTTAGAAGAATTGAGTAGCATTTGCATGAATACTTGATTACCTTCCTCGATTTTTTGCGATCACTACCATGTTTTTTAGATCTTTTGGAATCTTTTTCATCCCGGTCAGAGTTGACGTCGTCACTGGCAGTCTGATGGCGCTTACGATGCTTCCTATCCTTTTCCTTTTCTTTCTTCTTGTCATCCTTGTAATCATGTGTATCATCCACATCTGCAGTGTCACTGTCAGTTTCATCCTTCTTGGATTTCTCCTTCCCCTTTTCTCTTTCACGATCTTTCTCCTTCTCTTTTCTCTCCTTGTCCTTGCGTTTCTCTTTGTCCTCTCTCTCCTTTTCTTTTCTAGCCTGCAATGTCTCAATGGAAGATTAGAGATTGAGGAACATATTCAGAGCTAGTTCACAAGACGTCAAACATATCTATACCCAAGGAATTAATGAAAACAGCAGGAAGCAAATACGATTGCCTCGTTAAGATATTCCTTAACTAGTAGAGACACACAAGCAGCACTTACAAAACCGGGCTGGTGAGCAACTGGTCAAGTGACTGATGAGCAGTTCAGCCCATGTCCGATAGTTCAAAGAGGTCTAGTTGAACAGTTATTTGATGATCAATAAAAATTCAATTATTGACAACAGATAATCCAGAAAACTAAGCTAGCCTGGTGGTGTGAACACCGAGACCATTCAGGAGACAAAGCCCCCCTGATCTCTGGGATAAGGATAATCTCTGTGTGTGTGTGTGTGTGTGTGTGTGTGTGTGGTGCAACGCCCAGACCATTTAGGAGACAAAGCCCCGACTTGATCTCTGGTCTAAGGATAACTCCAAAGGATAACATGCACTGTCTCTCTCTAAAATATCTCATAATAGATAATTTTGCACAGAAAAACAGATTTGCATTGCCGGATACCTTCTGCACTAAAGTATATACCTGTTCAGCTAAGAACTGTACCCAAATCTTGAAAAAGGGCACACATATCAATACATTGCAAAACAGTAATCAAGCCAAGCCTCTAACACCAACAAATTAAGCCTTATCCCACCAGGTGGGATCAGCTCTATGTATCCTTTCATGTTATTGCAGTTGACTCAGTATCCACTAATTGTGTAAAGGCTAAATTCCCCTTATATTTCCTTAATGTCTTATTTCACCTTTTTTAAGTCCAAGAAAGGAGGCAAACTACAACAACAGCAACACATTAGAAATTCACCAGATTTGGACAAAAGAACAAGTACAAAGTGATAACTATCTAGAGCCAGCCACACCAAACCATTATACTTAATTAAGCGAAATTGTATAATTACTACATGAGTTTCGTTGGGCTATAGACCTGTCAAAATGGGTCATAAACCCATTTCTTAACCCATATATTAGTAAATGGGTCATAAATGGGTTAGTTATATTTAGTAAATGGGTCATAAATGGGTAGAAGTCTTATATTGATGTTAAATGGGTCGTAAATGGATTGTAAATGGGTCATAAATGAGTTTACAGCTAATTTAAACTCAACACATCTCTCTTGCCTTCACTCAATCTTGCACTCACTCACTTCACACTCTCATTTCAGCTTGGGTATAAATTTTCCTATATTTAACTAAATATGGAAGTATTTTAGCAATATAGGTCTGATCGGGTATGGGTCGGGTCAGGTATGGGTCAAGAAAATTGTATTGCGCATAAATGGATCATAAACGGGTTAATGGGTCAATTTGGGTCAGACCATTTATGACCCGACCCATACCCGACCCGACCCACCCATTTGACAGGTCTATTGGGCTATAACAACGTACTCTAAAGAGCAAAATATATAAACAAGGAGCTGTTGACAAATTTCAATCACCTTTTCCTCCTCACGCTTGCGTCCCTTCTCTTTTGCCTTCTCCTGCAAATACACTTTGTATTCCTCAAAAATCTCTCTACTAAAGCTCTCATCCCCCATCAATCTGACAGAGTGCATCAATAAAGAAAAGGAGTTATTGTAAGCACTTTGACAATGGTTAAAGAAATGAAATGAAATTTTCAAGAAAATTGGACCGTACTTAAATTCATGACTATCTTCAAACAGAGGTTTGCACTCCTCCCAATCAGAAGTTGCGGTTATTTCCTGGAAGTGATAGAAAATCATTTCTCTAAAAGATTTGAAAAACTTCTAAAATAGTCAAACCCATAGTAGCTAACAGATACCTTTAGCGTATACAATAATTCAGTGAAGTCATCGGCAAGATGGCGACGTTTTTTTGCTTCTTTTTCTTCCTTCTCCTTCGCTCTTTCAAGAAGCTCCTCAAACACAAGCTTCAGTATGAAGTACAACTACGGTTTAGTTATGTGCAGTTAACAAATGCCACAGCAGAAATGCAAATCCTACACGGATATGCTAGATCCCCAATCGTGTGTAAAAGAATAAGGCAAAACAGGCGTCACTAGTTTCTAATTTTAACAGACAAAGTGTAGAGATTCTAAAGCCAGCTCATCAGAATCTGAACACTCCAACACCAGCATCATCAGCATCATTAAAGAAATTGAAGCCTTTCACATGTATGACGCTACAACCAAAAAAAAAACAAAATTTACCAATCAATATAACTCAAAGTGAATGTATTTGCCTGCAGTTCATTTTAAGGTGGCATGACGAGCATGACAAAAAGATTTCAAGTGCTCAAACTAATGCATGGAATTAGATAGGTACCTGGGTCTAATTAAGTGCATATCCATACTTAACAAGACAAGCCCTCCCCTAATTGCTAGCAAAAAGATTACATTAACCTACTGTTGCATGCACACATTTAATAGCATCTCGATATGTCAATCCATAGAAGTCCATGACATACAAAAGTAGCCGCACATTCTTAAAACAAGATGCCCTCAAGCCACATATTTGCAGATTGGACCATATCTTAATCTGAAAAATTCTCATATAAGCGCCTCAAACCTACAGATCTTAAAACATATAAACATCCGCATTCAAATCATGCAGATTTTCCACAATATGTAAGAAATAGAATGATACTTTTAGCTTGCATGTCTTCTTTCAAAGTTGTAACGTCTTACCCCCCACCCCACCCACCCACCCACCCAAAAAAACACACACACACACACACACTCAAGCCAAATGCGTCTTTCCCCCATTCCATTCCCCCACCCAAAACAAGCCCATACTAATTCTTTCACTAAAAAAAATCAATCACGCCCCCAGCAAGTTTCTACCTTAAAAGTACTTCGATAATTTAAACTTCACTAAGCTCCAGTAGATTTTACCAGAGATAAGAAAGATATATCATTTGAAACTACAAAGAAAGAAGCGAAGTACCTTCGAGTTAACATCTGATATAAGTGGGGTACCAATATCTTCCAAGACAGAAGACTTGAAATCCTCGAAAGTCCATGTTGATGCAATAGAAATCTAATGGGAATGAGGCGATCACTAATGACCAAGTAAAAGATGTAGAAAGATATACTTTAAGCAACGACCTTTACCTTCCCCAATTTCATCGCATCTTTTACTCGAGTTTTATCATCATGGTACTGCCCATTAGCCAAAAGCAAGTGATTAGATAATCCACAAACCATGATATAGGAATTTGACTACTTTAAGGCGGATGATATAAATCCCATTAAATTAGAAAAATGAAGTAAAGATTATTGAGAAAACAATCGTGACAGATGTGTCTTCAAGAAAATCTAACAATCTTAGAAGGAAATGCCTCCACTAAGACTATCTTATTGTAACACAAGTTTGAATACTTGTCTTAGTCTTTTAGGTTTTTTTATTGCTTCTCTCTTATTGTAAAGAACATGCACAATTCCAGGCAATGCAACTCTTCTAGTATCATAACAAGAATAATAGAGATGCGCCTTGACCACAAAGAGTCTAGATAACACACTTGTCTAATGCTTTTTGACAAGAGACCATCTACTGGATTTAAGAATGTCTCACCGCTGCTCAAAAGAATATAAAAAATCAGAACGCACTCCAGGTTGCTTATGATTCTAATAAGATAATAAATCCTGGTATCGCTCAGCCACATCTTTGGAATTCAATGCTCATCCAAAGTCCACAGCATGTCAATCAATACCAAATTAGAGTAAGAAAGCATCAAAAAAATGTCCAACTACTGTTCAGGGACATACTTTAGTCATTTCCAAGCAAAGCATAACTGAAGTCCATTGCTATACTATTACTTGATCAAAGTTTGTTATTTCACCACACTGGCCAGTGTGTGTTTTACAGTGATCAACTTCAGATCTGTTAATTCATACGGACTTTTTCTTAGTTTCCATTCGTGTTGCAAGAGGACGTCACTCACAAGTTTACCTCAATTTCACCCATCATGATCAGGTTTTACTTCGGCTTAATTACAGAAAGAGATCAAAGACTGAAAGGTAATCTAAACTTTAGTCCGCCAATTTGATAAATTTGCCAGCACAGATGCTTTTAAAACTCGTAAAGTGTTGACACAGAATCAAATCACGCAGATGATATCAATTGACATACAAAATCATGACTTATCGCCACAATGTCTGACATGGGCTGTGCGACCATCTTGGATAATCCAAAACAGCGGCACCACTAAAACTAGCTGGAGTCACACAATGTAGTATGACCTACGTATAGGTCCCGCAAGGAAGAGTAAACCCTCACCGACAAGAGCCCAGATCACGTGACCAAAATTTGGAACCAATTACCCTCGCAGAAAAGAGCAGGAGGCTAAGTGTCCCTCAACAAAGAGAGCAAAGGGCCACACAAACCCTCAATTAAGCTTACAATGGGTTGTGCAAACAAATTCAGGGCATGTAAACCGCAGAGGATCTCTCTCTCTCTCTCTCTCTCTCTCTCTCTCTCTCTCTCTCTCTCTCTCTCTCTCTCTCTCTCTCTCTCTCTCTCTATATATATATATATACACATACATACATACATATATATATATGAGTTCTGCTAACTTAATCTAGGTACAACTCTAGGCAATGTCAGCATCCACGTGAGCATTTAATGAGAGCTTACTCGCCATTAAAAGTGAGAAGAATTTTAGTGTTAAAACGTTAAAAGAAAAGAACCTCAAAGTTAAGGGCCTTTCTGAATTACGGCCTTTCTTGAGAGTTGGAGAACTGTGGAAAAGTGTCGGCTTACAAAGTTTTCTACATTACTGTTCATAAACCATGCAAGGGATGGAAAAGTACAATACTACATCTCCTTACTGGAATCCACTGTCAAGATTCAGGTCTTACAGGCTCCTGCAATCGATAAATTGTTGGTTCTTGTCCTAACCCACCTCCTTTTCCTGTTTACCGTCAACGACTTTTTACATGGTCCACGTTAACCAGATTATTCACTTCATTAAATTCTAATGTTCAGAAAACAACCAGCCACGGGATGCAAATATCCTTTTTCTTTATCCACATCCCTCCAATAAAAGAAAACGTAATTAAAAGGGTGTGCATAAGTGAGATACTTGTTTCTGTAGTTCCTCCATGACATCCTCAAACAAATCTTTAGGAGTCGAACCGGAGGTATTTGATGCAACTGCCTGATACTCAGACGTGTCTTTAATCTGCAATCCAAAGAAGAATTGCTGAAGAACAGAAGAGGCCTACAATGTGCACTAAGCTCTCATATTTTATTCTGTTTAAATTAAAGGCAGCCCCGATGGGTGGGAGAAAAAAAGTGAAGGTTGTCCCAAATTTGGATATAAGCTTTTACCTTCAAACAATAATCATGCCAGAGAGCCTTAGCATTGAGTGTGCCCGCAGTAATATGTTCTTCCATCAGTTTACGAAATGCATCGCGGTTTTTCCGCTCGGACCGTCTCAATTGTTCCTTCATTGATTAAAAGAAGACTAGATAAAACTATAACATGCATAATACAATTAGAGATATGCAACAATATAAAGATATCAAAAGCTACAAAAAGCAATTAAACAATAGGTACCTTGTGTATCTTCTTTTGTTCCTCTTCTTCCTTCTCCAAGTCACGGACATAATCCTGTCATAACCAACATCAGCATCCCAACTTAAAACTCCAGGCAACGAGTTTGCCACTTGCTATACCTGATATATGAGCAATCTATCAATTTTTTCAAGACGTGAGCATCTTTCATCATCCTCTAAACGATCGACAATTTTTCGCCACTGGCTGTTCACCTGCAAGAAAGAGGAGACTTCCAACAATCAGGATGACATGAAAAACTTTAATAACCCAAAACTACTTGTGGGCAGTCACTTGTATGTACTTTAATGAAGTCACAGGATTCTAGATATTTTCGGTATTCTGCGACATGGTGCTTGTGCTCCTCAACAGCCTTTTCCCTTTCCTGAAATTGGTAACTTGGGTCATTACAACATCAAAACAGGCTGAAAATACCCAAGTTGACATCCAAATGAGAGGCTGGCGACGAGGATGGCAAGCTGAGACAGAAAGGGAGAGAAGACAGACTACATCCTGATGGGAAATTTACATGCAAATAAAGTACTATATGGGTTTACATATTCCACCATCAAATCTCCTTAAATTGGTACCTTCCTTCCAAGTTCCACCATATAGTTTTCAAAAAGATCCTCCCGGTCTCTATTCCGTTCAACAGCCTTGAATCGTTCATCATTTTCAAACATAGTCACTGCTTTGCTGAACGTGACAAGAATTCCATCAGAGACTAAGACATTTATAGCATCTCAGATAATCTGGAACCATAAAATAAGAACATATAGATGAACTAGACAATCTAGCATTCTCAACAGGAAACAGAATCACCTCCATTTTACAGAAGATGTGAGTTCTGTACACTCCTGCAAACCAATTAACCCAGAAAGACTAAAATGTGAGGAAAGGGGAAAAATGAAATAATCAACTTCAAAGTGGATTTGTCGTGCGTAGAGTGTGTTATGACCCATGGCAGGATGTTGAACTGCTATTTAAGCCACAATTATCATACTTCTAGCATCTTTGTGAATTCTTCCTTAGCTTTCTTCTGCCTCACGCGCCTCTCCTCCGCTTCCACTTTTCTTCTTTGACCCAAGTACTACAAAATAATGCAAATGATCTTACATTACCACCGTAAAAGCATTAAGCAATTACAGCTGCGAGAGAGAGAGAGAGAGAGAGAGAGAGAGAGAGAGAGAGATGATCTTCACTCTCAAAAGGTGACATATGAATTACTGGGTACACAAACCCAAAAATTTAGGAACTATACCTCATTGAATGTTTGTTTTCGCTCACCAAGTGTCTTGAGAGCACTGTATCTTCGGTCATTGATTATCTCTCTCATTGTCTGGGATATTACTATCAACTATGAACATTGAGAAATTCAATATATGTGTAAATATGGACAAAGAAGTCCTAAAGTAACACCTGCTCCCAAGTCCAGTCGGACTGAACATTCACGGACTCCAGAAGCGCTTTAAATGCATTCTTAGCCTCCTAGATAGAATACGAAAAAGGAACACAAGAAGACAAGTGAGCAGGAAGTGGAGCAAACGATAATCATAAAAACAATTTGGAACATCAACTGCCCAAGACAATAGTCTCTAGGTTCCCACCTGCTTACTAGGATATACTACGGGTTCATCTTCTGGAGCTTTCTCCTCTAAAGGAGTCTCGTTAACCTTCCCAGCCACTGCCATTCCTCTCTTTGCCTCCTGCCAATTAGTACACTAATGTCAGATGACACACAAGTGCATACTATTCCAGCACATCCAAATGCACTATGATGTCAAATCTCTCGCTAAGAACTTGCATAACATGACACTGTGAATGATGAATTTCCTGAGAACAAACTCGGCAACGACATCAGTCCTAAAAGAAAAGAAAAGTCAGAATATTTCCACAGGACTTGCACCATCTATCGATCCACAATACAGTTCTCCAACTTGCTTGTTTTAGCAAGGAATAAGACAGCTAAGTTGGCCGGTTGTTGGAAGGCGAGGTCAGAAATGAATAAATCGTGTGGGAGATTGACTGGAGGCTAGAAGCAATCTCGATTTTTTTTGAGTTATTGCACCAGATGATGTCAGATGTGGGAAAGGATGACCTTTTATGGACAAATTGTTGTGGATGTGAAACCTTTTCTGTGAAATCCTAGTACCATGATCTCATCACTCCTAAGCAGCAAGAGAACACACTTTTACCTTGGAAGTATGTTCAGAAGCACAGGCTTCTTTTTTCTCTAAGGAAGCTGCTTGGGACATATTCTAAATTTGGATGACATTTAAAAGCAAGGAACTTCATTGTGGATTGATAGACTCAATGGGCAAAGAAGGTGCAACCCTTGTGAAAATAGAAACTTTTTAGATTCGACCGAATATTTGACAAAATATTCCAAATATTTTCATAAGACTTGCACCATCCTCAGTGATAGACCCAATGCGGTTGGTGGAAATAATGAAAGATGTTCCAACCATAGGCTAAACTTGATATAAATCTCGGTTACATTTACATTTTAGATTGTAAGTTTAATTGGTTTCTCTTTATAGCGTGCTATTTTTTATAGAAAGCATGGACTACAGAAAAAATAGTTGGTTTGTTTGATATATGTATTAATGTTACTCATTTTTTTGGCAAAATCTAGTATCTATATGTATTATAGTAACTCATTATGTATAGATTGACATTCTTAAAGCTTTCTCTTGGTAGTTTGTAAAATTGGGAGATTTTTAATCCAACCATACAAATCAATCTTATACACCCCACAACAATTTATTCTAAAAAGCGATTTTAACCTTGGTTACAATATAATCGAACCAGACAGATCTAAATTATGGTTTTTGCAATTTTAGGGGTAAATTGGGTGATTCAAGAACGACAATACAATGTATATGCTCAATTGGAAAAGAAAGAAAGAAGAGTGCATTTCAAGGATGAGAATCCTCCTAGGATTCTTTTAGAGACATCGGCTACACACCATTCACTTTGGTACAACAGGAAAGTTCAATTTTACACTTTTATTTTGTTGGAAATGACAGACTATCTTTTCTTCATAACTTTTGTGTGCAGTGTCTTCCCTAAAGGAGCGGTACCCCCTTGGTACCTTCTAAATGTACTTCTGTTTATCTTTCCAAGGAGAAAAGGAATTTCCATGAGACCTGCTGAAAAATGATGATTGTCATCTAGATAGGATCATTATCAGACAAAACTTGAATCATACCTCAATATCCTGCAAAGAGGCACCATCTACGGACAATGCCCCATCTTGAGATACCACAGTTTGAAAGCTAGCCCTGCAAGTTGATGATAAATGATTCAGCAGTCAAACTATTACCACATACAACAAAAAAAGCTCCAGCACTCTTAAAGGATTTGCCTAGAGAAATCTGATAGCAACTATGGCTGGGCATATAGATAATGATGGGGTGTAATTAGACTCCATTCTTTTACTGGTCAGCATCAGGATAGCAATGGGAACTATTCTGCTCAGGCACAAGTGGCATAGCAGCAATCATGTGAAGATGCTATTCCTAGGGTCTTTGCATTTAACATTATAACAGGACCATTTGACCAAATATTTCGCTGTGGATTTACATTAGAGATGTTAGCATAGCAGGAGGGTTGATTCTGGATCCGATCCAAGAATTTTGGAACAGATCATTTAAATTGGACGGGTCTCAAACGTCTAGCTTATATATTTACTGAGATTTCATTATTCCAGATTCATGTCAATTGTTTGAAGTTGACACTTTTCTCAAATTAGATTCAGATCAAATCATGTCCGTGCAGGTCAGGGAAGTTAATCCAATTTTTGAAGTTTTTCACACCACTAGCTTCTACTAGGAAGTGCAACTTGTGAAAGGCTCATCATCATGAGCTTCAAAATCTCTATGGTTTATTTCTGCAACTTTATCAGAAGATATTTGCTAGGAGACACTGATCCTATCTTGACACTAGTAAAGAAAAACAAGAATTTTACACAAAACCCTACCAGCTGTGCCTGAGGAGGAAATGCTCTTCAAGGTTGTATGACTAAATGTGCATATTCTAGACTTTGCAGCAGTTTTATTACCGTAATAACATTTCACTTTCTTAATAAGCCACCATATATCGCATTGCATAATGTAGATTATTAACAGTAGTCTGCATGCTATAGCTCTTTTGGAGAGAAACAAGGTGGCATGAATGGATGTTGCATAATATTGAAAGAGTAAAATAAAGAAATAAAAAGCAACAATGACAGGTGTACCCTGATGAGTTAGCAGTGCCAAAAGTCGGAGACACGCTGGAACTTCCTGGAACAGTAGCAGGGGAAGCAGATACTGCCGCAGCTTGAAATCCAACATCATTCACCGTTGCAGAGGGGGAAGGCACACCAACAGTAGTTGATGGACCTGATATTGCCGGCTGGGTTGCATTAGGTAAAGGAAGAGCAGAAGTGACTGGAGCCGGGCTAACAACATTTGCTGTAGCAGGTGCTTCGGTTGATCCACTATCACTGGCAGCAGGGCCTTGAGCTGTTGTTCCTGACTCCGCAAGTCCTTCAACATTAGCTTTTAGAGCAAGTTCCCGAGCTAACTGAGGTCAGGCAGCGATAGTTTAGAAAATTGAGCAGAAAGCTAGAGGATACCTATCGAGCAACAAGTAACAAACCTTCATTTCCTCGGGAATTGACCATACAGATTGCTTCGTATCCTTATTGTAATAATATCTGCAATAAGCCAACTCCCAAATATATAAGGATGGTGCAAAAAGAGTGCTGGCAACTATAAAAGAACCGCGTTAATTAGGGAAACAAGTAAGTCCCCACACACTTTCTTCCATCTGAATTTGTAAACTCCTTCCACACAGTAGATGCGTCAGCTCTCTGTCATAAAAAGTAGTCGCTAATTAAAAACAAGAGGGAAACGAAAATAACGAAGAACATATATAAAGAGATAAAAACTAAATAGCAACAGATAAGGCAAGCGAAATTACTCAAAACTAAATATATTTACCTTCATAGCATTAAAAGGATATGTTAGCAGCTAAAGCAAATGATCAAGGTAATAAGATACATTGCATTAGCTCTTCATAAGGTGAGAAAATCAAAATGACAAATACTGAGGTAGAAAAATAATACAGAACTACAGTCGATACAAGTAAGAAATCGAGATGCATAATCTGTCAAATCGAGAAACTCGTGCATGCAATTATCAGGTCCATAATAGTCTGGGAATACCATGACACGACGATAAAATCATAAGCGGTCTAGCTAGTGATGGTTTTCAGGAATACACAGCTCAAAAACTCTGTTTACTGCAATTAAAAGCATAAGTTGCTATGCATGTGCGTATTCCTCATTAGGTTAAAACTAGCAAACATTCGTTGGCAATTTTTCATGAGTGATGGGAATGTGTTACAAGAATGGAAAGGATTTAGCATATCTTACACCACCAGCAAGAAAGCTTCAATATGGTAGCCTGACTAAGCCAGACGTCAATGGAATCCACATTCCACAAGATATAATACCAGGTACCTTTCTTCTGACCCTGACCAATTAAAAAAGATGACCTCCCTAAGGTTTTCACTCCTTGGTAGAAACGCCAATATATGAATATCATTACACTTTGAATTACAAGCTAAGTACAAGAAGGACAATCTATCTATTCAGACACTTTAAGCCATTAACAATGATACATTGACAACTATTGTCAGGTACAAAAATCCGACGAAGCTTCAGGTTATTCTACATTCTAAATAGTCTTAGCTTATAACCACAGATAACCATACTACATTGTTACGTTCGAGAGACAATATGGTACCCACTCTAAAACTAAACAAGAAGTGTGGAAAAGAAACATATATTGCAAACTCTAAGTTGTTTTATCCATCAGCCACTTGTCCATACAGCTCGATCCCACATCATGAATAAACTTAAACGGCCAACTGCTTCCTCTATAGAAGTGAAATACCACCATCACAGTGAGCATATACAGCAACAGAAAATTATTTAGCATTGATATATCATCATAAAAGAACTTCTACAGTAGATAAATCCAAATAAAACGTTTTATTCAGTCAAAACTTGGGCAAAATGTTAAATATTCTACAAAAAGACACGTGAATCACATGGCTGCATCGAGACAACACCTGAGAGCATCATAACTCACCTCAATGGGTGTCATCAATTCTAGAGGTTTTTCCCAACTGGACTGTTTGGTCTTCTTGTTGTAGTAATATCTGAAGAAAAGTAAATAGAATAGGAAAAAATTGGAAGTGTCAGGAATTCTCAAACTGGAGAGGGAGCAAAAGAAGGCAGAGGCAGTTGCAACTAACCAAGTGTCCTAACTTAGCTGAGATTTATTAAGATTTCTACTTCTCTCGCAGTTTCAAAAGTTAATCTCAATTAAACCCTACAACAATATACATATATATAAAGGACTTTGATGGTGACATCATAACACTACAGTAGTTTGATGATTACATTGAACTAAGATCCACAACTTGACCATAATTGACCTGGCTAAGCACAGAGCACAGTTTGCATTCATGACTTCAAGTTAAACATATTCAGTAAATAGTATCCCCTTCCAGCCAAGCAAACAAGTTGATGCACAATAGCCTGTGGTTTTCCATCGTTTCCCCAAAAGAATTTGAAAGAAAACAATTTTCAGCTTAAATTGGCTGATATGATAAAAAAAAAATTTCCTGCACAGTCAGAACATAACCGATGGCAATAGTTCACTTTATTCATTACCATGATAGAGCATGGCTTTCCATTATTTCCTCAAAACAAATGAAAAGAAAATTTCCTCTTTTTTCATACTGTTATCCTGATTGATTTCTACATGATTAGAATAGATGACCACAGTTCACCTAATTCAATCAGCATTTCCAAAAGGCCAGCTTCCAATTTTCCACTATCACTACGGACCCACGTCAGACTAAACAAGTATTACAGACATCTATGGTTGTAAAACAGACCGACAATGAAAAATAAATCAGAGGGATTAGTGACAAAACATCTATGACTTGATCCTGAAAAGAAGGTCCTTCCAACTGTTTAGAACTTTTACTTTTAAAAGAAAGTCCTTTACTCATTTCCCACGCCCTCTATTATACTATTATAACATTTGTATGAAGCAGAGAAAGCCATCAAATTCCTATGAGCCAGATAAACTTGACTTTTGTTTCATGAAAATGGATGACTGCAGTAAAACAAGCAGTTACCGTCTCCCATTAGAAGCTTCGTGCTCTTGCCAATCAGATGATGACTGCTGAGAGGGGTTTGGAGTATTAACTGCCTGATATGCAAAAACAGTAAACGTTTGAAGATGAAGTCACTTGGAATTAAAAGGCACAAGAAGCAACTAAAAAAAACTTGAAGTGGTAAATCATTCCTTTTGCACCTCCGGAAAGCGAGAGTTCTAACATAAGGTAAATGAAATTATCAACTTTCCAATGAGGGGAGGGAAACTTCATTCTAGGGAAAAAAGTTGCTGCACAACTCTAATTTAACTAAAGGCATCTTATGATCCCACTTGCTGCCATCTCCCCGCTTGATGAAAAAAATGTAGAACTGCAAACTAAATATAAGTCTACATCGCATGATGAGAACAAGGTATCCATATATCGAATATCCTACAATGGCAACTCCATATAAGGAAAACTTAGTTCCATGAAAAAAATCTTAAACAGTAATTCATGATAATTTGGGATCGGAGTGGACAATTCTGTTTTACCGTGCCAGGAAGCATCAAAATGATAGGCGCACTACCACAATTAGATCACACAAATGTAGGATGCAGGATAAGCACATGAGATACAGAGAGCTAATGTCACTGAGATTGTGCTTTAAAATTGAAAACCTCATAAGGTTAGCAATTGCATGTGATAGCATACTCTGTATCTTGAAATTTGAGAAGCATACAGAATTTTCAGTTTTATTCAATGACTGAGAAAATTATGCCGAACAAGCCAATCCCTTTAAAGAAGACTGCCACCACATCAAGTCAAAATTGCATGGAATGGAAAGAGAAACCATCAGAGGCACTCACTGCATCTGGAGGGGAAGTAAACGGAGCTTGTTGTCCAGTCTGCTGAACTGGCATCACAGGTACTGCATTATGAGCTCCAGAGGACAACCAAGGCTGTCCAGCAACAGGTGCATGCATTTGAGTCATCGGCTGAATATGAGATGGTGCACCAACATTATTCTGTTGCTGGCCAAAAGGTGGTGCAAACTAAAAAACAACAGACAACTGTGAAAATAAGCACACTGATGTAATTTATATAAAGCTAATAGGAAGAATAGATTAAATTGGATTCTTACAGTGTAAGATGAACCAAAAGGTGCTCCAGGGCCACCAACACCAGGCATCGGATTATGAAATGGAGGAGCACTTGGCTGGGCAGAGTTAGACGACAAAGGCCTACTTATTTGAGCATAGGGCATTGACAAAGCCTGCGATGATGGAGTATAACTAGGCTGACTAGACCTTTGTGGTAACTGCTGCATTGGATGAGAAAATTGAGGTAGTTGATCTTGTCCAGCTGGTCGAAAATGTTGGGAAGTTGGGGGAAGATATGTCTGCCCTTGCTGCGTTGGAATAACCGCTCGGTACTGCAGCAGATGTTTGAATCTATCATGTACTTATGATGAAAAATTATGGGAGCAAAAACTATAGCAGATATAATTTGCCAATTGCACAGAAAAGGAAACTTACTTGCATGGGTATTGACGATCCAAAGCTCTGAGAACCTAAAGTTCCAGATGGAGGAGGCCAAAGCGACTAGTTGACTCAAACAAAAGGTACCATAAATCAGAATCAAGGTAACAGTCGATAGATAGAACAGCTCAAAAAAGGCGACTCCCAATAACATCAACAGGAATGCATACACATATGGACAAAAGTTGGAAACTATGCAAAGAAAAAGAGGAAATGGATACTTTTGCTGGATGTCAGAAATTGAAACTTCTCCTAACCAAGTATGCATTCCATGGTCATTATCAACCGTTTTTACTACAATGTTTGTATTACGTGCTCACGTTAGTTCCTGTAATGCAAGGACCATCAAGTATGAATAAAACAAGGAAAATTTTGAAGCAGACAATAGAAAAGTCCACGTCAATATATTTAAACTGAAAGCATTTAATAGACAACTTGATTGATTCGCCATCATATTTTCTCACACTTAATTATTATCCCCACAAAAGGGACCCAAGTCAAAAGTAACACCGATGGCCCTCTGCTTACTGAGATTATTGGGATTTTCTACAATTTAAGTGATAGTTGGTAGCTAGCATAATCTAAGCATCTCAAGAAGACAGTTCTCTCAAAAAACTTTGGTTCTATTAGTTCGTCATTTAAACTAGTCTTCGATGATGTACTAATTCAGATTGAAGGCAGAGGAAAGATAAACAAAGGACCAAATTCTCTCTCCGTATTTAAACGAGGATTTCTACAATAAGACACATCGTTCATTGTTATCCAAGAATTCAACAGGGAAACGATTCCAAACATTAGTTCACTCCATAACAAAGCATGACAATCTTTTGCATATCTCAAACTCAGATATGACATAAATATCAAGTATGAAGAAAGTTGCTTCACTAACTAACCCCACAACCAATACGCATGAGCATGCATACTCATGCATGGTGCACACTCAACCATCCAACAAACAAAAAATGAAAAAAAAAAATAACTAATAAGCTAATATCATCAAAGGTTTCTACCTGTGCACCAGGGGATTGGGAATTATTGGCCATGCCAGCACAAAAACAGGCCTCTTTGATGCTTGAAGAGCTGCAGAAACTTGTGTATTAGCTCAAACATGACCTGAATAACTTAACATGAACCACACTTTTAATATCAAACAAACAAGTAGTGGATTATGCAGTCAAATCAGGTAATAAAGATTAGCTGGATCAAAATTGTCTAAAATCTAAGTGGCACACTTCAGAAGCATATTGCAATGGCAGTGCTTGATGATAATCTATGCCAGAAAATTTACACAAAAGTAATTCATCCCTCCATGATAATTAGATATGAAAGTCAAAGGCTCTCCGGCATAAGACTCAGGTGGGCATAATCTAAATCATTCTGAGACTATTCTTAAGGCATTGAGACAAGGCCATAACTTAAGATCTGCATGACCAAAAAGAGTATTGAAGGACCATGAAACAGAAGATGTTAGTGGTGCTAAGCAGCGAAAATGGTCTACAAATCCGGTCTCTAGCTAAAAAGTATTGTCTTTCCTTTTACTAATATTCAGTGGCTATGGGGAAGTTCACTTCAGTGAGTTGTAATCCTTAATCAAGCTCTTCTAGGCAAACGGCTGGACTGATTCATGAGCTAATAAATCAGCCCTAAGGAATTGGTAGTTCAGGCTAAACTTGACTTCATACATAGAAGATGAATTACAACCTGATGGGGCGGGGTTATCTTTGTGATTACCCAGTGACAAATTTGCATATAGATATAAGCATACATGTTACAACCTCTTCCATCTCCATACTTCTTGGGCCTAGCAGAGTGAGAGCATGCTTTTGATGGCGAAGAGCTTCACATTTTTTAACAACTTCGCATTCCAGACATCCTAGAGGACATAGGCTTAAGAAACCTGCTGCTATGCACGCATTGGTGCGCATCGATGACTTTTTCCTTATTGTAAAGAAGGTTCCTTTTCCCCTTACCCCCCCCCCAACCCTTGCGTGAGAGGTTATTGTCCATTTTCAACTGGGCATTGCCTTAATGTCAAGAAGCCGAGACCAGCATTATTGGGAGAACCTTACATTATGTACGAACTCCAATCAGATCGATTCACCCCATATAACAAAATGGATGTGCCTACCAAAATAATGGATCGAAGCACCAATCATTCTCGCGATTATCACAGCCAAGCTACGACAGAGCCAAATCCAACTCCAGGAAAGCTTCTTACGTTTGATCCCGAAGCCCTCAGACTACTTTTCTGATGCAGTACCCACAAGGTCACAAATTTTCCCCTCCACAGTAATTTAGAAGCGGCACTGGTATCGCGTAATCAAAACCATCCAGTGTATTTTGCAAACCGGCGCTCTCCACAGAGCCCATCCTACGCAAAAGGCATGCGGTTGCCCGCTCTAACTTAGCCAAGGATGTCCCGAACACACACCAGCTCAAAGCGAGCTGAAACAGACTGCCCGGGGGAAGTCCCGGAAAAGGCCCGGAACGGAGAGACGAACGAGCCGTCCTAATTGAGCGGACAGCTTCCACCGTACCAGAAGCAATAGGCGTCGGGAAAAAAAGGAACAAGAAAAGAGGGTAAAACCGAGAGCAGCCAGACTTACCGACGGAGCGGGCGGAGAAGGCGGAGCGTCGAGCGGCGCGTCGGGCGACCGGCGGTGGCCGGAGGAGCGTGCGGGCGAACGAGGGAGGAGCTCGGAGGTGAGCTCGAGGGATAGGTGGTTTCAGGCGCTAGGGTTTAACGGAGCCATAGCCATCTGATGCAGAAGAGAGAGAGAGAGAGAGGAACAGGAAGAAGCCGACAGACAGGGAAGCACGGAAGTCCCGTTCCGCTTGGGCAATCCTACGCCACGTCGGACGACATCATCGGGCCGGGTCGGGCGCTGTGCGACCCGCATGCACCCGGTCTGAACATTTAAGTACCTGAAAAAAATACCACCAAAAAATCGGGATAATGATTAAAAAATCCCAAAAGATAATGACAGAAATAATTTCATAAACCTTAGCTCAATATATAATATGATCCCTAAATTTTAAATTTACTTAATGTGTTCCATGAACTTTGGCTCAATATGCAATATCGTTCCTGGACTTTTAATTTGCTCGATGAGATCCCTGAACTTTTAGTGAATGTTCGATTTAGTTCATGGACTATATGAAAATATTCAATATTTCCCCTGAACTTATATTAATATAATGACAATATTGAATATTTTCATACAGTCCAATGACTAAATTGGACTAAAGTTGAGGGATTTTTGCCAAAAGTCCAAAAATCGTATTGAACAAATTAAAAGTTGAGAGATTACATCGCACAT